>CM036763.1:5292500-5892500 GCA_020796225.1 Arion vulgaris
GAGAGAGCGTGTGTGTGTGTGCGTGAGCGAGAACAAGTGCATGTTAGTATGGCGAGCTTGAAGGGGGCAGACGTTCAGCTGGTGGACAGAAAAACGCTTTAAAGACACTTTTAAAGTGTCTCTGAAATGCTTCGATATAGACAATACGTGCTGGGAATCCTTGCGCAAGATCGCCAAATGTGGCGCTGTAACAACAAAAGAGGAACCGAATAGCTGAGAATCATCGTATTGTTGAGTCACAGAGAAAACGAGCAGCGCGAAAAGACAGAGCACACAACACGCACATGTCTAACCTTGATCATGTATGCCCCACCTGTGGTCGGGGATTCTGTTCTAGGATTGGACTCTACAGTCACCTCCGCACACACCAGAGAGGTGCAACAGTACACGTCTGAGATTGTTGTCATCATCGCTTGCGATGGACGACTATTATTATTATGTTAGTGTGTGTATGTGTGTATAGGAGGATGAAGTGTTACGGAAGTGTAAACGACAACCAGGAAGTATTACAAATAAATGTTACGACAATTGAGTTGGTACCAGGAAGTTTGACACGAACTATCATAATGTGTTCCGGTGGGGATAACATGTGAGAATAATACAAACACTGACTACTATTCCATTACAAAATACTATGTAAGCGTCAAGAAATCATCTGTTTATTTTACATCTTCGAGGCTGTGTTTCTATTAACAAAATTTCTAGAATGATATCTCGCTCACTTGAGATACATTTTATCAATTTAAATTGTGTTTTTATTAAGGGTGATATCTGTAACTCTGTTATTGCTATTACAGTTATTTCTTTCCCCTTGCTGCTAATGCATTTTGTGATTACTTTCAATCTGATGAAATAAACGTCAGTGGCATTGAGTAAATTAGTTGCGAAAATTAGATTGTCGTCGGTTGAGATGATGTGATTTCCAGCCGCTACAGTGTGGTTTGTGTGATTCTCTATCGGCACGGCTCGTTAAGTGCGCTTGTTTCTATGTAGATGATTTCAGCTTGCCTGTCGTTCATGTAGCTATTGCTGTTACTCTGTATCTTGTTGATATTTGTCATCTGATCATCAGTGCAGGCAAGACAGAGAAAGACAAAGAGAAAGAGAGACACTAACGGTTGCTATTATTAAGACTCTTTAATCATCAGTGTAGCCGCGTGCCCAGCGTGTTCGTAGCGCGTTGGACTACGGGTGACTAGTCCTCTGTAAGTGCGGGTTCAACTCCGCGGACTGGCAGAAAAGCTACAGGTTCCCCAGATTTACGGTGTTCGTGGCACCGAACCGAAGGGTTACGATATCCATGACACCGAGCCGACGTGCTTTCAGCTCAAGTGCTTCTGGATCGGAAAAAAAAATCATTAGTGTACGATAGATAGTAGTAACGTAAACATATATTTAGACCGTCCAAAACAAAGAATAGCAAGTCTTCCTTCAAAACCTGAACATTGAGGAACTGATTTATAAAAAGTGTCACCCGAGTGGTTACCGGGGGCCAAATTTGGGGTGTAACGAATAGAACCACTGCTACCTGCCACGAAGGTCGTAAGAGGCGACTAAGGAGGTTTGGCTGAAATCGGATGCACGTGTTCTAAACGTGTAGAAATCTATGCGTTTAGGGTCTACCAAACCAATGTGCAACGTTTACACGTACTTGGCAAAGAACGAACGCAAAGAAGAAGAGGAAGAACAATGTCATAGTTGTATCTTGGAAGCTGTCATATTTTAGTCGAATTAAACGTCTAGTTAACCACCAATAACAGTTGTTATAATCAAGAGAAGATGGGGATATGTTGAGTATACTCTTACAAGAAATCAATCAAAGAATCACAAAATATGCACTGAAGTGAGAGCAATAAGGGTTGACGAAGAAAGGATGATCTAGGGAAACCCTGACACGAACTTTACTGTGAGAGGCTAGAAGTATGGGACTTTATTTCATAGAAGACATTAAACGAGTTGCCTAGGATAAAGCGATATGGAGAAATTGCTTGCATGTCATATGTAACGCTGGTACGAGAGGAATATATTATAATAATATACTAATAATTAAACATCACAGTGGTTGAGAGAGAACAATAATGAAAGAAATGATTCTTGTACGTCGAGATAGAGGACGATCAAGATTTCAGTGGCAACAGGGCATTAAAGAAACGAAGAACAAATCCAGATGGTGTTTATTTATATGATTGCCAATACTGGGGAGATATTGTTGGGGAGTTCAATGATTGCCAACACCGGGGACATATTGTTGTGGAGTTCAATGACTGCCAACACCGGGGACATATTGTTGTGGAGTTCAATGATTGCCAACACTGGGGACATATTGTTGTGGAGTTCAATGATTGCCAACACCGGGGACATATTGTTGTGGAGTTCAATGATTGCGAACACTGGGGACATATTGTTGTGGAGTTTAATGATTGCCAACACCGGGGACATATTGTTGTGGAGTTCAATGATTGCCAACACCGGGGACATATTGTTGTGAAGTTCAATGATTGCCAACGCTGGTGACATATATGTAGAGAGATCTATGATTACCAACGCTTGGGACATAGTATTGTGGATAGATATGATTGTTAACGTCAGTAGTCATGCCGGCTGGTGATGATGATGAACCTGTTAGCACATATACTGTTACTTTACTAATATTTAACTGCAAATCATACATCCTCACTGTGCAGGGGCTATTCTGTTTCTATCAATACATGAACGTCGACATTCCATCTTTCCTCCAAGTTCATGTATATTATCATATATATATATATGTCCTAGAGACCACCCAAGCTCATAGCTATATACTAGACGTCGTTGCAGCTTCTTCTTACCCGTCAAATTCTTCTTGTTAAACACATGATGGCGTACGTGACTAAATCTACAGGTCAGGTTGTTTAATGTCATAGACAGTAGCCATCGTGTTCATACTAGCCGCCACCCATATTGATAAGTCACAGTGAACTCTTCTTGTATATGTTATACTTCTAAGCGCGTTACGTTATAGTTGAAGTGGGTTATTTTTTTCTCGCATGACCAGCATGACATACACAGAATCTGATCTAGTCCAAATCTGCACTATACGGTTGTCAAGTCGACCTATTGCATTGGGGGAGGGTAACGTTTTACAATTAAGGAGGTTCTACGTTTTTCCATTTGCGGGTCAACCACTTGACTATGACGAATAAACCAAGAGACCCTGCACGTGTTGTTCCATAGGATAAGAAAAAGAGCATCTTGCATGTGTTGAGAAATGGAGGTTTATAACACACTGTGACAACTGGTAAAATCAACGGGAGGCGGAACATAGAAAAACATAGATACAATTCTGACTATTCTGTCTTCATAACACGGGGCGAGTAGCATAATCCGAACTGATAAGAAATTAAAATAGATGTTACATTGATCTAACGATTTCAAGAGTTTGGAGTTACACGTTGTACAAGTAGAACGTGGTGTACTAAAATCACTGTTGAATGTAGAACGTGGTGTACTAAAATCACTGTTGAATCGATCCAGTAATTTAAAATGTTTATAGTTAATTCTTGTACAAGTAGAATTTAATGCCTGAGAGTTTTAAGTGTAATTTATATAATAATATAGTCATTTTAAATATTGTATATAAAATGAAAATGAAAAACATACTATGCGAGACTTCACTACCAACGACAATGCGGAAAAGAATACATTAGTGCTATATTGAACCACTACTTATGTATGGCAGCAAATCATGGACATTGTTCATTTCTCTCTCGCGATCCCGGCCTAGACTGATGAACCAACTTTTATTATGAATTTTACCGTGTTTTTAAGAGACTCTGTTCCTCCGTACAGCTTCTCGCGACGCTCTGTGTTATGGGGCCAGGTTTCTTTTCTTATATCTGCTATCAATTGACAATTTTGCAGTACGTGCTCTGCCGTCATGTCCGCCTTTTGCAGGGGCACAGGCTAGTTGAGCCAATTTTAAATTTGTTAAACATGTGGACGCTGAGCTTGTTGTGTCCGGTATGGAGGCGGAGTATGGCAACTTGTTCACTTGACCATAGTACACGTCGTACTGAGGTTGTACTGAGGATAGTCTTTTGTCCATTTGTCTCTAATTCATTGTTCATTTGAGGATCACCTTGACCGAACATGTTCATAATAGCTCCGATCTCCTCCCAATCTTGTATTTCAGCGTGTCTAGACTAGTAAATTATGGATATGGACAAACAGGCAATAAGATCGTTGGATGTCACATATGTTTGTGGTGTTACTGAAGAATACTGACAATTCTATGCACAGTGGAAAAAACAAATGATGTTTTAAAATAGTAGTGTACGCAACGAAAACTGAGCAAAAGAATAAGAATTAGACAATGTTCTCTGTACACAAAACTTGCAACGAGAAGGTTTGGATCGGTATGTGACAACGGGTAAATATAAGAAGGAGAAATCGCGAAAGACAGAAGGAGAATATGTTGGATGATCTAACATCTTGGTTCGACAAACGTTCGACGACAGAACTGATAACTTGCACATGAGAGGGAGAGTTGTCGAGAGACATGATTGCCTACACCAGAAACATGCCACTTGATTGGTATAGGATAAGAAACATCCGGTAAATTATTGACAATAAAGTCGCTGTCTTCACGAATGGTTTTTGTGATATTATTTGTTCATAACAGAGATACTGTATCGTATAAAACAATCTAGTCCAGTGTTCTTCATTTTGTTGCTAATTTCTCTGTTATTTTAACTGTTTCCTGAGATCGTGGGTTTACTCAGAAATATTCACTTGTCTCTGAACTGGTTAACTTTCAGCATCTTTTACTGGACCGACTCAGTGTATCTTTGAACTTATGCCAAGATCGTGAATTCACAATTTCCGTAATAGAGTATATTATCTTACCAGTCTCGGCTTTCAGTTATAACAAGTTAAGAACCATTTTTCATACCGTGTGGCATATTGGCTAATACAGTCTTAGGCCCGTATTTTGCTTTGACCAACGTTACAATGGGCGATTAGGTCAACATTACGCCGTCTGCTTTTACATTCCAGTGTTTCTATAGCACCTAGTTGAGACTGGGTAGATCCGAGAGTCGTTATGGACTGTAAAAATTCCCATTCCAAATTGTATTCTGGGATCACACGTTTATGAAACAACCTCTCAGTCACACTCTCTACCCTTATTAAACTTGACGCAATGGGTTCTAAACATTAAAGTTCTTTAGTTTTTGTGATTCTCGTGCATCTATATCCATTGCCACATATCCTGTATAGTATTGCAAGGAAGATAAGTTTCCTGCTTGTCAGTACAAACATCTACAGATAAGCTGGCATAATTTTCTGACGTCAACAGTTGAGTTTGATAACATCCAGACTGTGAGTAAGTTACCTGAGGCTAAGGTACAGGTGGATAGACATGATAACATATTGCAACAGGTAACCGTTAGGTCCGCGTGATATTAGTAATTTTGGACAAATTCCCATCACATATGGTTTATTTCTCAAACATACGCCAGTATAGGGACTAATTATAAAACAGTTATGTTCTTTTAATGACATAATTCAATGAAACATTGTTATATGTCTTATATTTCATCGTACTTAACCACATTATAGCTGTCACGTTCCGATAGCAAGTATACTTACAACCTTAGTGTTGTTAGATTAGTATGAGTTGCTGGTACGCAACAGTTGCATTTTACTTGACAGTTGCAAGTACTAGAAAGTTGCAAGCACCATACAGTTACTAGTTGTTTAATTTACCTTACACAAGCAGCTGCATTTGTGTATGTCCATTCAAAGTGTTACACATGCGTTTTCTTCAACTTGGCTGAAATATGTATGCTTGTGTAGGTGTTCGGAAGTATATGTATACAGAGGAAGAGATGTGGAGAGAGAGAGAGAGATTACCTTAATAGCTATTAGACTAAAGCATAGATTCCCAAACTTTTTTCAGCCCAACGCCCACTTTGCACAAGATAAACTTTGTAACGCCCCCCTCCACATTATAACAGTTTGCCAACGCCCCTCCCACATATATACATGCTCTGCTTTCTCTTTGACATAGACAATAGATATATATTTCTGTAATACATGTTCAATTTTCAAATGATTATATGCAAGAAATAGAAAATTGATGAAAAAATGGATCGTGTAAGACAAGCAAAAGAATTAAAATGCAGAATTCAAATTTTAAATGATAATTCAATCGCAAAATCACGAAGATAATTTATTTTAAAATATTTATTATTAATTTCTTTTTTGAGGAGCCACCGACCCCTAATCGCTTGAACACCCCTACATTCGCCTGAACCCACTATTACCCTCCCCTAGAACGCGGTACCGCCAACTTTGGGAAACGCTGGACTAAAGGCTTGCGGCCTAATTAGATATAAACCAGTTTTTCTGTATATATCTGAGGCTTACAAAATTGTTAGTTATGAATATCTTGTCTCCGTTACTGGTATGGTCTAGTCACAGTATTGTAGTCGTTAGATTAGGATTTCCAAAACAAAGCTACAGCACGTATATCCGCTTAACACTGGCTCCGGACATATGTTCAATTAAATCATTTTTCTTTAGTGTCCACGAGTAGAGTTGTGACCAACAAGTTATGTCTAATTTATACAATTTATTTAGGACAACGTAAATGGAACTTCTTGCGTAGAATAGAGGGACTGCAATGATGTGATAAGATTACCAGAAAATATTTGGCCAGCAGTGGCGAAATGCGGGAGGGCCATTCAGAATCAGAACTGTTTGATTCTGGACACGACTTTGCTAGCGCATTTCCGCCATGTTTGGTCGGGTATTTTCCGGTTTCGTTTGCCAAGCTACTGAGTTAGTGCTTGAGCAACGCTGTGAGCTAAGAATGTTACATGGAATGCTTTTTGCTGTGTCAACAGTGAGTTTGTTGTGATTGTGGGTATTCAAAAAATGGCGGACAACGGTTATGACGAACCAACTCAATCTGCCGTATGCAGTGTTTTGCGTTTGATTTTGTCGTGATTGATGTTCCCTTCGACATGAATTGCAATTCAAGTGATGAACAGTTTTGTGTTGACACTTTAGCGACGGCCATATGCATTTATTCGGTGCTGGTTGCTTTTTGTGGCGGTACGGCTGATTTATTCTGGAATTAATTCACGACACAGTAGAGTTGTTAGCATTTTGTGTGATTTTCGTTGGCACAGGAACGGATCAATTAGGGGTGACCTGTAGAGTGAAGTTGGAACCGTACATATAAACTATGATAAGGTTACCAACGATAAACTGAGAGAAAGAACTAAGAAGAAAGAAAGCCACGGAAGAGACATTGACAATGGATAAGACACACATTGAGAAGGCCAACCAGAAACATTGCAAGACAAGCACTGTTTTGGAACCCGCAGGGAAAGGGAATGTCTAGAAATTCCATGAGAAGAGAGTTGGAGACTGATATTAACAGGATATGCAAGATATAAACAGCATTGGAAGGAATGGCAAGATATGAACAGCATTGGAAGAAATGGCAAGATATGAACAGCATTGGAAGGAATGGCAAGATATGAACAGCATTGGAAGGAATGGCAAGATATGAACAGCATTGGAAGGAATGGCAAGATATGAACAGCATTGGAAGGAATGGCAAGATATGAACAGCATTGGAAGGAATGGCAAGATATAAACAGCATTGGAAGGAATGGCAAGATATAAACAGCATTGGAAGGAATGGAAAGATATGAACAGCATTGGAAGGAATGGCAAGATATGAACATCATTAGAAGGAATGGAAAGATATGAACAGCATTGGAAGGAATGACAAGATATGAACAGCATTGGAAGGAATGGCAAGATATGAACAGCATTGGAAGGAATGGCAAGATATGAACAGCATTGGAAGGAATGGCAAGATATGAACAGCATTGGAAGGAATGGCAAGATATGAACAGCATTGGAAGGAATGGCAAGATATGAACAGCATTGGAAGGAATGACAAGATATAAACAGCATTGGAAGGAATGGCAAGATATGAACAGCATTGGAAGGAATGGCAAGATATGAACAGCATTGGAAGGAATGGAAAGATATGAACAGCATTGGAAGGAATGGCAAGATATGAACAGCATTGGAAGGAATGGAAAGATATGAACAGCATTGGAAGGAATGGCAAGATATAAACAGCATTGGAAGGAATGGCAAGATATGAACAGCATTGGAAGGAATGGCAAGATATGAACAGCATTGGAAGGAATGGCAAGATATGAACAGCATTGGAAGGAATGGCAAGATATAAACAGCATTGGAAGGAATGGCAAGATATGAACAGCATTGGAAGGAATGGAAAGAGAGAGAGGAAGAACAGGAAGAAGTTTGTTGAAGACATGTGCTCTGTTGGGAGTTGAAAGGTGAAAAAGAAAAAGAATTCAAATTTCGCAATAGAGAAATCTCAATACGTTTCTCACAAAGAAAAAGAAAGAGCGTATCGGCGTTTGACTCATTAATTTATTTTAATATTGCTACTGCTTAGCGTACAAAAAGATAGGTAAATAGATAGACCCAAAAAAATGTAAACGGTTAAAGCGTCAGTACACTGTTTCTTTTTCTTCATGAGAAATGATGTCATTTTTTTTCTTTTCCTCAAAGTTAGACGAGAATTCTATCTTGGCAATAAAAGATGAAAACTAATCATTTGGCTGACATTGGTCTAACTGCAAGCCAAACCTGGCATTCGTAAGTTAACTACGAATTCAACGCACATGATGCGACCGTTTATCTGGGTAACCAGCGCATGTTTGCGATCAAACTTCTGGAAGTGAGCTGCTCTGTGAAGAGTTAGTTTAGCAACAGTGCGTGTATGCTGGAGTGTGGGATGTAGTAGCTTGTGAATGTCAGTGATTCGTTACGCGTTCTTTCTTAAGCGTCGGTTTGCTAACACCTATTCCATATAATCGTTTTATACAGAATAAACTGTACATTTTCTCCATCAGTAGCAGTTTGTATCTAGAAAGTTAATGAAATGTGTTTTAATTTGTGAATCCGCAATTCAGTTTTCAGACTTCATAAATTATCTTAATATTTCTAACAATTTAGTGTATTTCTGTTGGAAATCACCTATTTTCTGCTTTTTTTATCATAAGTGTTTTTTGTTGCTATTGGAAGGCAACTATTGTGTCTTTTAACGTGTTAAAATAGTGTTTTCAGTTGAAATTAGCAGTTTGTGTCATTTAAGAAATTGGAAAAATGGTATCAACTATTCCGTGTCATCTAATCAGAAGTGTTTTTTGTTGTTGCAAGTCAATTATTGTGCATTTTCTAACAAGTAAGAATAGTAATGTCATTGGAAACCAACTTTTCTGTGTCTTAGAATAAATTCGAATTGTGTGTTTTAATAGAAAATCAACTTTCGTGTTTTCTAATTAGAACAGTTGTGCTTTTTGGGGATGGAAGTCAGCTATTTTGTATCTTCTAAGAAGTTAAAATAGTGTTTTCAGTGGAAATCAACAATTCGTATCTGTGAACACATTAGGAGAGTGGTTCAATCGTGGTGCAATTTATCGTTTACATCAGTCTGTTACTACAATCTAACTTGGCATAGTATCTTGGGTACTATTAGCTCATCAACTAGCTTGCGTTAGGATATTCTAAAAGCTAGATATTTCATAGCTTACAATTGTTTAACCGAATTATACTGCTTTGAAGTTTTGTTAGGCTAAATCGAGTGAGTTGTTCGTTTTGTACCATCCAGGATTATAACAATCTTCTGTAGCTATGTCACGCATTTATTAGATTTAGTGAGTTGTTCGTTTAGTGCCATCCAGGATTAGAACAATCTTCTGTAGTGCCATCCATGATTAGAACAATCTTCTGTAGCTATGTCACACATTTATTAGATCTAGTGAGGGTTGTCTCTGTTTAGTGCCATCCAGGATTAGAACAATCTTCTGGGTTAAGTGCCATCCAGGATTAAATTTTTGAAATTCTTTTTCTGTAGCTATGTCACACATTTATTAGATCTAGTGAGCTTGTTCGTTTAGTACCATCCAGGATTAGAACATTCTTTGTTTGTAGTTTCGTACATCCAGGATTAGAACAATCTTCTGTAGCTATGTCACACATTTATTAGATCTAGTGAGTTGTTCGTTTAGTACCATCCAGGATTAGAACAATCTTCTGTAGCTATGTCACACATTTATTAGATCTAGTGAGTTGTTCGTTTAGTGACATCCAGGATTAAAACAATCTTCTGTAGCAATCGGAAATACATTTATTGCTGCACTCTCTCTAGCTTTTGTTGTTGTGGTTTTTTGCAAGGCACTTTGAATAATTTTATATCACCAAGCGCACATATATAGTTGTTTGTGTAGTAAAGTTCATCAACTAGTGATTGAACTAAAATGTGATTTACTAGTTACCACGTTTTAATATGCATATCGCATTCTAACGTAATTTTGTTCTACCAAAAAAAAAAGGAATGTTTTAACAATATTTAATGAATATTAAAAATGGTTACTACTATATTTTGAAACTGCAGTGTTAAAAACCTAAAAAAAACACATAGTTCAGTTGGAAGATTATGTTGAGAAGAATCTGTATTGAAGATATTCACTAAATGAATTGTTGTGGTAACAGAACTGCGACTTATCTATTTCACGTCATTGGTGTTACTAGTGTATACAAGTATACTATACAATCTATGATTGTGAATTAAGGCACCAACATTGACAGCCTTTGTTTTAGAACAGTTCCAGACTATGTCACAATCAAATCACATCTGAGTTGGTTATGAAATATCACCTATACAGTTTAGAGGATCTACACGTTACGTAAATTGTTATAGCAGCAGTGACAGTGTCCACTTCATTCAAGGATAAATATTGATACATACTATGCGACTAATTATATCTATGGAAAGCTAAGACAGTAAACTAAGCTGATACATTGTGTGATTATAAGTGTGTAACGGTGTTCTCAAAATATGGCTGCCAGGGGTAGATCTGGTAGCATAATTGGCTTACCTTTATTTCCTAAGAATGTCTCACCTCTTCTATTTTTTCTTCCCCTTTCCCTCCTTCCATTTCTCCTGGTACCGTGCTCATCCTCAGCACTCCCAAACTCCCCTACGGGTCTATCCGTATCAGATGTCACGGCCTCTTCAGTCATGCTTCGATGGGATTCGGATAGCAGCTCATTGGAGCCGGTTCGCTCGTACATCATCGCCTACCAGATGCGAGGACCAAATGCCAATCAACGGATCAAAGAAGAGACTGGTATAACCAGAGCTGCTCACACTGTTGGAAGTCTGAAACCATATACTAACTACACATTTTATGTAATCGCTGTCAACAGTGCTGGCCGTAGTAGGCCCAGTCGGCCCATCGAAGTGACCACTGGAGAAATAGGTCAGTACCAGTACTTTATCTTTCTTGTGTATCACGCGTGTTGCACCTGCAAAGTTAGCTACTCACAACATCAGCACTGCATTGTTTTGTATTTGCTTCATGCTTAGAGAATGTCAATCTTTGACAACTGTCATATGTGTGTTTATGTATCTATCTATCTATCCGTCGTCTCCATTTCTCTCCCCCACTCCCCTACCCCCAAAATTAAGAAATAAAATCCACCTGTTACTTGGACACTTTCAAATTTCACTGAAACCTGTAATCATATATTTGTTTCGCTTACAATATCACATTATTATGTTTATATACAGTAGATTTTAGATTTGTAATTATCAGTAGGATACATTTACACACATACACACACACATATATATTTATTGTCCTCTTCGTCTCAGGAGACAGTAAGTTTTAGAAGTATATATATATATATTTCTTCTGCAGGTAATGTATAACGTAACATTTTCGTTTACATGTTTTTACTTGTTGTAAATTGGTTAGCATAAAATAGCAGGTTGTCCAAATTTTGATATTGAATATCATTCTAGAATACTAGCATCATAACTTGATACGTGCACTATCACTAAAGAATTCAGAGGTGCAAGTCACATTGTGCACATGTAATCTGTGGTGTTTAGTTCAAGTATTGTGAGTTCTATAACACTTCATACCACTGTGACATTATACACGATATGATTGTCTTCATTTATCTATTAGCCATCTTTGGTCAACTACAGAAGTTGTGGCTAACTGGTCGTTAGTTTTCAGTCTACTGTGTCACTATTTGATGTACACTTTGTAGTGTTACATATATATATATATATATATTCCTTTCGTACCGTTATACGTTACTTAGGGCATGCAAGTAATTTATCAATACCGCTCTGTCCTGGACAACTCGCTCAACCTATTCTGTGAAATTGAGTCCGATATTTCTTGCCTCTCTCAGCAAAATTCATTTCAGGGTTTCCCTAGGGTGTCCTCTCTTTCTTGATCCCTTTGCCTCCCACTTCAACGCCTGCTTTGTTATCTTTGAGCATTTTTTCTCAAAGTGTGTCCAACATATTTCTATCTTCTTCTTCTTCTTATAACAGTTATTACTAGTGGTTGACCAGCCATCTCTCTGATTTCATCACTTCTTATAACAGTTGTTACTAGTAGTTGACCAGCCATCTCTCTGATTTCATCACTTCTTATAACAGTTGTTACTAGTAGTTGACCAGCCATCTCTCTGATTTCATCACTTCTTATAACAGTTGTTACTAGTAGTTGACCAAACATCTCTCTGATTTCATCACTTCTTATAATAGTTGGTACTAGTAGTTGACCAAACATCTCTCTGATTTCATCACTTCTTATAAAGTTGTTACTAGTAGTTGACCAACCCTCTCTCTGATTTCATCACTTCTTATAACAGTTGTTACTAGTAGTTGACCAGACATCTCTCTGATTTCATCACTTCTTATAACAGTTGTTACTAGTAGTTGACCAGCCATCTCTCTGATTTCATCACTTCTTATAACAGTTGTTACTAGTAGTTGACCAGAAAATCTCTCTGATTTCATCACTTCTTATAATAGTTGGTACTAGTAGTTGACCAAACATCTCTCTGATTTCATCACTTCTTATAACAGTTGTTACTAGTAGTTGACCAGCCATCTCTCTGATTTCATCACTTCTTATAACAGTTGTTACTAGTAGTTGACCAGACATCTCTCTGATTTCATCACTTCTTATAACAGTTGTTACTAGTAGTTGACCAGCCATCTCTCTGATTTCATCACTTCTTATAACAGTTGTTACTAGTAGTTGACCAGCCATCTCTCTGATTTCATCACTTCTTATAACAGTTGTTACTAGTAGTTGACCAAACATCTCTCTGATTTCATCACTTCTTATAACAGTTGTTACTAGTAGTTGACCAGCCATCTCTCTGATTTCATCACTTCTTATAACAGTTGTTACTAGTAGTTGACCAGCCATCTCTCTGATTTCATCACTTCTTATAACAGTTGTTACTAGTGGTTGACCAGCCATCTCTCTGATTTCATCACTTCTTATAACAGTTGTTACTAGTGGTTGACCAGCCATCTCTCTGATTTCATCACTTCTTATAATCAGTTTTACTAGTAGTTGACCAGGCATCTCTCTGATTTCATCACTTCTTATAACAGTTGTTACTAGTAGTTGACCAGGCATCTCTCTGATTTCATCACTTTTCCTGAATTGGTCACATTTTATGTCTATTTGTGTT
The DNA here is from genome assembly GCA_020796225.1 of Arion vulgaris. Lineage (NCBI taxonomy): Eukaryota > Metazoa > Mollusca > Gastropoda > Stylommatophora > Arionidae > Arion > Arion vulgaris. The sequence continues at coordinate 5,306,115 of CM036763.1, forward strand.
CTCAGACATCTATTTTTGTTCTCAGACATCTATTTTTGTTCTCAGACATCTATTTTTGTTCTCAGACATCTATTTTTGTTCTAGACATCTATTTTTGTTCTCAGACATCTATTTTTGTTCTCAGACATCTATTTTTGTTCTCAGACATCTATTTTTGTTCTCATACATCTATTTTTGTTCTCAGACATCTATTTTTGTTCTCAGACATCTATTTTTGTTCTCAGACATCTATTTTTGTTCTCAATCTATTTTTGTTCTCAGACATCTATTTTTGTTCTCAGACATCTATTTTTGTTCTCAGACATCTATTTTTGTTCTCAGACATCTATTTTTGTTCTCAGACATCTATTTTTGTTCTTAGACATCTATTTGTGTTCTCAGACATCTATTTTTGTTCTTAGACATCTATTTTTGTTCTCAGACATCTATTTTTGTTCTCAGACATCTATTTTCAAATACATTCACTTTTCTTTCTTCTTCTTCTTCGAACGCCCCATATCGACTACTTGTCAACCACTCTGTGTGATTGATGTGTGATCTGAGCCTAAGAGCGATTGTACATTATGCCAGTTATGCGCCTACAAGTAAGCCAGCACATCCGATTTCTGCGCTGCTCTTTATTTACTAGGGTAACATCCCTAAGGCCTACATAAGTCGACTCTTACGACATGCATTATAGGTTGCAGTGGTACTATTCTTTGCTTCCCTTACGGCCCCGGCACCACACGGTTGCAAATTCCTTTCTATAGTTTTAGTCATTTTCCAACTCTCGCTGACATATGTTAGAACTGATATAACATTTTAATTGAAATTCTTAATTCTGTTTTAAAACTATGTATGGGTATATATGTGTGGAATTCTTTATGTATGGCAGCGAATCATGGACACTGAACAAACAATCAATACGATCATTGGAAGCCACAGAGATGTGGTTTTACAGAAGAATGTTGAGAATTCCATGGACAGCAAAGAAAACAAACGTGGAGGTTTTAAATCAGGCCTGCACACAAAGAAACCTTATCAAAGAATAAGAATCCGACAATCAAGGTTCTTCGGGCATATAATGCGAAGAGAAGGTTTAGAACATTTGGTGACTACAGGTAAAATTCAGGGAAGGAGAGATCGTGGAAGACAGAGGGAGAAGATGTTGGATGGCCTGACATCATGGTTCGACAAAATATCGACGTCAGAACTGATTACATGCACCAAGCAAGAGAGTTGTGGAGAGACATGATCGCCTACGCCGGCAGGCATGGCACTTGATTGATTGATGGGTATATATATGTGTGTGTGTGTGTTTATTGTTTGTGCGTCTGTGTTTTTCTGTATTGTCATAGTACTACGTTATCAAACTCTCTCTATATGTTTTATCTGTATTGTCATAGTACTACGTTATCAAACTCTCTCTATATGTTTTATCTGTATTGTCATAGTACTACGTTATCAAACTCTCTCTATATGTTTTATTTTTTCCAACCTATTAAAAAAAGTAGTGATGCAATTTCTGCTTATCTGTAAAGAACATTTGTAATAGTTCATACTTTCTCTGTACTTGTACCAAGTGATAAAGAACATTTGTAATAGTTCATACTTTCTCTGTACTTGTACCAACTGAAACCCCACGGATCTGGAATCCCAAGACAGACTGTGCTATTTTTAAAACTCTCCATCATTCAGTGCCATATGGTAGGAAGTTCCGATCTGTCAGATACAGTACATATGTTGTTTGGCGTATCAGACTAGAAGATTATGTGGATGAAGTTACGCCCATATCGATATAATTAAAGAGGTTAACTGTTCATGTTATGAATCTGCAAAGGTACAAGACATATGCATACTATTCATTTTTTTCTTTCTCTAATCGCAATTGATAGAAGAACATATTTGATGTTCTTTGTCTGAAGAGATATAAAGTTGTAGGATTAACTTCATTGCCCCGCGTTTTACCCAACATGGCTCGGTCCCTCTCCACAAAAATGGCACATTTTTAACCCCGGTAAGGCCAATATGTTTTTTCTGTCGTGCCATAAAGAAAAAATCATAATCTTAACAGCTTCATGATGACTACACTAGCCATGCAGTCATTTAATACCTCAGACCCATGTTCCCTCTTGGTACACCACCCGAAAAAGTGGTAACAGACAGTTAAAAACAGTTTTTTCTTTCTTTAAAGAATTATCAGAAAATATGAAACGTGTCGCATATCATCCTAGCAACTGTACACAGATGATCTGGTTAAATAGAAAATATAATTTTAGTACATGTGAGTGAGAGAGAGAAAAGAGAGAGAGCTCATACATATACACATAATATATATATATAGTTTTGTTTTCCGCACAGTAAAAAAAAAAAAAAGCCAAAAATCCACAATAGCTTAAGCAAATAAAAAGTGCACCAATGACGTTCCTGCAAAAAGAGAACACGTAAATAAAAACCACAAATAAGTAAATAAATAAAACACCATTACCGTACAAGAAAAATTTCATGCTGTCTCTTCTTCATAAATAATACGGTTCAGGTGTGGTTTTTGTATGAGTGTGGGGGATATTATATACTATGTAAACGTTCTATTTGTAACAACAGTCTTGGTTGTCTAGCAGCTTATATCGTGATGGCTTGATGATGAAAACTGACATTTTTGTTAGATCAAAGTGTGTTTTTAGAGGTGGTTGTTAGATTATGTTGTCGTCGTTAACTTTTCCTTCGTTCCTCCACTATTAATTCATGCGTTGCCATTGCGTCTATGATTGATTTTTGCTTGAGTACTTGTTTTCCATATCACTAGCATCCCTCTCCATTCAGGCGAACCATGCTCCGACTTCAAAAGTGTTGTAATCGTATTTCTTTATTATTGTATTTCGATCTTCTTCTTGTTCATCCTTGTGCTCTCACATCAGATCATCCACTGACATCAGATCATTCACTGACATCAGATCATTCACTGACATCAGATCATTCACTGACATCAGATCATTCACTGACATCAGATCATTCACTGACATCAGATCATTCACTGACATCAGATCATTCACTGACATCAGATCATTCACTGACATCAGATCATTCACTGACATCAGATCATCCACTGACATCAGACCATCCACTGACATCAGATCATTCACTGACATCAGATCATTCACTGACATCAGATCATTCACTGACATCAGATCATTCACTGACATCAGATCATTCACTGACATCAGATCATTCACTGACATCAGATCATCCACTGACATCAGATCATTCACTGACATCAGATCATTCACTGACATCAGATCATCCACTGATATCAGATCATCCACTGACATCAGATCATCCACTGACACCAGATCATCCACTGACATCAGATCATTCACTGACATCAGATCATCCACTGACATCAGATCATTCACTGACATCAGATCATTCACTGACATCAGATCATTCACTGACATCAGATCATTCACTGACATCAGATCATTCACTGACACCAGATCATCCACTGACACCAGATCATCCACTGACACCTCCACTGACACCAGATCATCCACTGACACCAGATCATCCACTGACACCAGATCATCCACTGACACCAGATCATCCACTGTTGTTAGAACAAAACGCTATCTCACTGGACTTCATTCTGATAAGATTAATGAAACATGTTATAGATCAGGAGAACTTGCACTAAGTGGATACAAGCACACTATCATTAGTAGAAGGATTACATCAGTCAGGGATACATACTGCATAACTATGAGAGCTCTCATTCGGACATGAGTTGCAGCGTGGTAAGAACCACAATCGTACTTACGTTATCATTTGAGACATTATCCGTTGTCCGGCAAGGATGTGTTTTGTCACACAATTTCTCTCCCACTGGTAAACATTACTTTTAAGTCCTGCAAGCGCCCGCGTGCCCAGCGTGTTCGTAGCGCGTTGGACTGTGGGTGACTAGCCCTCTGTGTACGGTTCAATTCCGTGTGCAGGCAAAAAGGCCACAGATTCCCCAGATTCACGGTGTTCGTTGCACCGAACCGAAGGGTTTCGATGTCCATGGCACCGAGCCGAAGGGTTACGATGTCCATGGCACCGATCCGAAAAGCTGAAAAGCTCAAGTGCTTCTGGATCGGGGAAAAAAAAAAAGTCCTGCAAGCAATTTATTTACATCGCTGTATCCGTGTTAACCCGTTCAGACTCTTGTATAAAGTCTGCAAGCAATTTATTTACATCGCTGTATCCGTGTTAACCCGTTCAGACTCTTTATAAAGTCTGCAAGCAATTTATTTACATCGCTGTATCCGTGTTAACCCGTTCAGACTCTTGTATAAAGTTAAGTCCGTTAATTCTCGTCTCTTTAATTAAAGTTTGTTTCTTTGTTTTTCTAGAAACTATATCTGTATATCATCATCAGGTGCCGTGCCGCCTGCCGTACGCAATCATAGATCTCCACAAACCTCTTTATCTAGTATTTACTGTCATCTCAGAGGTTGGCGCTTTTCTGTGCCATGAAGTCAGGCTGTCTAAAATTGTCTCTCTATGTCTACCTCAGTCTCGTCTTCCTCGTCTTTACCGTTGTCACAATGTGTTCTATACATCTCCTTCTCATGACATGTCTGAATAATGATGACTGCCTCTGTCTTATATTGACAATATGTATATACACACACAAATGTACCTGTATTTTTGGGTTTATAATAAATGTATATAAATGTGTTGTTAGTGTTGCTACTATAGAGTTTAGAACCGTTGGGATATTTCTGTCGTAGTCTATATGTAGTGTCCTGTGAAATTCGTCACCCCTGTTGTATTGTTGGCCTTTTGGTCGAACCGTTGCTGTGTACTGTTTTTGTATTGTGTAAAACTACAGTACTTTGTTATTACGTGTTTCGCCATTGATACATAGTTTTACTGCATCGGAATTGTGATCACATATCTTCAGTTTTATATCGACCCTAGTAGATACCAGGACACGGTTTACTTTATTTGTCATACAGCGTTTATCCTATCAGTTACGTCACACAACTGGTCTGCTATTTCAGCAGTACAATGTGCCCAGGCAGCAGCAGCTATGGCAGAAAATCAATCTGGTAGTTATGAAAGTAGAGTGCTTCTGTCCAACAACAAATCATTTGTATTATACTCTCACTGCCAGGGCAACAAAGGCTGGCATGCTGTCACTCAAACGTTAACCTGTTAATTTGTTCACTTACACGGCTTTTGTCGGTATTCTCTCATTATGCGTCACCGTGGTCCTAAAACTTTTTATAGTCTTTGGTCTTTTAGTAGAATATTTTGTAACAAGTCTTTGGTCTTTTAGTAAAATATTTTGTAACAAGTCTTTGGTCTTTTAGTAAAATATTTTGTAACAAGTCTTTGGTCTATTATTGTTGCTTACTCTGGTTCTCAAACATTTTTTTTTTTAGCAAGTCTTTGGTCTTTTATTGTTCCTGACGGTGGTCTTAAAACATTTTGTAGCAGGTCTTTGGTTATTGGTTACTAAACTGACGTCATTGCACTCCGGGCAGACCCATAGGTGCTCAGTCTCCCCAACAGATATCGAAGAGTATGCATACTGATGGTGCCTGTGGCTCGCTGATTAAACACACCTCTCACTCTGCCTCTCAGGCATCCAGTTCGACTTGAACAACGGGTAACTCCAAACTGCTTAAATCGCTTGATCGATTCAACATCGATTTTAGTGTGCTCATCCAACAGAGAGTCGCGAAGAGACCGAAGAATATCCCCTTATCCATCTTCAACTCCCCAACAATCAATGCTGTTGATGCAAGCCTGTCCGCTCTCTCATTACCGTAAACACCCGCATGCCCAGGACAGTATATCCACGTAAGCCGCTGGAGGTTAGGAACTTCTATAGATGACATCCGCTCATACCGAAACCTGCCCTTCTGGATCTTGTGGAGCATCGACTGAGAGTCAGATACAACAACTGCCCCAGTAAATGAAGTCCAAGAAATCCAATGGAGGGCAGCAGTAACGGCCTCATTTGTAGCAGGTCTGTGGTTCTACTATTGTTGTTACTGTGGTAGAAGCACATTCATAACATATTTGGTCTCTCATTGTGCGTTATGCTCTCAAACATTAGTACATATTATGGAGTGTACATCTCTCAAACTTTGTACTTATGTCATTGTGGTTAAATGATCAAACATTAGTAACATATTTATGGTCTCTCATTGTGCGTTACAATGCTCCTCAAACATTCAGTAACTATATTTGGTGTCTTATCACTATATCTGTGGGTTACTATCTATCTGTAGAGTGTACTTATCACTATATCTGTGGGTGTACTTATCACTATATCTGTGGGTGTACTTATCACTATATCTGTGGGTGTACTTATCACTATATCTGTGGGTGTACTTATCACTATATCTGTGGGTGTACTTATCACTATATCTGTGGGTGTACTTATCACTATATCTGTGAGTGTACTTATCACTATATCTGTGGGTGTACTTATCACTATATCTGTGGGTGTACTTATCACTATATCTGTGGGTGTACTTATCACTATATATGTGGGTGTACTTATCACTATATCTGTGAGTGTACTTATCACTATATCTGTGGGTGTACTTATCACTATATCTGTGGGTGTACTTATCACTATATCTGTGGGTGTACTTATCACTATATCTGTGGGTGTACTTATCACTATATCTGTGAGTGTACTTATCACTATACTATGGTGTACTTATCACTATATCTGTGGTGTACTTATCACTATAGCTGTGGGTGTACTTATCACTATATCTGTGGGTGTACTTATCACTATATCTGTGGTGTACTACACATATCTTGGGTGTATCACTATATCTGTGGGTGTACTTATCACTATATCTGTGGGTGTACTTATCACTATATCTGTGGGTGTACTTATCACTATATCTGTGAGTGTACTTATCACTATATCTGTGGGTACTTATCACATATCTGTGGTGTACTTATCACTATATCTGTGGGTGTACTTATCACTATATCTGTGGGTGTACTTATCACTATATCTGTGGGTGTACTTATCACTATATCTGTGGGTGTACTTATCACTATATCTGTGGGTGTACTTATCACTATGTTTCCTTTTCTTACACCACTGATTTATATCTTCTTCTTCTTCACCTTTCAACTCCCAATGGAGCACAGGTCTTCAACAAACTTCTTCCAGCTCTTCCTCTCTCCTACCATTCATTCTAATTCTTTCCTTGTTTTACCTATCCTTTTAATATCAGCCTCAGCTTCTTCTCCAGGTCTGTCTAGGCCTTCCCATACTCCTCTTTCCCTGCGGGTTCCAAAACAGTGCCTGCCTTGCAATGCTTCCGTCGGTCTTCTCAATGTATGTCCTATCCATCGCCAGCGTCTCTTCCTTAGCTCTTTCTCCACTGGTATACACTCGTAATCTTAGCATACCATCTCAGTCCCTCTATTCTACGTAAACATCCTGATTTATATCCTTTTGGGTCGCTGATAGCTAAGTTAAGACGCTGCTCTAGTGACCGCGTTCTGTGTAAATTTCTGGGTTCAGAGCCAGGGTGACCCAAACGTTGTCAATATGCATTTTGGCATACGAGGTTTGACAACATGAAACTCTGATTCTTTACCTTTGGATCTAAATTACAATCACATCTGAAGTCAAAATATGGCTCGCCTGAATAGCGCGGAACACTGATAAGGAAAACATGACTTCACTTGAATCGGTCAAATACGCAATATTAGATACCATGACACCGCTTGAGTTCGTACCGGGTGAATGAATACAAAATAATGACAATTATATGTTTCGTAAATTTTAGATCATGAAAATGGAGATCGTGGAATTGAAAATCCTTTACATGACTTAGCTATCAACCATGTGGTTAACGAGTCGTCGATTTTCTAGTCACCACTTATACTTTCAGTAATTTGCCATTACTTTCTGAACGGTGAGGTCTGCTTTTACCGTTCATAAATTTATACGCGAACAAATTTGCTTCCAAGCTACCGGCCTTGGAGTTTGAACCACGTACGCTTGGGTTGTGATCAAGCTGACTACGGTTTAAACTACATACGTCTATTTTATATAATTGTCACATTAAATGTTATTGAAGTCTTTCATCTTGAAGATCAGAGGTAGTTGGCATTGTTTGAGATCGTTTATAAACACAAGATTTTATTAGGCTTGTTAGAAAACATTTATATACATAAGTTGTTATTGCACTTGTTAGAAAACGTTTATATATATATATATATATACATACATACATATGTTGTAATACTGTAGTATACGTTTCTATCCATGCATAGATGTGATCTTCGCATTTTATCGTCGATATTTGATCGTCGATATTTGATCGATATTGTCAGACATTCTCTTGTACCGTGTACTCAATACTAGATTATTGCGACATAACTTCAGCGGCGTGAAACAATTGATTATAATAATTTTCAATATTATAGAGGTATCTGAGAGAATCCCATATGTGGATACAAATTTCGTCATCGCCCGTGTGTTGCCGGGGTCTATAAGGGGAGCAAAGAATAGTAACACTACGACCTACAAGACATGTCGTAAGAGGCTATTAAGGTAGGGGCCAAGAGAAGCTACCATAATAATTAAAAATCGTCAAGGAAATATGGTGTGCCGGCCGAATTGTAGGCGCATAACTAGCTCAACGTACAATCGCTCTTATGCTCAGATCACATACAAATCACACAAAGTGGTTTAATAGGTGGTCGATATGAAGCGTCCGAAGAAGGAGATCACCAACATAATAATACGGAAAACTATCATATACATGGATAGTCTGGTACTAAATCATATGGATATATGGAAAACTATCATATACATGGATCGTCTGGTACTAAATCGTATGGATATATAGAAAACTATCATATACATGGATAGTCTGGTACTAAATCATATGGATATATGAAAACTATCATATACATGGATAGTCTGGTACTAAATCTATGGATATATGAAAACTATCACATACATGGATAGTCTGGTACTAAATCGTATGAATGTATGAACGTGGATAGACGTGTTAAACAGATAATAATAGACTGTCACTACAGCAGCCATGTTATACATTTTTACATTTTTTCTTCCGTTGATTATTACTCAACATGGATGGTCAGCGTTGTATTGTGTAGTTAACGGAATTTATTAATAATGGCCAGTCATATCATATAGCTGTACTTCTGATTGAATATTTTGGTGTCTAGTCCTATTTCATATTATCAGTCTTCCCCTCCTCTCAGCCATACAAACGTGCCTTCTACGACTTCAGGAGTTGTAAATATCTGATTAAAAAACATAATAAGGGAAACGATGTTAAATAAAACTTGAAAGAGATGCAAGAAGATATGTGACTTCAGTCTTGACATACTGCATTACCATACATGATAAACTTAATATTACCTTCTTTGCTAACATATTTTGACTATCTTTGTTCTTCTAATTTATGATTTCTTATTCCATCTTTGAGTTTTTTATCAATGTTTTTAAGAAACATTTCTTAAATGGAGTTGCTCAAAATTTTACCTTATATTTTGTATCTTGTATCATCCTTCGCTTCATAAAAATTTTTGGTGGAAAATCATTGAGTCGGTCTGCAGTATTGGTAAATTGCTTTATCTTCGTTTTGTTTATTTGATATTTTTTGGTATTACATTTATAACAGTCTGCACAGTATTGATGTGGATGATTGGAAATACTCTTAAGATAATTTCAGTTGATAAATAATGGTAGTACGATGGTGATATCGTGACTATTAACTTGACAACTATCACTAGATAAATGTCACAGATGCTCTACATGGATATGGCTCGTGTGTGGGAAGTAGTTTTTGACAAGTGCCATAATGTATTATCCTGTCATTAACGTGTTGGACATGCGAGGTACTATTAAACAGTACACTGACTGACAGTGACAAGTAAACTTAAAGGGGGTACCTACTTTACTCGCTGATAACTTGTGTGAAGAATATGACATCGTATTATGTATGTAATGAAATAATGTAAACAACTATATTAGTATGAAATGGAACTGATGGTAAAACGCAAGATCAGAATACAAAGAGCATGCATCCCAGTGGTAGCATATGGGTGTGAAGCACGGACATTTAACAAAGCCGTGGATAAACATATATGTGCTTTTGAATATAAGTGTTACAGAAGAGTCCTTCGTATATCTTGGACAGAGAAGAGAACAAATATATCTATTCAGAAAGAACTCACAATTAAAAAACTGGCTGATGTTACAAATAAGGAAGAGAAATTGAAGTATTTTGGGCATATAAAGAGACCGAAGGGCTGGAAAGACCAGCATGGAAGAAAGCATCCCAACAAAGAGGAGAATAGGAAGACCATGGAAAAGATGGATTCAGGATGTACCTGTAGATTTGAGCTTGCCGGCTGCGGAGTCGGGAAATCTGGCCTATGAGAGAAATTCCGATGGACTGTTAGGGTGGTCACATTCTGCTTACGACAAGATGTAAACCTAATGTGAACCTAGTTATGTTGTCTATCAGGTGTGACTCCCTCCCCTCTCTCTCTTTTTCCCTTTCTCTAGCTGCTTGTTAGTGTCTGCGTTCGTTGTTACCAAATAAGTTAACCACGCTTTGTGATCTGTGTGGTTTTCGCCGAGTACGTGAGTACGTTCTCACCCCGTTAGGTCCCTACCGTATGTAGGACAGGTACAGCTTAATTTCGGTCAGTATACACATCAACAGGATACACATTTGTACAGACGGGTAACTGTAAGTTATTACAAACAGAATAACCCATTTTTCAAGTAGCACATCTGGAGTTATACTGTATCATGGTATTAGATCTGATTGGTCATAGGAAGTCTGTCGGAGTTGACTTAAGCCATTGTCTGGCTATTTCGCTACATGCTTCTCTCAAGCACCCAAGTTGTCCATTACAAGTCCAGGACTAGTTTCAAATCATGAAATTACAGACAGATACAAAATGTTTTAATATAACCAAAATCGCCCGTTTGTTGTTGTGGCTCGCACGGGAAGCAAAGAATAGTACCACTACGACCTACAAGGCAAGTCGTAAGAGGCCACTGAGGTAGGGGCCTGAAGCTACTCTAGTAAATAAAAAGCGTCGCAGAAATCGGATATACTAGCCTACTTTTAGGAGCATAACTGGTACAACATACACTCGCTCTTAGGCTCGGATCACATACAGATCACAAAGAGTGGTTCAATAAGTGATCGATATGGGGTTTTGGAAGAAGAAATAACCAACATAGCTGGTTTCTATTTTGAAAAAAAAAACATACGTTGACTTAGAGAGACTGTAAACAGCCAACAAACAAACACACTATACATACATGCATGCATGCTGCACTGCAAATGTCGTTCCTAAAACAAGTGTGTACATTTGATCTCTCTCTCTCATCTCTGACACACGTACACACACGCTATAAAATAGATGAGTCTCTTGATCACGTAGGTGCATGCACTCCTGGAAGGTTTCCTGGTATCTGAAGGACCATGATAAATGTCTACATGTGCTGGCTGACCTTTGCCTTTTCATCGGTATAGACTCCCTGGTTCTTGTGCATTTGATATCCAGCTAGGGAAATAGACATTAGAGCCTTGTGCTCACCAGGGGATCGGCTTATCACACGTGACCAAGTGAGTCTGAGAACGGAAAACGTTAGATCATATTTTGGATAATATCATGCTGATGTTAAGGTTGGCTTATGGTCTGGTTTCATCAGCGACACGTTTATGTGTGTTTTAATGAAGCTGCCTGTTCTGGGACACTCGGTAGATAATAGCCCAAAATACATTTTGACTTGAGAACAGTTTTCACAAATAATTTCTATCGGATAGAAGATTTGACCTGTCCCTCTTCATTCTCTATCTCCTATTTAATTATATATATATATATATATGATATAGTGTGCGCACGTGCTTGTGTTTGTTTGTTTGTTGATATGATATGTGTAAAGAGCCAATCAATTTAAATGTTCTTTTAAGTGCTGAACTTGAACACATAACATAACTTTTATCGTCTGTCTCCGATAGGAATAGACAATTGAAAATCTATAACGGTAGCTGAAAAACCGCTGCCAGAGCAATATAGCTGATACCAATTAAAATAAATTTACCACTCACAAGTACACGTGCTAACGTCGCCGGTGCTACGAAGATTGGAAAAGCAACAAATATGTTCATTTTGCAACAGCTTCAAATTGAAGAGAAGTGGTTGATAAAGTGATATAAATGAAATATTTCGGACTTATCAAATGACATGGTTATCTGGAGAATATCATTCTTATCACCACGATAAAATATTTACTAGAGGGAAAGTTGAGGGGGAAGAGCAAGAGGAAGACCGAGAGATAAGTGGGAGGAAACTTTAAGAAATGGACAGGTTACAGTCTGGCAGTGTGCAACACCAAGGCGAAAGACAGAGGATGCTGGAGATTCATTGCATCCAACTTTCGATGTGGAGACGGTACTGATGATGATCATCATCATTCTTGTGGACATGATATCGCGAAGACGATGGATAAGAAGATCAGGAAAAAGATAGGTGCAGGATTAAATAGTTGAGTTGAGTGTGAACAGGACACCCCCTCCACAGGACATGGCTGAATTTAGAACTGCTGCCATGCGAGTCGTTCTGAATGAGACACACTAGATGATGATGATAAATATAAAGAGTCTTCTTCTTTGCGTTCGTTCTTTACAACCAATTTTAATCACTCTTTGTGATATTTTTTGATCTTTGCCAAAACATGTATACGTGTGACATTGGGTTTGGACGGTCCCTAAACGCATAGACTTCTACACGTTTAGGACACGTGTATCCGATTTCAGCCAAACCTCCTGTCACCTTTACACATGCGTGGCATGTAAAGTGGTTCTATTCTTTACACCTCAAATGTGGGCTCGCACTACGAAAGATACCTTCTTGCCAAAGTTTAAGTTCACAGTATGTCGAAAAGTAGGCTAAACAAAGGGTATAGCCACACACACATCACGTGAACGACTTTGCTATATATATCATTTATTCAGCTATATTTATATATGTAACTATCACCTGTACTTTCTTATATCAATCTTGTTTTGATTTCACCAACTATATTTACCTGAACTTTACACTATGACTCAGACACACGGTATAAGATTTTTATCTCGCATATATATTTCTCAGCTGCGTGCTCATCCATCAAACATCACACTCTCACTTTGTACTGTGATTATTCTCTCAAGGGAAACTGTATTATATGGTATATATGCTTCATCTTCATCATCAAATAGCTTGTCCTGAGCAGAACTTTGCCACCCTAACAGTCCTTTGGAATTTCTTTCTCTCATAGGCCAGATGTCACGTCTCTGTAGCATCCGTCTTCTCAAATTATCAGTTACATCCAGAACCCATCTTCTCCTTGGTCTTTCTCTTCTACTCTTTGCTGTGATGCCTTCTTCCATGATAGTCTTCTCAACTTTTAAATCGACTCTTTGCATAGTTTCGCATGCCAGGTATATTACACATAGTTCTAGTGTACCAGAATATATTACAATATAGTTCTAGCTTACAGATATATTACAATATAGTTTGTATGTACCAGAATATATTACAATATAGTTTTACTTTCAGAATATATTACAATATAGTTGTAGCTGTACCAGAATATATTACAAATAGTTTCTTACTGTCCATGAATATTTTACAATATAGTTTCCTAGCTGTACCAGAATATATTAAATATAGTTTCGGAGCTACCAGAATTATTCAATATAGTTTCGGCTAGCTGTACCAGGAATATATTACAATATAGTTTCGGCTAGCTGTACCAGGAATATATTACAATATAGTTTCGCTAGCTGTACGAATATATTACAATATAGTTCTACTTCCAGGTATATTACAACATAGTTTCGGCTAGCTGTACCAGGAATAGAGTTTTTATTCAACATGGTGTGAGATGGAAAACCTTATAATTGTATCCACTGTTACTTATCCGCTACTGTACAACTAACGCATATCTATTACAAACTTGTATTCGTTACTTGCTGAATAGTTATTTTAACATCAAGTAGAACTACTTCATGAACGAAGTGCTAAGTATAGTTAGTTTGAAGTACATGTGAAGTCTTTATAACTACCATGACTGGAAAAATATATCAACAATTTATCCAAGGGGAAAGAAGGAATGCAAATATCTATCTGACTATCTTAGAAGTATGTCAGCACAAATCAACACGCGCCACTCTACCAATCTCTTATCACAACTCAGTGGCGTCTCTGTAATCTGATGCTGAGTTTGTTGGTTGTAGTTTTTTGATGGTATAAGTTACATGTGGCAATGATGCAGCAAGGTATATGCTAGACGAGGAATAGATATTCATAAACTCTGAAGGAAAATCAGTGGCGGTTCGTCATTAAGGGCCAGCGAGGTCGAGCCCCACCAAAAATAAGGTGTAACGTGTATTTATTATTTTATACATTAAAAGATATCCTAACCGAAACCATGATTTTTTCAGAAAATATCTATCTGGCCCCACCAACAAAACGGATCACGAGACGCCACTGAGGAAAATAATATGAAATACTAGGAGTATCTAAATAATCTAAAAACGAAGGATTGCTACTTTGCACAGGATTTTATCATATAACTCGATCCCTCTTATCAGAAGTGGCATGGTACCTGATGAGAGTACTCCACAAAGCACAAACTTTTATTAATGTGTGTGTTTTGTGTAAGGTTCTAAAGGTGTGTGAATATTATGTTATGAAGTGAGTGTAGCCGGCCACAATCCTATATAATATCTTTAAAAACTGCATTTGTGTACAGAACGGTGCGGTCCCGATTGGAACCCTGAAACGCAAGGCAAAACCACAGAGACAACATATGAGTATATTAATACTATGTAGTATATATTCACACACTTAGTAGATAAATAATACGAAATAGCACATGGGAGCATTCATTTCATGAATATCATGAAATCAGAGGACCTCATATTTATACAATCATTTGGTGAATAATATGAATTGAGAAGAACATATTTATATATTCACACAAATTCAGCGGTGGCTCTTCATTAAGGGTCAGTGAGGTCGGGCCCACAAAAAATAATGTATAACGTGTATTTATTATTTTATAAATTAAAATATAGCAAGCAAAAACCATGATTTATCCGGAAAAATGTCTGGCATCACCAACAAAAATTATCTCGAGCCGCCACTGCACAAATTGGAACATAAAATTGGGACGAATTCATGAGAAGTGAGGAAATCAGACAAATGTCTTTTCAACCACTAGTCTTCTTCTTCTTTGCGTTCGTTCTTTACGACCAATTTTAATCACTTTTGTGATATGTTTGATCTTTGCCAAGAACGTGTATACGTTGCACATTGGTTTGGTAGGCCCTAAACGCATAGACTTCTACACGTTTAGGACACATGCATCCGATTTCAGCCAAACCTCCTTAGTCGTCTCTTAGGACATGCATGGCAGGTAACAGTGGTTCTATTCTTTACAACCCAAATTTGGGCCCCGGTAACCACTCGGGTGCAACCACTAGTAACTTTAAAGAAAGCAGAAGATGAAGATATGTTGGACATACTTTCAGAAGAAATGATCAAAGAATACAATAGCAGTCATTGAGGTGGGAGGCCAATGTGTCAAGAAAGTTAGGGCGCCCTAGATAAACCCTGAACCGAACTCTGTTGCGATAGGCAAGACATATCGGACTCAATTCCATGGAAGGTCTGAGGATAGAACGGTATGGAGAAATTACTTGAAGATCATATGTAACATACAACGTTCAGTTGGTGAATGTCATGAAATAATCCTGTAAGCATGTTTCACTCTGTGAAATCCCATTAGTTGTGTGCTAACTAGAAATATAATAACGTAATGTATCTCAATTCTGAAGCTAGTTATCTCGTGTGATTTACTTCTCGCCCATGACTTTATTTGTAAAGTCATTTAACTAATGAGATCCCATAATATATTTACCGCGTTATCAACCCATGTGAATCTTTGCTTGTTAGAAGACACGCTATAACAGAACACACACATACATTGCCTCGTTAACTTTTGAGGTGGCATATTGTGCATGCATACATTCCTTTGCTTCTGCTAACTATTTATGCAATTTGCTGTGTTTTATTGCTTTGTTATCATGATCATGTTTTAGACAGCTTGATTCATTGACCAGGGCATAGACAACACATTCAGTCGGTTATATATAACTGCAGTAACTGAAAACATATATTAACAATCTGTTGTGTTATCATCAGTTTGGCTACATTTTTCCTCCCATTTCGTTATATTTGTTTTATTCGTTGACCATCTACCATGTTCCTGTACTGACCTACGGTTGTGAAAGTTGGAAATCAACAAAGAAAATTGATAAGAAACTGAACAGCTTTGAGAATAAATGTCTCTTAAAATTATTACAAGTAAAATGGAGTGATTTCGTTTCTAACAACACAGTGAGAGATAGAACACACCAACAACCCGTATCAAATATTATAAGTAAACGAAGGTGGAAATATTTAGGTCATGTTCTTAGATCAGACGAACAGAAACTAAATCGACAAGTCCTTATGTGGTCACCAGTTAGAAAAAGAAAACGTGGAAGACCAAAGACCACTCTTCGAAGAACAATCCAACAAGAAAGTCAACTATTGGGATGTAAAACCATACAAGATCTCCAACTGCTAACAAAGAACCGCATCACATGGAGATCTAAAACCTCTACCCTATGTGCCGCCTTTGGCACGAAAGGAACAAACTAACTAAACTAACTATCTACTATGTATGTGCATTTGACATGTGCGATTCAATATTTCTTAACAATATTACATCCATCTTGATAATCTTTATTTGGGATTTAAGATATGTAAATCCGTCTCGGTGCGACAGATTAGCGTAATGGGTAAACGTTTGCCTATAGACTCGGGTTCAAGAGGTTGTGGGTTCAATGCCTTCAACCAGTTCATGCCAAGATAGACTTGTTCATGGTTAATTGGATTTTGTAATTTAGATTTATACCGGACGAAATAGCCAGTCCCACGCCGTACCCTACCTTAGTCACATTTTACGACATGTCTTGTAAGGTCGCAGTATCACTATTCTGTACATCCCTTGTGTGTTTTTCGTATCATTAATCTCTATTTTTGTAGAGGATTATCTACTGAGAGTTTTGTCAACTTTTCTCCATACTTTTTCCAGGGCTCATCTTTGAACTCCTTGTTGTTTGTTTAACATTTCTTCTTCTTATTCTATATATAGCACAGTTTGTTTAACATTTCTTCTTCTTATTCTATATATAGCACAGTTTGTTTAACATTTCTTTTTAACATTTCTTATTCTATATATAGCACAGTTTGTTTAACATTTCTTATTCTATATATAGCACAGTTTGTTTAACATTTCTTCTTATTCTATATATATCACAGTTTGTTTAATCATTCTTTTGACATTTCTTATTCTATATATAGCACAGTTGTTAAATTTTTTTAACATTATTCATATATAGCACAGTTGTTAACATTTTTAACATTTCTTATTCTAATATAACAGTTGTTTAACATTCATTCATATATCAGTTTGTTTAACATTTCTTCTTATTCTAAAATTAAGCAAGTTTGTTTAACATTTCTTTTTAACATTTCTTATTCTATATATAGCACAGTTTGTTATCCGTGACAGTATTATTATTTAATATTTTGTACAACAGTGCAAGATAAAAAGCAGAAAATCACGACACTAGGCTCGGTAACATAGTGACGACCAAAAGAAAAAAGAAAGAAAACATTATTATTGTTTGTGTACATATTCATTATATTGATATTCCTTATTGACTTGATATCATATTAATAAAGATCAATTCGAGGTTACTTTTGATCGTATTTACAACGCATGAATTCAGTTCTAACAACATTGATATACTGAAGAATGATCTGTGAATCAACGGGCGGTTCGGGATTCAACACGATTCAGAACGAAAGGCAACGTCTTGACAACTTGATGACAAAGACCGCATTTCGTAGTGTTCACTATAGTCTTGTATTGGCTCTGACCACTCATATTGAGTTTGACTTGGGCCAGTGTATGTTTCTCTTGATTTTACAGACAGAATTCCATGAATGTAACTCATCATCAGCTTGTGGGTATCTCTAATTTAACCTAGCGCAGCACACATTTGTTTATTCCATTTCGTTCACATCGTGACCAGCGTGAAGATGACATAGCTATAATATATGTAATTTTCCACTATCTTCGTGTCGGGATAAAGTGTTCAACATGGTGTGCAAGAAAACGTGTGTATATTTATACTTATCTTGTTTTTTCAAGCATTTCTTTATATAAAATTTAACATTTCAGGTTACTCCGTTATAACACTCCGTTAAAACGTTTGCCTTGCTTTCTGAACGTCGTGAGTACGAATCCGGACAGTTTCGTTCTGTACACGAGTATTTTTTTTCCTGGAGCTTTCTAGGATTGTTGACGATATGTGGAATCCTGGTGCAATGGTCCATTCTCTGCCATTAAATGTTTAAACAAACATTGTTTGAATATCGCTATGGATTCTTGGATATATTCACAATTTGTACGACTATAAATAACTAAGGTCAACTCAAAAAAAATTTTGTAACAGAGAAAGACTGGGAAATAAAGACGAGTAGCCTGAATATGGAAATTAGTTCGTTACTTTATACAAGTATCCTCCTCTTTTTTTTGTTACCGGGTTGTTGCCAAGTGTCGTTGTTTTTGTTTTGTCTAGCAATATGTTAGTAGAAAGACATCTGGTATTCAACTATATTAGTATATGTTCATGGTACCTCAAGTCGTAGAAGGCATGCCTCTATGCCGACCAATACTGATGATAACGAAGCAGACACTCACGTAAAAGTCAGTCATAAATTCTATACCAGGCGCCCTGAATACGCCTGAACTCAAAGAGGACGAATGGACGAAGAAAAATAAAACGTTAATGGTAAATCTGTTACACACCAACAATATCAACGTGGAAATAAAAAGGAGGAGATAGAAGTGGATGCATCTTAAGAATGCAGACCAACACCATATGTGACTTGAACAGACCAAAACAACCTGCGATAACAATGTGACTTTGAAATGGAATCAGGGAGACAAGAGAGGTAAGGGACGATCTAGAGAGACACGGAAACGAACTGCAAGCATGAAACAGAGAACAGGCAGGAAATACATGGACAAAACTAAGCTTGCTCAAGACAGACCTGGTTGGATCTAAGAGAAGAAGGAAATTTGTCCCAATAATGTTTTGTGTCATGGTAGAGACCCGACGTGTTTCTTCTATTTATATTGAAACATTAACTTCACATCTAATCTATCACTCGTCGCTGTCTCGTCCAGCCGGGCCATCCCTTGTACGTATTTTATCTTGCAACGCTAACCTTAACTTTCATATCTGTATAATAATAATAAGTTCAGTTTCCAAATGTCTACTTCAAATGGGATGTTCTCCTGCAGAAAATGTTGAATGTTTGATCCAATCATTAAGATAGTAGAGAATTAAATAGATAATGTCTGTTTTTGTTGTATATGAATGTTGTACATGTCACAGATAGGGGGAGAACTAAGAAAACATCAGCATATTTCTCTGTGATGAATCTCAACTTAATGTGCTGGATGATTGCCAACATTTTACCTTGAATCACTGATATCTAAACCAACGAACGTATTTTCATTTCCTTCCATGAAATTGCTCACACCAGCTTAGATAAAGGGTTCTAAAAACGAAGGATTGCCACACTGCACAGGGTTTTCCCATAATCTTCTTCTGCGTTCTCACTAGATTGGATTTGATTCTATAAGCAGCCGTCCTCAGATTATCACACTCTAAGTTTTCTTCGCGTTCCACAGAGGATTCGATAATAAAGGCCGTCTGCCTCAGATTATCAGCCACGTCATACAGTTTGTCTTCTGCGTTCTCACTAGATTGGGATTTCGGATTCTCTAATAAAGGCAACCGTCTGCCTCAGATTATCAGCCACGCCATACAGTGTGTCTTGGACACTAGTGTAAGTGGGCCACCTCTTTCTTCTCAAGTCTGCACACTGAGGACAGTTCTGTAGGATATAATTCCTATTTATTTCTACTTCCCCGTTTGTGCCGACCTCTTACCACAGTAAGTTTTGGCCACCCTCGTGATTGTGGGTCTGACATTCTGAATGCGTGGCTAAATCTCCGAGGCAGATTGGCGGCCGTAGAATCCGTTATCCCATTCCTCAATGTGAGTGTCGTTGCACCATGTTATGCGCCTTACGCCTGGTGCATCCGTTTTCTGCAAGCATTTGTTTCGGGTTAGCATTCCCTAGCGGACACATGCATCCGATTTCAGCCAAACCTCCTAAGTCGCCTCTAACGACATGCGTGGCAGATAACAGTGGTTCTATTCTTTACACCCCAAATTTGGCCCCGGTAACCACTCGGGCGTTTTCCCATATGACTCGGTCCCTCTCATCAGAAATGGCACGACACATGCCGAGAGTATTGCATAAAGCTGAACTCCATAGCTCCACTCAAAATCCTAGATATCTTTTCAAAAATTCATTTGTGAACAGAACGGCGCAGTCCAGATTTGAGCTGACGACGTTCAGAACGCAATGGTCACAACGTAACCATATATCCACAGAGATCAACATAGCTGAACGATGTGAGTTTAGTTCCAGAGGTCCCATATTGACCTTATATTTCTCTAGTACCTATACTATTTTGTTTGCTCAATGTGTTTGTGTGTAATACATTAACTAAAACAAAACCAATCTCATATTGCCTTTGTTAAGGCTATCCGAATTTCGTTTCTCAAAATGATAAACTTGATATTGTGTAAACATTTAGAATCTGGCTGGAAAAACATTCAATTAAACTTTGAGATAATTAACATTGCGCACCTGTGTGGTGGGCGTTATCTTGTGTTGTGGAGCTGCTAATTCCCTTCCTTGATACGTAACCGTATTTTTGTTGTTACGTTAGCATCACTACCTATACATAATCAAATGTGTTGTGTCTTCTTCAAATTAACTATAGACACGAGCTCGTATGTAGTCTCTTTGAAGTTTCTACTGGCGACATCATTAATAAACAAACTCAGCGGTGGAAAATAACTTGAGGAGGACTGGATAGAATTCATAATTATGCATGCAGTATGCTCCCATATAGGACGATGCTTTTCAGTTCACTATACTGCAAGTGCTAGAGCACACACACACCCACACATTAATTCAGTTCACTATACTGAAAGTGCTAGAGCACACACACACCCACACATTAATTCAGTTCACTATACTGCAAGTGCTAGAGCACACACACACCCACACATTAATTCAGTTCACTATACTGCAAGTGCTAGAGCACACACACACCCACACATTAATTCAGTTCACTATACTGCAAGTGCTAGAGCACACACACACCCACACATTAATTCAGTTCACTATACTGCAAGTGCTAGAGCACACACACACCCACACATTAATTCAGTTCACTATACTGAAAGTGCTAGCGACAGAGCACACACACCCACACATTAATTCAGTTCACTATACTGAAAGTGCTAGAGCACACACACACCCACACATTAATTCAGTTCACTATACTGAAAGTGCTAGACACACCACACCCACCATTAATTCAGTTCACTATGCTGACAGAAGGCTCAGAAGCACACACACACACACACATTAATTCAGATTCACATAGCTGAACAGTGATTTAGCCAGAGCCCATACTTGACCTTAATTCTAGTTCCACTATTGCTGCCAAGTGCTGTGTACAACACAACACCAAACACAATTAATTCAGTTCAATAAAACTGAATGCTTTAGAACCTAAACATCACTTAACTTAGATTTCAGTTTCACTATGCTGACAAGTGCAAACGAGCTTACACACACACCATACATTAAATTCAGTTCTTTTAAAATTAACTATAGACAGAGCTGCTAGTAGCTCACACACTCACACATTAATTCAGTTCACGGTGGAAAATAACTTGAGAAAGGCTGGAAGACACACACATCCACACATTAATTCAGTTCACTATACTGAAAGTGCTAGAGCACACACACACCCACACATTAATTCAGTTCACTATACTGAAAGTGCTAGAGCACACACACACCCACACATTAATTCAGTTCACTATACTGAAAGTGCTAGCGACAGAGCACACACACCCACACATTAATTCAGTTCACTATACTGAAAGTGCTAGAGCACACACACACCCACACATTAATTAAGTTCACTATACTGAAAGTGCTAGAGCACACACACACCCACACATTAATTCAGTTCACTATACTGAAAGTGCTAGAGCACACACACACCCACACATTAATTCAGTTCACTATACTGAAAGTGCTAGCGACAGAGCACACACACCCACACATTAATTCAGTTCACTATACTGAAAGTGCTAGAGCACACACACACCCACACATTAATTCAGTTCACTATACTGAAAGTGCTAGCGACAGAGCACACACACCCACACATTAATTTGACGTTGTTGCATAATTTTGGTAAGTTTGGGTATTTATTTGTATCTTGTGACTGAAGAGTTCAGAAATCTAGTTTACTAGGGTCGAGTAGTGAAAGTCTTGCATATAATACCATCAACTAGCCAAAGCATTGAGCCTATTACATGTGACTAGGGAGATGAATGCATATATTACCATACTCTAATCCAAGCATTGAGCCTATTACAGGTGACTAGGGAGATGCATGCACAGAATACCATACTCTAATCCAAGTATTGAGCCTTTTACTTGAGATTAGGGAGATGCATGTATAGAAAGAATACCGTATACGGGTGCATATTCAGATTACTACTGGCAAGTGGTGAATATTAAATATATGCGTGTATAGAACATTGTCCGCTGGTACGCAATGTTAGCTTAGCACGAGGACGATCATAGAACATTGTCCTGTCGGTTACGCAATGTTAGAACATCGCTTAAGCACGAGGACGATCATAGAACATTGTCCGCTGGTGCGCAATGTTAGCTTAGCACGAGGACGATCATAGAACATTGTCCGCTGGTACGCAATGTTAGCTTAGCACGAGGACGATCATAGAACATTGTCCGTTGGTGTGCAATGTTAGCTTAGCACGAGGACGATCATAGAACATTGTCCGCTGGTACACAATGTTAGCTTAGCACGAGGACGATGCGTGTATAGAACATTGTCCGCTGGTGTGCAATGTTAGCTTAGCACTAGGACGATGCGTGTATAAATAGTAAGTAGTACATTGTAGTCGTACGAGATGCAACTTTCATGAACGATAATGGACGACACTTGAAAGTGGCGCTAGTACTTGTCTGACAGTTTCTTTATCTGAGCACATCTCACTCTCGTATGAATGATAAAACAGATGAAGTGATTCCTTGGCTAAACTACGAGGGTAGATCGAGTCGATAATGAGAAGATACTAAAAGGCGGTTTTAATAAACAAGGAGGGAAATTGTCCAACAACTAACACGACTGACATTAGAAGTTTTTCCTTCTGGTTGTACTCAAAGTCTGTTGAAGAGGTTCCATTATCTCTTCTATTACACTACTCTCTGTGCAAAGTTTATTTCTAATTTATCCACGGAAACACTTAGACGTGAAGCTCTCATTTGATCTAGTTTCCTTCCACCAACCATTAGTTAGATCGCATGAGATCATGTACCTCCCATAACACAAATCCGATGATGTTGTTGATGTCTATTACCATCGTGATGGCTGTGGGTCTTACATTGATTTACAATTGTAAAATCTAGGGAAACGAAAGTGATTCCCCATTATTTTTTTAATGCTATTCCCAGTGGCGGCTCGTGATCGTTTTTGTTGGTGGGGCCAGACTCACATTTTCGGGAAAATCATGGTTTGGGGTTAGGTTATATTAGTAAAATCGAGGGTAGACGAGACAGGGGAAGACAGAGAGAGAAAATGTTGGATGACCTGACTTCATGGCACGGTAGAGCGTCAACATCTGAGTTGATAGCAAACACCAACGACATAGATTTGTGGAGATCCATGATCGCCTACGCCAGCCGGCACAGCACCTGATGATGATATATTAGTCATCAATTACATAATAAATACACGATACACATTATTTTTGGTGGGGCACGGCCCATCTGGCCCTTAATGACGAACCGCCACTGGCTATTCCCAATTTTGAAGTAAAGGTTCCTTCTGTTTAGTTACCGCTCGGCAAAGTTAGAATACACGTTGAGCGTGGTTGTTTATGAGCGTGTGTGTTTTATGAGCATGTGTGTGTGTGTTTATGAGCGTGTTTGTGAGTATGTATGTTTTCTTATCCTTTATGTTTGTGAGTTTGTGTGTGTGTTTTGTAAAATTTTATTACTTTTACTAGCAGTAGCAGTGCTCTGCTAGCTTTGACAGATGGCTTTTGAAGTGAAATCATGTCTCTAGAGACAGTTGTTTTGCTTATCTGCAACACTGTTTCTCTTGGCCTTGCTGGAGAAGTTCTGATTTGTTTTATATATATGCGTCGCTGTATGAAAAAAAACAGGTAATGGAAGACGCGGCATGAGCATTAAGTTTTGACAGATTATGCCAACATCACGAGTTATCGCCGTACGTGGGATTTTAATTTGACCTAACGGTGGGATTAGATGAGTTTCGTTTCTGATTTCCTGCATCCTTAAGTTTTCCCATCTTCCTTCCCTCAATTCCCACACGTGATCTCTCCTTCCTATATTCACACTTCCCGCGCGGAATGATGGCGGTCGTCCTATCGCATATCTCTAATCTGCATGGAAGCTTGAGTAAGGCCACATGGCCAGGCCTTGTAACACTTAACAGAGCAGGCTGTATGGCAAGTTGGGAGTTGGATGTACTGAAACACACGAATATTTAATGTATTTAATCATCCTTCCTTCTCTCTCTTATTTAATTGCTGATTTTTTAAAAACATCTGAAAATAATTCATTAGCTCCATCAAGACATCTATTTGTGTCTCTGTCGTGTCTATATATGTCTGTCTTGTTTGTGTCTATCTTGTGCCTTGTCTCTTGTCTATTTATGTTTCTGTCGTGTCTATATGCTTATACTGCTTGTGTCTGTCTAGTGTCTTGTCTATTTGTGTCTCTGTCGTGGTCTAGTGTCTTGTCTATTTGTGTCTATGTATATCTATACCGTTTGTGTCTGTCTTGTGTCTTGTCTATTTGTGTCTCTGTCGCGTCTATATATGTATGTCTTGTTTGTGTCTGTCTTGTGTTTGTCTATTGTGTCTCTGTCGTGTCTATATATGTCTGTCTTGTTTGTGTCTGTCTTGTGTCTTGTCTATTTATGTCTCTGTCGTGTCTGTATATGTCTATACTGTTTGTGTATGTCTTGTGTTTTGTCTATGTATGTCTCTGTCGTGTCTATATATGTCTTTTGTGTTTGTGTCTGTCTTGTGTCTTGTCTATTTGTGTCTCTGTCGTGTCTATATATGTCTATCCTGTTTGTGTCTTGTCTTTGAATTGAGCATCCACATCCAGATATATAAATAGTGACATTCTCCGATGATGTATAGAATTATGTGAACCATACTGAATCTGTTTAGTTATGAAACCAGCAATGATATGTTCCAATTTGTTTGTGTTATCTACCAATAAATGTTATTGGTATGCGTCAGTTCTGACGGTTTTCTTATGACCATTCATATCTGATATCTGCTGCAGTATAACTCTCAGATGTGGTGGGAATTTAAAGTGGTGGTTTTCCTGTTTGGAAAATCTAACAATTACCACTCTATACACATTTGTGTAACACGAATGAAAATCCAGTCCTACAAAAGTAAATACTACAGAAAGATCATATGAATACCATGGACAGAAAAAGAAAGAACACTGATGTCCTGAAAGAACTAAATGTTAAAGAGAATTGGCTGATAAACAACATACTATACGGAAAAATTACATACTTTGGTCACATCAAGCGTCACGTTGGCCTGGAAAGAACAATATTAGAGGGCAGGGTCCCAGGACGCAGAGGCAGACCAAGAAGAAGATGGCTACAAGATATTAAAGAAACCAGAATATGACCATCGACGAAGTGGTGAACTGGCTAGAGACAGAGTGAATTTCAGATGTGCTGCAAAGAGAGCAACGTCCTATACAGAATACGCACCTTGATGATGATGATACATTTGTGTCCTGTTAGATAACATGCGTACACTCTGACTGAAATGCTGTCCTACATGAGTGCGGATCTAACGAGGGCGCAACGTACTCACGTTAGTGGCGCAAATCACACATCACAATGAGTGGTTAACTTGGTCGATACGATCAAATAGAGAACAAACAATAGATGTTATTTGAAGTAATTTGATAGTGAAAACGGAAACAGGTGCTTTAAAACAGGTGCTTTAAAACAGGTGCTTTAAAACAGGTGCTAACAGCGCGTTGGGTATGACATACATTAAGAAGACCAGCAAATAATAGTTAGACATGTCTTGTTCTGGAACTTACACGAGCAGAAAAATAGAGGAATAGCAAGAAACTGATGAAGAAGAGAGCTGGAAACGGATATTGGAGTGATTGAGATAACCTTGAATAACTTGGAAAGACGGCACAGGACAGAACCGAATGGCGAATGTTTACTAAAGATCTGTTAGCCAGAGGTAGTTGATATGTTTAATATTATTATATCAGTCACAGTGAGTTTGATTTTTCTTATTCAAATGAACAGCAATCCGTCATTTAGTTGATACATGGGAAAAGTGCAGAAAAAATTATATACCAAAATCGAAATTTGGAGACACGAAATAAAGTATTTTTTACAAAGCACAAAAATAAAACACAGGGACGTCTCGACCAGAAAGTCTTTTTCAAGTAAGAAATACAAGAATCACAAATGCTACAAGACGTCGTCGGTATTATTTTGTAAAACTACCTGACTTTGTGTCTCTATATTTCGTCGATCGATTAGTTGACATACACTGTAGATTTTATTATTACGCTGCCAATTTTAAACAGTTTTTGAAGAAGCCACGTATCATGAAGACATGAAGATACAATTTCTCTCCCATATTATCAGTGTGCACGTAAAGTTATGATAACTGCCATGCAAATAGCATAGTTCAATCGTAAGTAGACGAACGAACAACGAACTAATTCTACAAACATTATACATGTATTAAGTTATCCATCCACTGCAGAATCGATCCAGCAACGTTCTGCACACTTGTAGTTATTCTCTAGCACTCATGACTCTATTTTGCACATATTATGTACACAGATGTAGACTCAGTAACGTGCATGATGAACGTACACCATAGCATGCTTTATAAGGAGTTATTGTATCCTGTTGTAATGTATTAATATTGTTAGCATCCGTAATCTATTTTTGTAATTCCCTTGTAAGTGTAGGCATGAGGGAATCATCATCAGTTCTCGTCGCCCCTAAGGGCACATAAAACAGAAACAAAACAAATGCCTCTCATTTCCGTCTTCTGTCTGCATTATACCTCAAACCTAGTTCTACGTGTCTTTGAGCGTTGCCTCGAAAGTTCTCTACATGCCCCTTGGCCACCTTCTTTCCGCTGACACCGCGGTGTCCACTGCATTACATGTCTTGACCGCCTTTCTTTTACTCACCCTGAGGACATGTCCAATTCATCGCCATCGCTTCGTTTGCATCTTTTTATTTCTGACAGGCGAAGAGGAATACACTGATTAAGTTGACTTTGACATTATGTTGTGTTTAGTTACTAAGGTCAGGGTGAAAAACATTGTGTTCTGGATGTTGGACGACCCTTATTACATAGGCTGTTGTGAGCCAATGTTTTCCAAGTATTACTTTCAAGGTGCATACCAATATACCACTTTACCTTCCTCTTGTTCTCAGAATAGATCTTCTTCTCTTGAACACAGGAGCAGTACCCACACCGGTGCAACGGAGTTTGTGTACCACAGCTGAGATCTTATTATGCAAGAGAAAGATCGATACACACAATGTTATTCACCAAGGTTTAATGTTAACAATGCTCACAGCAATCGATCAATCAATCCCTCCATACATCTTACGTAGACCTTGTTCCAACAATTAATCGTGCATATGCACTTCTTCAATATGTCACTTCTGGTAACGTTGATGTCTGTTCTACAGCACTTAATCGCATACATTTGAATCTTCTTCTCATACACCGTGACAAATGTGATTGATTAACTGATAGAAGATAATTAGATGTGAAAAATGGTTCTGTTGTAGACAACGATTGATCTGTTCGGCATGGTTAGAAATTGAGATGTGGCTTCGCTGCCTGTGTTTTAGCTAGTCAATAAGCTATTTCAACATCAGACCAATTTGCGTTTTGCATTGATTGTGTAATTCGTTGATCTGATGAAACTCGCATATTTTATTTGCAGCTTCCACAAGACAATGAGATATTTCTGTGTTTGTGTTATTCAGTTTTGAAGAGAGGGGTTTAAGAGAGAGAGAGTGAGGTTAGATCAAAGGTACTAGTAAGTATGGTATTACTTATCACACTCAATCCTTTATCAATACGACTTCTTTAAACATATCAAGAACAACTTTACTCAAGATGGGAGTTTCTCTCAGTGACGTAGAGTTGCTCTCCTCTCTCTCCAAAACAACTTTATCAAGATGGGGGTTCTCTGTGACACTTAAGATGGGTTTTGTGACGTAGAGTTGCTCTCTCTTCTCCAAAACAACTTTATCAAGATGGGGTTCTCTGTGACGTAGATGTTGTCTCTCGATCTCTCTCTCTCAAAACAACTTTATCAAGATGGGGTTCTCTGTGACGTAGATGTTGCTCTCTCTTCTCCAAAAATTAAACTTGGTTTCATTCCACAACTATCAGAGGGGGCGAGCCTGAGATATTTTGTCTCAGAGTTTCTCCGTGACCAGATTTTTGTCGGTGGATTCAAGAGTAATTGTTAAGTTTGATCAGAGACGGACGATACAACGTTAGGTCCCGTGTTCAAATGGAGCAGTAAAATAATCCTTGCTAGCTGAAAATCAATAAGACTGGACAACACAGCTGGTGTCCTGAAAATACAATGAAGACTGGACAACACAGCTGGTGTCCTGAAAATCAATAAGAACCTGGGGGACAACACAGCTGGTGTCCTGAAAATCAATAAGACTGGACAACACAGCTGGTGTCCTGAAAATCAATAAGACTGGACAACACAGCTGGTGTCCTGAAAATCAATAAGACTGGACAACACAGCTGGTGTCCTGAAAATCAATAAGACTGGACAACAGCTTAATCAGCTGGTGTCCTGAAAAATGCATTAAATACATTCAAATAAAATTCATTAAAACAATTTAAAAGTATCTTTGAAATTGAAACAGAACCCACATAGCATTGCGCCTGTGCTGGGTTCGAGCACTACCGTTGAGGCATACTGTGTAAAAATAATATAGATCAGAGCACACTTGGTATTTGTTGAAGTACAATGATGATGTTCCAATCAATCAATAAATCAATCAAGATTGCGTACAATTGCCGCGAACATTGTTGTCCCTTTCTTTGTCAAGTTAAACCCAACTAAACAACAAGTTAGATGCCTTCTGAAATAACTATCAATTGATGTAAACAACAACGTCAACAATTGTATGTTGATTATTATATTAACTGAAGCTCTTTTGTGTTCTCTCTCGTTATCAACTGTTCTTTATATTCCGTTCCTCTCTCTTCTCTCTCTCTCTCTCTCTCTTTGTGTGCAATCACACGATTTCTCTGTATTTACAGTGCTTGCTTATCTTAGACCTCTTTTACTCCTTCTTCAAACGATTTATATGATGTATCAATGATAAGTTAAACAAATAAGAGTGTCTGTTTTAATGCCATGAGGCAGTGTCGGCTCGTGATCATTTTTGTTGGTGGACATTTTAGACATTTTTTCCCGGATAAATCATAGTTTTTGGTTGCTATATTTTAATTTATAAAATAATAAATACACGTTATACATTATTTTTGGTGGGGCCCGGTCCCACTGACCCTTAATGACGAGCCGCCACTGCCATGAAGTATAACGGGGAATACGGTGTTATGCCGTATTTTTCTTTAACATATAGTACACACATCACACCGGTCGCCGTGACTTCTTAGTGTTTCTCTGCTACTCAACTGAGGCTGTGTGAACATTAGAATTGTTGCGGTAGGAACATACTCTCTATAGAATTGAATTCTAGACCATGTGCCTACAAAGCAAGTGAACTAACCACTACACTATCGTGTCTCTCACGTTATCAACGCCAGCCTGTTAACTGTTACTTGAAAGTGAAAATTGTGCTTCTTCTTCTTTGCATTTCATATAAAATTGTGCTTATATAGAATAGATGTATTTTATATTTTCTTCCTGCACATTATATATTTATTTATATATTTATTTATATATTTTCATGAAGTAAAACCTCCGTCTGTAGATCATTATAAAACATGAGCTTGAAATCTGATACAATCCCTAGTTAACAAGGTTCTAGAAAACATATTTAGAACTGCATATACCAGCTCAGCTCACTTTCTAATCTTATTTTCACAGAGATAATGTTATTATCATCATCAAGGTGCGTATCCTTTATATGACGTTGCTCTCTTTGCAGCAAAACTGAAATTCATTCTGTCCATATCCAGTTTATACACTTCGTCGATGATCATATTCTTGGTTTCTTTAATATCTTGTAGCCATCTTCTTCTTGGTCTGCCTCTGCCTCAGCGTCCTGGGACCATGCCCTCCAGTATTGTTCTTTCCAGGTCATCGTGACGCTTGATGTGACCAAAGTATGTATTTTTCTGTATAGTATGTTGTTTATCAGCCAATTCTTTTTAACATTTAGTTCTTTCAGGACATCAGTGTTCTTTCTTTTTCTGTTCATGGTATTCGTAGAATCTTTCTGTAGCATTTAATTTCGAAGGACTGGATTTTCGTTCTTGTTATATAGAGCTACAATTCTAAAATTTATCTTCAAGGAGTTCATTTCTATTTTATATTATGTTGGTCTTCTTATACTTCTTCTTCTTCATAATCTTCTTCTTTTAAGTCTCCTTGAAGAATTGGGCATCAACAAACTTCCTCCAACTAGATCTGTCCTAAGCAAGCCAGCCCGGCTCCTTCCAGGCCCCTCCAGCCCCACTCCTCTCTGTCCAAGTCCGTCCCCATATCTACAGGTCGTCCCCCAGCTCACCTACCACCGAACTCTACCCCAGATCCACACATGGCCGTCGGTCCTTTACACTCTCAATGTGTGTCGCAATTTTCTCCCCCTAATTTCCTCGACGATATTCTTGATGCATCTGTGCCGGGTGATCACAGCTTCCAGCATTCCCTGACTCCAACAAATTCGAAGAACTCCTCTACATACACTCTGATAAAACCCAGAATAAAACGTATTCTTGGGTTGAAAGTGGGTGTTTCGGCTTAAATATGCTTCAACCCCCCTACATATCAAGCACGCAACCAAACAAACACGTGTAGGTATACCTGTCTTCTTTAACAACTGACATGATACGTTAATGACATCTTCCAATGCATTACAATAACTGGAAAATCCTACCCAAAAATAAATACATGATATTTATACCAGTTATAATAATTGTTACATACGCCATTTGCTAAATAATGCTGGATGCACTACTTTTTAATCAGCTTCTTCTATTATGATATGTGCATGATTTAATAGTTAGATGGAAGCTACTGTGGTCACAGCAGAATAAAACATTGCGAGAAGCTTGAGTCCAGGATACAAGGAGTATCGTTAAAACACTACAACACGGGCGTCCATATTTTCTGTAAGAATGAGTTTTAAAGACAGGTGCCTCACGTCTGTCAGTCACTACCACAGACATATCACTGGCTTTATCTCTTGTGTTATTCTTGGACTGCTGCCTGTTTTCCTTCTCGATGATGGAAGACCGCTTCTACTGATCTTTGTAGGTTTGATAGAATCTGTTTATTAGATCTTTCCTTTCTTGTAGCATAGGAGAGCACTCGTTGGAAAACATATGGTTGAATGCGCTCCTTGCCCCTTTTCTGGAAACACAAACACACATTTAAAGCGATGTTGAGTAAAAAAAAACGTAAAAATCAGTTGAAGGTAGACATGGCTGATAACGTATTCTTGTGTCTGATAAATACAAGAATAGAATATCTAAGTGGAACTGAGAGCGTACAATAAAGAATTGCTAATGGAAAGTTAGGTTGTGTCGACCGTACATGTGTGTACGCATTGATGATTTATACGACGTTAAATAGAAAGTATGCAAAGTCAGGTTTTATACTGTTCTTAAACCTGCATACTTGGTGATGGATGGTCTTGTCAGTCCGAACGTATGAGGTTACGAAGTATAATCATGCATAGTTATATATGGTTCTTGTATGGGTTCTGTAACACCAGTTTAAATGTATAATTTTGTGAACATTATACATTTATAGACCCTAAGGCAGTTGATGGTTATATGTGTACTCATTTCATCTTCTGACATTCCCCTGCAAACCCTGCTTGATTCCAAACGTATGGACTTTGGATTAAACAGTAGGGCAGAGAGGAAGTTTGTGCAAAATGGGAAAGGCACATTTCCCATATCAGCTGCCCAGGCTAGGCACAAATGAAGAGGACACTTTATCCTTCTTTCAGTTCCTGACACAACATGCTGATGATCGAGATGTATGGAAAACAACATTGCGCAAAGGTGCAGAATATTTTGAAGAGAGACTTAGGGATGAGCTGAAAACAAGAGAGATAGGAAGAACTGAAGTTAGTTTAGTGAAACTTCAATTTTCAATTAAAAGACGAAAAGGACGTTATAATATAAAAGCATATATAAATATTATCATCATATCATATTAGAAAAATATGTGTGTAATAAAACCTTATCATTGAAAGTGAGTACTACAGTGGTATGTAAAACCAGTTCTTACATATGGATGTGAATCATGGACAATCAATAACAAGAGTAATAAATTAGCAGAGGCTACAGAAAAGTGGTTTTATATAAGAGTGATGAGAATATCAGGAATAGAAAAGGTATACAAATAGTTAGAAACAGGGCGAAAAGATGTTTAAATAAAAGTATGATAATAAAATAAAAGTTATTATAAAAGTAGAAGAAAGAATATCATGGATGAAAGGGTTTATAGGATGAGAAATCAGGGGCAGAAAAGTGGTTTTATAAAAGTATAGAATATCTAAGAATATGAAAAGGGTTATAAAGATTGATAGAATATCAGATGAAAATGGTTTATAAAGAGTATGAGAATACTCAGAATTGAAGGTTTTAATAAATGGAGAATATCTAGAAAGTTGTTTTATATTACAGATGATAATATCAGGAATAAAATGTTTTTATAGTTGAAATGGATCAAAGCAAAAAGTGTTTTAATAAGAGAGATATATGAGAAATTTTTGGTTACTAAAAATGAAATTGTGTCAGAATATGAAAAGTGGTTTATAATAAATGTTGAGAATATCAGGAAGAAAACTGATAAAAAGAGTGCAAATAACAGAAAGAAAAGGTTTATAAAGACTATTGTAGTTAATAGATATAGTGGTTATATAAAAATGTTTGTATATAGGGACGTAGAAAGGGTTTTAATAGAATGGAATATCAGGGTAGAAAGTGGTTTATATAAGTGTGATTTCTGATTGAATGAAAAGTGGTTTAATATTAGATGATGAATATCAGGACAGAGACTGTTTATTAAGGTTGAGATAATATCTGTGGTAAAAGTGTTTATATTAATTTTGAATTCAGGACATAATTGGTATTATATAAGCTTGATGATAATATCGATTTCAAGTGGTTTTATATCTGTTTGTGATATCAGAATAGAAAAGGGTTTGTATAGTGTGATTAATTTTAGAGATTTGTTATGTCATAATGATGAATATCAGGAAAGAAAAGTGTTATATAAGATGATGAGATATATGAATAGAAGAGTGGTTTAACTAAGATATGAATATCAGGTAAGTGTGTTTATATAAGAGATGAAAATATCTAGATAGAAAATGTTTTATTAAGTGATGATACATTTGATGGTGTTCAAGTTTATATAAGAGTGATTGAATACAATAGAAATGGTTTTTATAAAAGTATAGAATATCAGGTGAAAATGTTTTATATAGTGTCTGAATTTCAGAATAAAGTTGTTTTATATAAGTATGAGAATATCAGGTCAAAGGGTTTTTAAGGTGATGTATTCGAATGGAATGAATTCGATGTAAGGTTGCGAATATGCAGTAAAAGGGTCTATATAGTTGGATGAATATAGGATGAAAAGTTTTATATCGGATGATGATGAATACAGAATAGAAAAGTGGTTTACTAGAGGAGTGATATATATCAGGTAGAACGGTTTATAAGATGATGTAATTTAAATAAAAATGTTTCATATAAAAGAAATACAAATAAAAAGGGTTTATATAAGAGATGATAAATCAGAGTAAAAGTGGTTTTATATAAAGAGTATGCAGCATATAGGAAAAAGATGTTTAATAAGATAAGAGGTACTATCAAGGTGACAAAAATGTTTTACAATAAATAAAATACAATTTCATAGAAGTAGCCTTAGTATAAGTCAGTGATTTTGAATATCTGGGATGAAAAGTGGTTTAAAGGTATTTATTCTCAAGTATGGCAGAGATTGTGTTATCTAACTGATGTGGAATGATAGTGAGCAAATGGTTTGCTAATGTCAAATACTAAAAAAAGTGATTTTTATAAACAAAGATTATAGCAAAATGTGGTTTTAAAATACATTACAATAAGACTTATCAGCAACTAAGTGGTTTAATAAGAGGATGAAATATCAGAAGAAGTGGTTTTACACAATAATGATGTATAAACGGTAAAGTTGTTTTATAATAAGTGATAAATATCAGGTAAATGGTTTATATAATGTATATGTAGAATTCAGGGCAGAAAATGGTTTATATAAGTGATGGAATATCATGTGCAGAAAGTCATTTATAAAAGTGATAAATATTAGATAGAAAATGGTTTTATATAATAATGTATTGAGAATATCAGGCGAAGTGGTTTTATATAAGTAATGTAGAATATCAGGGCAGAAAAGTGGTTTTATTAATAGATAAATATCAGAATTAAAAGTGGTTTTATATAAGTTGATAGTAATTCTAGTGAGAATAAGATTGCAAATGATGTTCTAAGAAAACAACAGATCGATAATATGTCGTTATAAAACAAAATGTTATCAGAAAATAAAGCTCTATTTTGTATTCATGAAGTAATCACTTAATCTACTGTGACAGTGGATGTTTCTTGGTAAAGAATAGGCCACTGTTAGAACTATTTTGGATTTTATGCATGACCGAGAAGATTGTATAAGAACTCATAGCTGAAAGTAGACCATAACTACGCATTCTTGGTTATGCGACTTTTATTTCTAGGTATATCTTCAATTTTTCTTCTTCGCAGAGCCTCATACACATCTGTTTACTTCATTGTAAATTGGATCACACAAACTACATTAGTAACAGTGAATTTTCATAGATTTTTATGCCACAAGCCATCCCAGAACTGATGGGCAAATTACTGTGGGTACAATAGACACAAATTGTTTGTAGCATAAGAATAAACTGACAAAGAGACAGTGCACAAAACAAACACTGAACTAGGTCAAGAAAGACTATAATTTCTGCTCTGTGAATAGCTTTTTTTGTAGGTACAGAAAATATACAGTTGTTTTGTTTATAGAGGCGAACGTGCGTAATGGCAGGATCCTTAGAAATTCTTCATCAACGTTAGCATGTGGCGTACAATTCTGTTACGCCCATTTTCTTGACTTAGAACTTGCATTCTAAAAACTTCAATGTTCGTGTCAGAACGAGACCTTTCATACGTTCCTGTGTTTACGTTATTCGTTTATTTATTATATATTCGACATATCTTTTTGAGTGTTTTACACGACCGTTTCTTAATTCGGTCATATTTCTCCTTTCAGCTTTCACTTTCTTTTCATTCTGTCATATTTTCTGTTTGTTGTCTGGCATCCCCCTAGTAGCTTGGGTGATAGTTTGTTTTAATTTTTGACCGAATTCTGCTATGTCATTTGTCCCATATGCCATATATTCCATAGAAAGAAGAAATATGATGTTAGTAGATCTCAGTGTTCATATGTGAAGTCTGCATATCAGACTCACATATCCCTACATTATCATATTTATTTCATAATAAAACAAACTCATTCTTCTTCATATTAATCCCTACCAAGTGATCCTTCACACAACTTTGATGTTCTTCATATTAATCCTTACCAAGTGATCCTTCAGTCAACAACCTTGTTGTTCTTTAGGATTGGTTATATAGCATCATGTTGACGCCATTTCTCTACAATCTACTTCATTTGTGTCTCCTGTCAAGCTTTATTTGTTCATATTCTTTTCAGTATAATTGTTCATATTCTTTTCAGTATAATTGTTCATATTCTTTTCAGTATAATTGTTCATATTCCTTTCGCCTTTGTGGCTAAGCCTTGCGTTCCGAATGTCGTGGATTCGAATCCGGACTGTGGCGTTTTGTTCTCGAGTGCATTTTTTAAATGAGAAACCTAGGATTGTTGCCGGATCTGCGTAATTGGTGATTTGACAATACTCTCGGCATGCCATTTATGCAAAGTAGGACCGAGTCATATCGGGGAGCACCCGGCGCAGTGAAGTCAGTCCTTCATCGTTAGACCGTCTAGTACTGTAATGTTTACAACTAAAACACAGGCTATGCACTTTTAAAATGAAAACTTACTAAAACTATATATCCAACAAAAGTATTTTATCCAGCACAGAACACAAGATACAAACTGGATAAAATAGTATGCAGCACTCAATAATAAAACACAAATATAAAATAGGATAAAAATGCGTTACTAAAAAAGTGATGAACAACTTAAAACTGCTTTTTACAACTAAATAAAAATACAATTTTCCGTAGACTTTTCAGACCTTAGGGTATGAAGTCACGTCACATTCTTTGCTCCTAGTGTGCAGGAGGTAGGAGGGTCAATTTCTTTCCTCAAGTATGGAATGTCGATTGTAGGATTGAACCCCTAACCCTCTTGTGTCCCGAGTTGATAGGTGAACGCTTATGCATTACGCTAATTCGTCCCACAACTAGTTGAACTTCATACAACAAATGATATTTTATACAACAACAGTTTTAGTTTATACAACTAATTGTACTTTATATAAAAAATGTACATTACACAACTAACTGTACTCTATACAGCTAACTGTACTCTATACAACTAACTGTACTCTATACAACTAACTGTACTATGTATAACTAATTGTACTTTCTGCAAATGTGCTTTATACAACTAACTGTACTTTACACAACTAATTATACTTTACACAACTAACTGTAGTTTATACAACTAATTGTAATTTATACAACTAATTGTACTTTACACACATAACTGTACTTTACACAACTAATTGTACTTCACACAACTAACTGTACTTTATACAAATAATTATACTTTACACAACTAACTGTACTTTATACAACTAATTGTACTTTATACAACTAATTGTACTTTACAACTAACTGTACTTTACACAACTAACTGTAGTTTATACAACTAATTGTACTTTACACACATAACTGTACTTTACACAACTAATTGTACTTCACACAGCTAACTGTACTTTATACAACTAATTGTACTTTATACAACTAACTGTACTTTATACAACTAACTGTACTATGTATAACTAACTGTACTTTGTACAACTAATTGTACTACGTATAACTAACTGTACTTTGTACAACTAATTGTACTATGTATAACTAATTGTACTTTGTACAAATGTACTTTATACAACTAACTGTACTTTATACAACTAACTGTACTTTATATAACTAATTGTACTTTGTACAAATGTACTTTACACGGCTAAATATACTTTATATAACTAATTGTACATTATACAGCTACCTTACTTCATGTTTTCGTCGTTCTACTATTGACATACATGATTGCAGCAGTGATGCTAACACTACACACGCGGATGAGACATTGTATAAGATTATATTTACATGTTATATTGTATCATTAGCTCTAGCTTTCTGTGTTATCTCGTATAGTTTATTCTCATGTTCATCTTCAGCTATTCTTTTTTGTCTTCTTCTTCCATCGCTCTATATCGGCCACTTGTTAACCACTCTTTGTGATTTGTATGTGATCCGAGCATAAGAGTGATTGTACTTTGTGCCAGTTATGTACCTACAAGTAGGCCAGCACATTCGATTTATGCGACGCTTTTTATTTACTAGGGTAGCTTCTCTATGCTCCTGCCTCAGTCGCCTCTTACGACATGCAGTGTTACTATTCTTTGCTCCCCTTGCGAGTCCTGGAAACATACGGTCGATTCAGCTATTCTAACATACTATATTGTAATATGCTATATGCATGCTCACAGACTCGATAAGCGAGAGTGATCTCTTTGGTGGCGCCGTTAACACACACACACACACACATTGAACACTGTAAGTATTCCACGCTTGAGAGATATCTAGACGATTCTAGTCGTGAAGTTTAGGCATCCTGGCTAACGTAAACTGCTGGCGTGGACTTGACTTTACTTTGCTATGTCAGATTTTCACTCAGTGGAATAAGGTACAGGGAAACATCTGGTCAAATGTCAGAATGTTTACATTAGATGAGTAGTTGCCTGGGAGGAATCCTACAACATCGTTCGTTCTCAATACACGTTGTATTTGTATGTACATGAACTTTCTCTGGGAATTTGTGGGAATCCAAGACAAGCTGACATGGGGATTTGGTCTTATTTTGGAGGAAATCAAATTCAAGAAACAGCTTCTCGTCTATAGGGGATTCTGCATTTAGTTTTCTTCTATGCTGGTGTATAGTCTTTAGTTCGCGTCTATGTGGTGTGCGTCCTTTAGTTCTCATTGTGTTCGTTCACGTAGTTCGGTTTCAATTTGTCCATATAGATCTACGTATATATTGTCACTTCGTGTTTCAGCTGACAAAACTACACATTTCTTATTCATATGAGACTGCTGATCAGTACATACACGATTAATATACAGGGTGTTCAACATAAAGCAGCCCGTGAATGAAGCTAATCTGGATATATGTATGGAAATGGGAAGGTTCAGTTATGACGTAGTATAGGTCAAGGTTGTGTGACGGTGTGTAATTGTAGTGCGGGAAGGGGCGATGAACAAATGTGACGTAGGACGAGCTAGTCAGAACCGGTTTAAATAGTAAATAAACACAACTCAATTTGTACCTTGCAACTTTCGAATTGTCAATAGGGCTGCAATTATCTTGAACACCCTGTATTATACATATATATAATATTGTGCACTTATACAAGAAAAAATGTCTCTGTACCCTGGTAATATCAGACCGATCATCACTGCCAAGTACACGCTCTGTACGATCTATATTTATATGTTTACATAAAGTTGTTACGATTAATTGTTACTATATTAGCACATTGAGTGCCGATATTCTACACATAAACAAAATGTACAATTGATATTGTCATTCAGTTTAAATATTGCAATAATCACAACACATCCCGATACTTATAGTGTTCATTATGTCAACCAGCACACGTAATCCGTTACAATAACTATTGATATATCGAACAATGATAATTTTGGATAATGTAGTGCAGTATCTTGTCTACGGCCATCATCATCAGGTGCCGTGCCGTCTGGCGTAGGCGATCATGGA
Source organism: Arion vulgaris (assembly GCA_020796225.1). Lineage (NCBI taxonomy): Eukaryota > Metazoa > Mollusca > Gastropoda > Stylommatophora > Arionidae > Arion > Arion vulgaris. The sequence goes on from CM036763.1 coordinate 5,345,826, forward strand.
TCTCCACAAATCTCTGTCGTTGGTTTTTACTATCAACTCAGATGTTGACGCTCTACCGTGCCATGAAGTCAGGCCATCCAACATTTTCTCTCTCTGTTTTACCCTGTCTCGTCTACCCTCGATTTTACCGGTTGTCACGATGTGTTCTAAACCTGCCCTCCTCATCACATGTCTACGGTCATACCACGTTGAAAATATCGGTTCTCGTACAATATTAATTGGTTATTTGCTATTGAAGCGACTTTACTGCACTGCGAACTTACGTGTAAGTGCTCAGTTTCACCAATTATACAGCGACGGCATTTATGCTATTGATTCCTGTAACTCACATAATTCGATTTTTCAATGAAGGTTCTCATTCCTACTCGTCGCCCGAGTGGTTACCGGGACCCGAATTGGGGTTAAAAAGTAGAACCACTGTTACCTGAAACGCATTTCGTAAGAGGCGTCTAATGACGTTGGACGTGGGGCTAGCTACCCCACACCGTAAAAGCACTAGATGGCTACAGAACGGAGAGCGAACCGAGTGAACGATGGCTGAAACCGGACACATCGCCGAAGGATAAGCTCCAGAGCTCAAATGGTGCTGAAGATGTGACGTAAAACACACCAATGCTAAGACTGTATGAATCAGATTTCCACATGAAATGAATTTATGGGGAGGTCTGGTAGATCGGTCTGGACGGTGATCGAGATAGAGAGAGATTCAACTCGTGAAACAAATATTCCCGTAATTTCAATATTATTGTATTTCTGTCGTACTGTTATCGTTACATATAGGGACTGCAAGAAAACTATACATACACGCTCTGTCTATGGCAACTCGTTCAATCTCATCTACGATAAGTATATATTTCATCGCCTCTCTCAGCAGAGTTCGTTTCATCTTTTCCCCAGGTTTTCCTTTCTTTCGTAGGCCCTTAGCATTCCATTTCCATACTTATTTTATTTAGTGCAATGTTCTAATGATATCTTTAACAGTATTTGATCATTTATTAAACTTCCTCGCAATTTGTCTTTTGCGATACACGTTCAAAATAATATTCAGAGAGAGAGAGAGAGAGAGAGATAAAAATTAATTCCAGCAGCTCACCAGGTGCAATTTGCTGATTGCACGCCATGTCGCTCTAGTTTTAACCATGCCATTGCTGGGAGTATCTAAGATGGCACAACTCAAGAGTTCATGTCAATCTTTCTGCCTGTGTGTTAACATTTTAAAGAAAACGTTAAACTTGTGCTAATCAACACATCAGTTTTAATCTAGAAAAACATTTGAGAGATAAGATGGTGCAGCTGGTGCAGGAGCTACGAGATACTGAAACATAAAAACTAGTTAGAAATGTCCTGGTGAGTTTGGTGTTCACTTGAGGATTGGGGAGGGGGTGGTGTCTTGAGAAGTTCAGGAAAAGCACAGTCATATTCGGATTTCAGTTTTGTTAAGTTCTGAAAAGAAAGAAATAATTTCATGCCAAAGATTTTTACACGATTTCCGATGGTGATTATTGACCATCCGGGCTTACTGACCGTCCTCGTTTATTGACTGTCCGCCGCGCTTATTGACCGTCCGCGCTTATTGACCTGACCGTCCGCGCTTATTGACCTGACCGTCCGCGCTTATTGACCTGACCGTCCGCGCTTATTGATCGTCCGCGCTTATTGATCGTCCGCGCTTATTGACCGTCCGCGCTTATTGACCTGACCGTCCGCACTTATTGACCGTCAGCCGCGCTTATTGACCGTCCGCGCTTATTGATCGTCCGCGCTTCTTGACGTCCGCACTTATTGACCGTCCGCACTTATTGACCGTCCGCGCTTATTGACCTGACCGTCCGCGCTTATGGACCTGACCGTCCCCGCATATTGATCGTCCGCACTTATTGACCTAACCGTCCGCGCTTATTGACCTGACCGTCCGTGCTTATTGACCGTCCGCGCGTATTGACCGTCCGCGCTTATTGACCTGACCGTCCCCGCATATTGATCGTCCGCACTTATTGACCTAACCGTCCGCGCTTATTGACCTGACCGTCCGCACTTATTGATCGTCCGCGCTTATTGACCGTCCGCGCTTATTGACCGTCCGCACTTATTGATCGTCCGCGCTTATTGACCGCCCGCGCTTATTGACCATCCGCACTTATTGATCGTCCGCACTTATTGATCGTCCGCGCTTATTGACCGCCCGCGCTTATTGATCGTCCGCACTTATTGATCGTCCGCCTTATTGACCGTCGCGCTTATTGATCGTCCGCACTTATTGGCCGTCCGCGTTTATTGGACGTCCGCGCTTATTGGACGTCCGCGCTTATTCACCGTTTATGATTATTGACCGTCCACGCTTATTGACCGTCCGCCGCGCTTATTGACCGTCCGCCGCGCTTATTGACCGTCCGCGCTTATTGACCTTCCGCCGCGCTTATTGACCGTCCGCCGCGCTTATTGACCGTCCGCGCTTATTGACCGTCCGCGCTTATTGACCGTCCGCAGCGCTTATTGACCGTCTGCGCTTATTGGCCGTCCGCTGATTGACCGTCCGCGCTTATTGACCGTCCGCTGATTGACCGTCCGCGCTTATTGACCGATCGCACTTATGGACCGATCGCATAGAAAAATGTACAGTTCTAGAAGATGATTAAAGTGAGAATAAATGTCTTGTGAGAACCAACTATTGAAGACGCCAAATAGAAAAAAAACTACTAGACGTTTGGTTATCACGACATCAAACATGGATGTCGTTGTTAATGAGAGAGTAGAGAGGATGGCTGGCGCTGCCACTATATCTTGGGGTCAGTCAATGGATAGAGATGACATTCTGAACGCCCTCATAAAGTGTGGCCACAAAGAGGATTTTCATTTTAAAATATTCACGTCAACTGCTAGATTGCAAGAGCTGGGATTGAAGATTGGAGCAGCCAAAAAAGAACAGCACAACAGATATATGAGTAGTCTCATCAATCAACCTCGACTGCTACGCTCAGTCGATGGACGCTGCTACGCTCAGTCGATGGACGCTGCTACGCTCAGTCGATGGACGCTGCTACGCTCAGTCGATGGACGCTGCTGGGGATATTGTGAAGTACATGTCCGGAGTGCAATGAAGAAATTTGAAACTGAAACTCGCCCGAGTGGTTTCTGGGGCCTAAACTTGGGATGTCAAGAACAGAACCACTGTTACCTGCCACGCATGTCTTAAGAGGCGTCTAAGGAGGTTAGACGTGGGACTAGCTACCCCACCATCGTAAAAAAACTCCAGATGGCTACAGAACGGAGAGCGAACCGTGTAAACGCTGGCTGAAACCGGACACATCGCCGAAGGATAAGCACCAGATCTCGAAATGGTGCTGAAGATGTGACGTAAAACACACCAATGCTAAGGCTGCATGAATCCGTTTTCCACATGAATAGAATTTATGGGGAGGTCTGGTACATCGGTCTGGGCGGTGTTCGAGAGAGAGAGAGAGAGAGAGAGAGAGAGAGAAATTGAAACTGACATGAAACAGGTCACCATTTTTATTTAGACATGAAGTTAGTAACAGACTTAACAATCATCTATTCCAGTTCTGCTTCTGGACATCAAGCTATTTTTGAGAGAATCAAATTAATTTACCTTTTGTATTTTTGTTATTGTATACGTATATAGCGTCATATCACTCCGAGCACATCCATAGGTGCTCAGTCATCTCGAAGCATATTGACGATTCCTGTATTCGCAAATTAAACAGGCTCATAACTCTGTCCCTCAGACATCCAGTTTTTTTGGGGGATTGAATTTTGTAAAGAAAAAAATGATCACATTATCATATAATATGGTATATTCGGAACTATAGTGTTCAGCATCATCATCCGTCCTCGGGAAAGACGCAGTAGCGTAGTTGCTAGTGAACTTGCTTCTTTAAGCGTGTGGTCCAAGTTCAATTCAACAGTGTACGTGTACTATTTTTTCGAGCAAAACGACTCTCATGTCGGCCTAGCCTCAGTTAGGTACGAGGAAAAACACTCGGAAGTAAAGGCGACCAACGTGATGAAGGCCTAACACCGAATTACCCAATATACCTGGAAGTATGAAAAGGGCATCTAAGCTTTACTTTATCAGTCCTAGTCGTGTCCAAAGACTCACAAGATAAAGATGCCAAATTACACTGAGTTTAATATTAGTTCTTTCCCTCTATAATGTTAGGACTGGTAAAAGTCTTGCTACGGACACACTTTGGTTGATGTCAACATCACGCCGACATTTGTTATGTAACCATGACATAAATAGTCGTAGATGTACATACATAGAGTAGAGGTCCCTCTGTACAATCAGTGTGTTACCACTTATTGTGTGAGATAACCAACAGTAAACAAAATTGAAAGAATCGAAAGAAATCAATATTGCAAGTCTGATAATTTATCACGAGTGATAATCTTAAATGTGTGATATTTGTAACTATGTCTTTTGTGACAGTGGTGGAAATGGAGACACTTTTATACATGTTTTTTTTTTGTACGTCTACTGCACTGCAGCACTGTAAACAGATTAGCACGCACTTTTTATACATGTTTTTCTGCTTACTGTTTCTGAATTTTCTCATAGATATTTCTATCAATTTAATCTGCACATAGACATCCCCGCTCACTTCTTATAAACATTTAATATTGTGGCAAATTTCATGAAATTTTTTTGGTATCATCAATCTTTCTACTACCGTGAACGAATACACATTTATATAGCTTCTAGTCTTCACGATCTATAATTACACTTGGCATTACTATCACTCCATCTGAACACGCGTCTTAACTTTTACTCGAGGATCTAAATTGCAAGCACATCTGAAGTCGAAGTAAGACTCGCCTCAATAGCGAGGTGCACTTGATATAAGGAAAGTAGACATTCACGCAAAAATCAGTTATGGCGACATGACGATACATAACTTCATAGCGGGCGAACAAAAAAAGCACAAAATACATACACACGCATACACACACACTCACAGCACACGCTCCACACACCACATACATCCTAATCTTAAGTCATGGTAAGATTTATAATTTCTTGTACAGTCCGGCATCCCAAACACCACCAGAGTCACATGATATCGTTTTCTTATTTGCACTTATTTCTTACATTTTCTTTTCTCCTTAATGTTGATCACTGTATTACTGGTTAGTGCACTCACTACTTTTATAAATACATGTGAAACTTGTAGAATTATTGAGATTAACTTTAGTAACTGTTGTATATTCATACCATGTGTGTTGGTCTCTCTTGTTACTCTACAAGATATCCACAAAGTGGTGCTAAACAGAGGAAACCACACACCAATTAGTTATGTTTTATCTGTTATTAGTATGATAGTATCTGCAAGGCAGCTAGAACTGCATGGGTGGAATAAAAACGTCAAAATAGAAAGGTAGTAAAACTCCCCACACGCGCAAGTATTCCTTGTGCATACTGTACAAGAATATTTCATGCCCCCCGCATCGGACTCACTAGTCATATACGCACACACAAACAAACATAACGCAACTACATTTCCTTGGATACAAATTGTGGTCATCATCACCCGTGATATGCAACCATCAGATATTATAATATTACTATGTTTGAGTATTGTGATATTTTCAATATCACCCCGGTAACGTCATGGAGCGCAACTGATATGAAAAACAAAGCTCAGAATACTAAGAGCATACATATTGACTATCACAACCGATATGCATTAAATACTGACATTCAACAGGGCAGTAGAATAACATATATGTGCTTTTAAATATAAGTGTTACTTAAAAGTTTCCCGTATATCATGAACAGATAAAACAAATAGATATATTCAGAAGGAGCTCAAAGTCAATGAAAACTGGTTGATTCTTCAAATAAGAATGAGAAAATTGAGGTATGTTGGACATACAACATGTCACGAAGTGTTGGAGAAGACCATTATGGAAGTAGACCTTCCGCAAAGGAAAACAGAGTAATACCCTGAAGAAGATTGATTCGGGATGTAACTGATGATGTGAGCATTCCGTCTGTATATGTGGGACATATGAGATAATAATAATAATAAGTATTGCAATAATGATGCTAGCAATAATAATGTATTTGTTTTGTAAAAGTAGCAACTTACAGCTGAGAAAATGTTTAATTGAAAACAAGATATTGTACGCGTACTTATGTAGCATATTCGCTGCAAGTTGTCAAGATGCTGGTGTTCAGTGGGAACTTCAAATTAACAGAATATCCACTATTTCAGTGTTTTATGATTATTGAATAAATGTTGCGCTATATATATTGTGGGCATCTGTAGCTTAAGCGGTGGTAAGCTTGATCACAACCCAAGTGTGCCTGGTTCCACGGCAAGCAGGTTGGAAGCAAGTTTGTTCCCGTTGAATTTTATGAACGGTAACACACAGACCTCCCCGTTTAGAAATCAATGTCAGACTACTGAACGTATAAGTGGTGCCTAGAAAATCGACCACTCCTTTATTGTTGTTGATAAGCTACGTCCTGTAAAACATATGCCACGATTTTCATTTTCATATAAATTATTCTTTTGCTGATAGATAAGCTACACTTACACAACAAACACAGGTATTTGCTTTTGTATGCAATAAAACAATACTCATTCTTCTAATCAGTTGGAAACGTGTTTCTGTTTAGTAATGTGTTTAAATGACGTCTCATACTAATTTATAATTGTTGCACACCTTGAGTAGTTAGTACATATATTAAGTTTTAATATCAGTTTAGAATAGAATACATAAGGTTGCTGATAGATGTTTGTTTTTTTAAAAGACGTTCCTATGTGGTAACATTTCTCAAAGCAGAGTTATCTCATATGTGTTATTGTTTTAAGAAATGAATTGAAATACCTGCACTTTCTCTAGTGATAAAAAAAAGATGGGGTTAAGAGAGCAGTATAATGGTTATAATCGATGGTAGACAAGACAGAGGAAGACAGAGAGAAAATTTTGGATAGCCTGACTTCATGGCACGGTAGAGCGTCAACATCTGAGTTGACAGCAAACACCAACGACAGAGATTGTGGAGATCCATGATCGCCTAGGCCAGCCGGCACGGCACCTGATGATGATAATGGTTATAAAAGAAAACAAGACAGAAAAAACGGGACGCACTACGAAAAATATCTGAAACAAAATTAATAAAATTGGACGTCAGGAATGTATAACACGGTAGCGATGGCACCTGTGGAACTTTCCTCGGACAGAGCTGGTTTGGACCATGTTATATTTTTGTCAAGAATCCGTTCTATCATAATATGTCTCTGTGTTTGAATTCCCAGTATTTTAATTGTGATTAAACTGTCAGCAAATAAGATAAGTATATCATACATTGTCAAATGTTTCACTTGTTTCATCTATATTCTCTCTTATTGTTCTAATTATAGCACCAGGAAGCCCTCCAGAGAATGTGATGGCTCGGGCAGCTAGTGCTACAACTGTCATTGTCACGTGGGATGAACCCAAAATTCCAAACGGTATTATACAGGTAGGTGCACAGGTGTGCGAGGTTGAGGTGGTTAGTTGATGATTTCATAACTTTAGCAAATGTTCTGAATGTTAGTATTTAAACAAGTTCTTCTGGATCGGGGAAAAAAAACTTCTTGTTGATATTTGAGATGTGTATATGATTAGTTATCAATGTGTAAGTCAGCACCCACTGTTGCTGGTATGGAGGGAGGTAATTTACTTGAGTTAGAAATATGTAATAATTTTTTAGATATACTTTTTCTTCCTCTACGATCATCACTCATTTAGATTTTAATTCAGAATTTATAATAGTCTGCTGTCTATGTTGTGAAGAAAGACAGTGGTGGTTCTGCCGTGACTACAAGTAGTCTCCCTATGAAGATCATGGCAGTTACTAAAGCGATGGCAGTTACTAAAGCGATAGTCTAGCTAGAGCATAGATTCTCAAACCTTTTCGGCCCACCACCCGCTTGGCACGACAAAAACTTTGTAACGCCCCCCCCCTTCCCATTATAACAGGTTACCAACGGACCGTATATATGCATGATCTATTTTCACTTTAACATAGAAAATTTATATTTATTGATGTCATACATGGTCAAAATTCAATTGATTATATACAAGAAATAGAAAATTGATGAAAAAATGGATCGTGTGAGATGGGCATAAGATGAATTAAAATTCAGAATTCAAATTTTGTATGATTATTCAATCACACAATAACGAAAAAACTCCGCCAAATGCTTCTGAAACCACTATCGCCCCTGGAAGGATCAGTGCCCACTGGGGTGGGGCGGTATCGCCCACTTTGGGAAACGCTGAGCTAGAGGGACAAACTTTTATCTATGCATGTTTTCTCATTGACTCAATCAGCATGCTCATGAAGATCGTGACTGACTCAATCAGCATGCTCATGAAGATCGTGACTGACTCAATCAGCATGCTCATGAAGATCGTGACTGACTCAATCAGCATGCTCATGAAGATCGTGACTGACTCAATCAGCATGCTCATGAAGATCGTGACGAGCTGGCTAGAAGATAATGTTTACAGTCTCTGAAGAGGTTTAGGGTGACAAAAGTCAGTGTTTTCTGTGCCTGTGCGTGCAGGTGTCAAGGGGAATGAACGCGTCAATATGCTTGCAGGTAGGGCAACCAAATGGACCAGGCTTATATTCTAATAGACCTCATCATGTACCGATTGTCAATGAAAAAATACGAGCCTAACACCCTATACCCAAATATACATCATGTAAGAATCAAGGGTTCCTTTACCTGATCTACTTTAAGTTATCTACTTTAAGGGTTCCTTTACGTGATCTACTTTGTTTAAAATGTACTCGCATTTTTTTCTGAAAATTATTTAATTACTAACACGAAATCATTCGTAGGGCGGGCTGCAAAAAAAGACTTTAATCTAAACCATGGGTTCCAAAAGTGGGCGCTACCGCCCCCTCCCCAGTGGGCGCTTAAGCCTTCCAGGGCGACGATAGTAGGTTCAGAAGCATTTGGGTGGAGCTTTTTTACGTGAAATTGTGATTGAATAATCATAAAAAATTTGAATTCTGCATGTTAATTCATCTTATGCCCATCTTACACAATCCGTTTTTTTCATCAATTTTCTATTTCATGTATACAATCATTTGAAAATTGACCATGTATGACAGAATATATATCAATTTTCTATGTCAAAGTGAAAATATAAATATATATATATATATATTATATATGGGAGGGGCGTTGACAAACTGTTATAATGATTAGGACGTTACAAAGTTTATGTCGTGCAAAGTGGGCGGTGTGCCGAAAAACTTTGAGAATCTATGATCTAAACCAATCAATTCAACTTAGAATGCAAGAGCCTGTATTGAAGATTGAAGTGCCGAACAAGAACAACACAACAGGCATAGGTAGACTCATCAATCAATATCGAACGATACATTGTAACGGTTGGAGATCACACGAACTGATACATTGAAAGTTGAGATCAATATCGAACGGATACATTGAACACGGTTGGAGATCAATATCGAACTGATACATTGAACGTGGTTGAGGATCAATATCGAAGCTGATACATTGAACACGTTGGAAAGATCAATATCGAACTGTCATTGAACACGGTTGAGATCAATATCGAACTGATACATTGAACACGGCGGGAATCAATCGAACTGATCATTGAACGTGGTTGGAGATCAATATCGAACTGATACATTGAACGCGGTTGGAGATCTATATCGAACTGGTACATTGAACGGGTTGAGATCAATATCGAACTGGTACATTGAACACGGTTGAGATCAATATCGAACTGTACATTGAACGCGGTGAATCAATATCGAACTGATACATTGAACACGGTTGGAATCAATTCGAACTGATACATTGAACGCGGTTGGAGATCAATATTGAACTGATACATTGAACGCGGTTGGAGATCAATATCGAACTGATACAGAACACGTGGAGTCAAATCGAACTGATTACATTGAACAGGTTGAGATCAATATCGAACTGATACGTGAACGCGGTTGGAGATCAATATTGAACTTGATATACTTGAACACGGTTGAATCAATATCGAACTGATACATTGAACGCAGTTGAGATCACTATCGAACTGATACATTAACACGGTTTGAGATCAATATCGAACATACATTGAACACGGTTGGAGATCAATATCGAACTATGCATTGAACGCGTGAGATCAATATAACTGATACATTGAACGGGTTGAGATCTATATCGAACTGGTTACATTGAACACGGTTGGAGTCAAATCGAACTGATACATTGAACGAGTTGAGATCAATATCGAACTGGTACATTGAACACGGTTGAGATCAATATCGAACTGGTCAGTTGAACACGGTTGGGAGATCAATATCGAACTGATACATTGAACGAGGTTGGAGATCAATATCGAACTGATACATTGAACACGGTTGGAGATCTATATCGAACTGGTACATTGAACACGGTTGGAGATCAATATCGAACTGATACATTGAACGAGGTTGGAGATCAATATTGAACTGATACATTGAACACGGTTGGAGATCAATATCGAACGGGATACATTGAACACGGTTGGAGATTAATATCGAACTGATACATTGAACACGGTTGAAAATCAATATCGAACTGCTACATTGAACGCGGTTGGAGATCAATATCGAACTGATAAATTGAACACGGTTGGAGATCAATATCGAACTGATACATTGAACACGGTTGGAGATCAATATCGAACTGATACATTGAACACGGTTGGAGATCAATATCGAACTGATACATTGAACACGGTTGGAGATCAATATCGAACTGATACATTGAACACGGTTGGAGATCAATATTGAACTGATACATTGAACACGGTTGGAGATCAATATCGAACTGATACATTGAACACGGTTGGAGATCAATATCGAACTGATACATTGAACGCAGTTGGAGATCAATATTGAACTGATACATTGAACACGGTTGGAGATCTATATCGAACTGATACATTGAACACGGTTGGAGATCAATATCGAACTGATACATTGAACGCGGTTGGAGATCAATATCGAACTGATACATTGAACACGGTTGGAGATCAATATCGAACTGATACATTGAACGCGGTTGGAGATCTATATCGAACTGGTACATTGAACACGGTTGGAGATCAATATCGAACTGATACATTGAACACGGTTGGAGATCAATATCGAACTGGTACATTGAACGAGGTTGGAGATCAATATCGAACTGATACATTGAACGCGGTTGGAGATCAATATCGAACTGATACATTGAACGAGGTTGGAGATCAATATCGAACTGATACATTGAACGCGGTTGGAGATCAATATCGAACTGATACATTGAACACGGTTGGAGATCAATATCGAACTGATACATTGAACACGGTTGGAGATATTGCGAAGGAGATCGCAGCACCTATGGAAATGTCGGAGTGCAAAACAGAGATTAAAAACTGAACTGAAATGGAGTTCAACATGTCATTTTCCACACGCCTCAGTGAAAGTCTAGTTCAAACGTTGCTGTTTGATTGTATTACAAAGTTGATATTTGTTGTTAGTTTCTTCTTCTTCTTTGCGTTTATTCTTTACGACCAATTTTAATCACTCTTTGTGATATGTTTGATTTTGCCAAGAACGTGTATACGTTGCACATTGGTTTGGTAGGCCCCTAAACGCATAGACTTTACACGTTTAGGACACGTGCATCCGATTTCAGCCAAATTGTTAGTTTCAGTCTTAAAAAGTGGACGTTTTTCTGCATAGTTGGTCACTTTAAGAACCCTTATGGTTTTTTTTTTCCGATCCAGAAGCACTTGGGCTGAAAGCTCTTCTCTGGTGTCACTGACATCGTAACCCTTCTCGTGCTACGAACATCGTAAATCACTAGGGCTAAAGCTTCTTCTTCTCCCAGTTAACAGGCACAGTGCGTATACAACTTCTCCTCAGTGTTCTACGAACTACAAAGGTTCTAGGTTAACCTCTGCTCCACATGTCTTTTAGACAGCTCACAGAAGATGTCTATAGCAATCTTTTCTCATGTTTTGACAAGGCATACAAAGTGACTAGTACAATCTTTCTCCATGTTTTTACAAGGCTACAAGCACGTGTTCTATTAGCGACGTCTTTCTCCTCATGTTTTACAAGGCTACAAAGTGTTCTATACATCTTTCTCCCATGTTTTTACAAGGCTGTTCATCAACATATGTTTAAGCTAATTCTATCATTTACGTGCTTTTTACAGGCTACAAAGTGTATCTATACAATCTTCTCCCATGTATAAAGCTACAAAGTGTTCTAATACATCTTTCTCCCAGTGTTTACAAGCTACAAAGTAGTTCTCTATATCATCTTTCTCCATCATGTTTTTACAAGGCTACAAAGTGATTCTATACATCTTTCTCCATGTTTTTACAAGGCTACAAAGTGTTCTATACAATCTTTCTCCCATGTTTTACAAGGCTCAAGTGTTCTAACAATCTTCCCACCATGTTTTTACAAAGTACAGGAATGTAACCAATCTGCTCCAGTTACAGTATACAATGTTCTTAATCCAGTGCCATCTTCTTACCAGCATTGGTCAAGAATGATAACCATCGCTCATGCATCCAAGACCTCCAGGTTGGCTACCACTTCAGTCGAAGTCATTTCTCATGATATGCTTCACTCAAGGGTCGTCTTGTATATTTCGCCAACTTTTACAATAAAATATACTTCAAAATATATCATCATTTTTATATAACATCACTATTTAGACTAGTTACATGAAGCTGTTGAAGATTACATGGATGATTGTATTCATTTGAGAATAGAAACTCATGTCCATGGTCCGGATATCAACGTTTATTATTACTTTTCCTAGTCATCTTTGTTTAAATAATTATTTAAAATATAGCTCAGCCTGTCAACGCGGACCCTTATATCATTCATGCACCATTATTTTCAAGTATAGCTCAGCGCTGTCCAACGCGGACCCTTATCATACATTCATGCACCATTATTTTACAAGTATAGCTCAGCGCTGTCCAACGCGGGACCTTATCATACATTCATGCACCATTATTTTACAAAGTATAGCTCAGGCTGTCCCAAAGCGGGACCTTATACATTCATTGCACATTATTTTACAATATAACTCGCCTGTCAACCGGGACCTATATACATTCATACCATTTTTATATACGCTGTCAACGCGGACCTTATCATTCATCACCATTATTTTACATATATAGCTGCACGCGGGACCTATCATCATTCATTGCACTATTTTACATAGCTCAGCGCTGTCAACGGGACCTCATTATTACCATTTTTCAAGTATAGCTCAGCCAACGACCTATACATATTGCCATTATTCATGCTCGGCTGTCAATGGACATACATTCATTGCACATATTTTACTATGTCGCTTAAGCGACTTATATTCTTGCACCATTCTTCCCTCTAGACCCTACATTCTTGCCTTATTTTCAGTAACGATAAACTTCATCTCAACTATGCTACATTCATTGCCATTTTTTTATATATAAGTAGTAGTAGTAGTAGTATTACAATCATCACATGACGACAACATCTACACAACCATCAGTCAATGCGCCAAAATAACAACGTTGGACGCCTTATAGATAGTTAAATATTGTAGATTCTTTTCTTCTTCTTTGCGTTTGTTCTTTGACCAATTTTAATCACTCTTTGTGATATGTTTGATCTTTCCCAAGAACGTGTATACGTTGCACATTGGTTTGATAGGCCCTAAACGCATGACTCATACGTTTTAGACAATGCATCGATTTCAGCCAAGAGATTGGTAGATAATTTGGTCACATAAAAAATGTAATTATTTGAAAGTATAGTTATTAACTAACCATTGTTAATAAAGCAATATGCATCATTTGTTGTGTGTGTGTGGCAGACCACTTCAATGCATTGTGCTGTCTGGTCCATCATGCTCTTTGCTCAAGCTCATTCTATGCACCTGCCCCAAGCAAGCGCTGAGCGTGATGCTAGCTATTCACTGCATGAAGAACATGTGTCACCTTGGCTGTCATGAACAGTATGCTCAGACAATACATTGAACAACCTCGCTCTTCGATCTGTGCAGTGTTATATAATCTTGCCCTTGAGTATATTGCCCATAATATAGCATATACTAACACATATATCTAAACATGTATTTCTACTATATTTATATTATTTATATTTGCTTGAAGCTCATATTTCAGATGAATGTCATATATATATATATATATATACACAATATATATTAGTAAACATAAATTTATCTATTCCTCATTTGTGTGTTAGAATATTTGAGTATATTTATTTGTCACATTAGTAGAGTTACATTTATCTATTCATAATTTGTCACGTTAGTAGAAATGAGTTTATTTAGTTATTCCTAATTTGTCACGTTAGTAGGCAAAAGTGTATTTATTCCTTACTTGTCACGTTAGTTGTCAGAACAAATACCATTATACTTGAAAACAGTGACAACATTTACCATGTCTGTTATTTTGTACTTTAACTCTCCAGTCCCTGTTTGAAATTCTCATTTTAGAAAAATAACAAGTGCATGCTCTGTCTGTCTCATTCATTTTGTACCATGCATGTATAACTGAAGTTTGTACCGTATCTGTTCAAGATCGTAATATGTTGTTGTCCATATCTTTGACAAATGAGAATGGTTGCGTGCATGTTTGTGACAGTACCTTGGTCTTGTACATTCACCTCGTTGCTGACAGTACTGTGTAATTTTTGTGTGTAACATAACTATTATTGTTTATATTAAGATGAAAGTATTAATAATTTTAGAGTATAATAAATTGCTTTCATAAATAAATAATAAACATATTTGCGTGTAGGTTAGAACAGTTATGTTATACTTGTATTCCATATCAAATATGTAGATATATAATGCGCTTGTTTTTATAACATACAATCTCTTATCTTTGTAGTACACGTTTTAATATCTATATGTTTCATTTATGGTTGTTTTCTTTACGGAATTATTTCTATATCATCCCTTTTGTTTCATGTGTTACTTGTACACATCAATGATACCAGTGTGATATGTTTAATTATAAAGATATGAATCGCATCCTTGACTTGGGTAGTACATCTTCATGGAGAAGTGTTAGTACATTTCAGTAGGAGGTGTAATCGTACCTCTTAAAGGCAGTAGTAGTAGTAGTAGATGTAATACTATCTCTAGCAGGTAGTAGTAGAAGTAATACATGTAATAGTACGGCTAGCAGGTAGTAGTAGTAGATGTAATATTATCTCTAGCAGATAGTAGTAGTACGTCTAGCAGGTAGCAGTGGTAATAAATGTAATAGTACCTCTAGCAGGTAATAGTAGTTGTAGTATATGTAATAGTACCTCTAGCAAGTAAGAGTAGCAGTAGATGTAATAGTACCTCTAGCAGGTAATAGTAGTTGTAGTATATGTAATAGTATCTCTAGCAGGTAAGAGTAATAGTAGATGTAATAGTACCTCTAGCAGGTAGTGATAGTAGTAGTAGTAGTAGTAGTAGTAGTAGTAGTAGTAGTAGTTGTAGTAGTAGAGTAGTAGTAGTAGTAGTAGTAGTAGTAGTAGTAGTAGTAGTAGTAGTGTAGTAGTAGTAGTAGTAGTAGTAGTAGTAGTAGTAGATGTAATATTATCTCTGGCAGGTAGTAGTAGATGTAATAGTACCTCTAGCAGGTATAAGTAGTAGATGTAACATTACCCTGCAGGTAGTAGTAGTATATGTAATATTATCTCTATCAGGTAGTAGTAATAGCAGTAGATGTATTAGCACATCACGCAGGTAATAGCAGCAGTAGTAGATGCAGTAGTAGTTGTAGATGCAATATTACCGCTATAAGGTTGCGATATTATTTAGCCATCTATCTTATCAGTAACCGTTTTAGATCTAACATCAGAGACTGTAGTTAACCCATCATTACCTCATTTAGGCCATACACTTATTTATTTAAAAGCATGATTTATTAACTAGTTCGAGTATAATTGCATGAAAATGTTGTCCCATTCTTGTAAATGATCATCTTCACACATACTTTAAATACTATTAGTATATTTTTTCTTCAAATTTTCTTTTTTTCTATTTCTCAAACGGAATACAAACCCCGAGCAACAGAACCTGTAGTACGCTTTAATATAAACCAAGTTTACAAACAACGATAGACGGAGTTTATTAAGAAGCTCACCAAAAAAATTTGAGAATTTTCCATATTTTCTCAAGAACAAAAAATTACACAAATCGTTATCTGTACTTCCCATGTGATTTTCTGCGATTATAATTTGTGTTCCCGAAGAGAGTAGATGCCTGGTAGATGTGAAATTGGTTCTGTTCATGTGATATTCTTTGATGGAAAACCCAGTTTCGATGTTAAGATATACTAATGTTTATTTAATGGTATTTTATTTCTGCACATATGCGTGTCTGCTACAGGTAGATCTGTATAGCTAAATAAGTAACTTTAGTTCAGCTGTAAAACAGCAATAAAACACTGCATAGAAATATCACATATCAGCATTTCAAAGAAGAAGTAAAATAACTGAACATAAGGAGCATGCATATCATCATCAGTGCTCTTTTTTTGTCTCTCTTTCTCTGCCATGCTCACGTACATACTCTCACACGCACGTACAGCTTAGCACTCTTACCTTTCAAAAAGTTACGCTACAACCTCACATTATCACTCTCTATTAACTGAATTTTTATCTAGAAATTTAATCTTTCTTGTATCTATGGCTAACACGTTCTGATGTAACTAAAAAAGCATTCTTAGGATGAAAGGTACGTTACTCGGCTTAATTATGCGTTAATGCATTAAACAAAACAAACAAATGAACAAAGAGTTATCCAATGACATAATACACAGAATATTAACAATCACAAATTGGTTTCACAGTTCATTTCATGATGTGTTACCTTGTATGTGTGAACCATTTAATCTTTATAGCGGACATCCCTTATCTATCAGACTGGCTTGGTTACATAAACCACAACAAAAAGCTGGCATAGTTCTGGGAATAAGTTTAACATTGTATTTCATTAGGCAACACTAATTGGGGGAAAACAAACTATTATCAATGTTATTGATAACGTGTAGGCATATTTTTCATTGAGAAAAGAAATAAATAAGAGAGAATAAGACAACCGAAACATTTCTTAGATCATCTATATTTAACGTTACCAATAACAAAACTATCTCGTCTCGAGACTGTATGCTTTAACTATTATTTAAATATTAATTCGAAAATGATATTGACCAAGAAATATTGTAAGGGTTTTCTTACAGCGTTATGTGATATACATTCAGAACTTAGTATTTCTCATCAGAAAATATTCATAGATAAACACAATATAGTTTGACATCATGTGTCGCAATTGCAAGAGATAAGCTTCTTCTTCTTCTGCGATCAACTTTGCTATGCGACTACTCCGGTATGTGTCATAAACAGGGCGGTGCGCTTGAGGTCTTCACCGGTTCCCCATAGTTTATCTTGTGGTGTTGTTTCTGTTGGCCAGATCTCCAATCTCTCACTACTCAGACTAGGCCAGTCTTGTAGGATGTGCTCTGGGGACTGCCAAGAGTAACAATGTTGAAGATATAAAAAAAAGGCTCTACAGACGAAGGATTGACTTCATTGCACCGGATTTTCCTTTTAGCTTCGTACCTCTTGGCAAAAAGGACAAACAATCTACCGAGAGTACTGTTCAAACCACAAACTTCGTAGCTCCTACACAATTCTATGGGTCTCTGGAAAATTGCATCCGTGAACAAAACGTCGAGTCCAGAAACAACAACACAAGGCAACAGCTTAACCATAACCACAAAACCCTACACTAAGACAATAAATTAAGGGGATAATCAAACACAGTGAAGAATATAACTCTATAGATATACATGTATTAAATAATGAAAAGGACATTCATTGACCGGAAGCCCGTCTGCCCAGCCTGTTCGTAGCGCGTTGTACTACAGGTGACTATCCCTCTGTGTGTGCGGTTCAATTCCGCGGGATGGCAGAAAAAGCCACAGATTCCAAGATTTACGGTGTTCGTGGCACCGAACCGAAGGGGTTACGATGTCCATGGCACCGAGCCGAAGAGCAAAAGCTCAAGTGCTTCTGGATCGGAAAAATAAATTGACCGGAAAATGATCTTAGAAAGACGGAGAAATTACTTTAAAGATCTGTTAAATTGCAATAAAACTGATTTTTAAAAGTCAATAATAATATCACAAGTCACATAATAAGAGATAAAGGAACTGGAACCAGAAATATTACTGGGAAAAGTAAGAAAATGTTACAAATGACCTCAGAGAACAGAGCTCAAAGCACACAGAAACAAGAATTAGCAAGTTACCTGCAGAAGCAATCTGTGTAGTTGGGGAAATAGGAGCGCAATGGGTTGAGACGAATTTTACAGGTCGCGTGAGCAGGACAACAAATAACATAATATTGTCAAACATAAATAATAATAACAATATGGAAGAATTAAGGGGAAAAATGGGTGTATTAATTATAGAGAAATCTGACTACTTAGCTTCACAGGAAGCGTGTATACTAAAATAGCTATAAAAAATACTGATTAATACAGAGCAGCCCACAGAAACTCAGGTTTTGACCAAACAGAAACTGCATAGATGCCAGTGGCGGCTCGTTGTCATTTTTCTTTGTGGGCCAGACACACATTTTCGGAAAAATCAGGTTTTTGTTTAGCATTTACTATTCCGGAAAGTTATTCCCCCTATCGATTATTGGTGGGGCCAGGCCCCACTGACCCTTAATGTCGAGCCGCCCCTGATAGATGCAATATTCGCAGTACGACAACTGACAGAAAGAAGCAGTTGAATATGGCAAGACCTGAAAAATTGTATTTTTAAATCAGGGAAAAGCTTTTCATAGAGTCGACAGGGAAATGTATGGGATTGTTAAGAGAATATGGAATCAACAAACGGCTCATCTAGGTATGGTGGCGTCTGTGGCCCAGGGGATAGTGACTCGGTCTATTAACACCCGACGTTCTGAGTTCGAATCACGCAGCGGACAATTTGGTTGCAAATTGTTTCGCGTGAATTTTTACAAAAGGATGATGTCACCCCCGTTCAGAAAGCAATGGCAAACTACTGAACGTAATAATGCCTAGAAAAATCACAACAGCGTTAAAAAGATGGAGTTGATTCGCAAAATCCTGTAAAGGATATGCAATTCACTTTTTTCATCTAGGTATACAAAAGTGTATACGCTTAAAAGATACATAAGAACAAAGGCAGGTACATCAAGATAATTTAAAGTGAAATCAGGTGTAAGGTAAAGAGGAAGCGTGCTCTTCCAACTAATTTTTAAAACATATATTGCCAGTATAAGCAGACAAGCAGAAACATAAGAATGGTATACTATTTCAGATTCTTTGCACATGGCCACGTAATGATAACAGAAAACGAAATATCCTTTCAGAAACATCAGTTAATAACATATGCAAAATATATCATATGAAAGTAAGCACTGAAAAGACAGAGGCAGTCATAATAAGCAGGCGAGCAGAAACTCTTTCAATATAACTGTAAAACACAGTCATACAAACACGTTTTCATTTCAGACGGAAAATTTGATAAACCAACATAGATACGTGAAAGCAAAACATATATTATGACAACTAACGCCACGCCCGATATAAAAGATACACGTAAATACTAAAGCAAATCTCATAAGAACTATTTTTGTCCACATTATGTCGATAGTGTTCAACATAGTTCGTTCACAACATCTAACGAGCAGAAAAATCATAACAACAGAGATGAGATGCTTTACAAGAGCTGGAGGAATAACATTTCTGGAGTGATAACATTAGAAATTATAGAGGAAGATTACGAATGACGCCAGTGATTCAAATCATACATGAACAACAGGTTTGGTCACCTGACAAGAATGCCCACACACCTAGCAAGAAAGTTGTATCGTCTACGACGGAGAGAAACATTGGAAAAATATAATGACCACTTAGTAAGAGGAAGATCACGCGACAGTTGGAGTGAGCATCAAAAAAACTTTACAGAAATGAATATCAACTTACAATGTGCATGAGACAAGGCGCTGAGAAATGTCTACATCTCTTCACACAACATTTCACTTCGGTGCAATGGAGAAAGAAAAGAAGAAGAGTAAGAAGCTGCAGTACAACAATAGTATTGTGACCTCAAGAAGAGAGGATTAGATGCATTAGATTGCATTCTGATAAGACGCGCTTTAGCAAATCAGACATTATAAATAGCTTGGGACAGTCATATATTGCAAGTCAGACATTATAAATAGCTTGGGGCAGTCATATATTGCAAGTCAGACATTATAAATAGCTTGGGGCAGTCATATATTGCAAGTCAGACATTATAAATAGCTTGGGGCAGTCATATATTGCAAGTCAGACATTATAAATAGCTTGGGGCAGTCATATATTGCAAGTCAGACATTATAAATAGCTTGGGACAGTCATATATTGCAAGTCAGACATTATAAATAGCTTGGGGCAGTCATATATTGGAAAAGAAGCATTAAAGAAAAGCTTTGACTGCTCAAGAGTAAAAACCGAGAACATTCTGAACCATTAATCGAGTATTTCTCAAAGGAATATGTAATAGAAGAAGAACACACAAATAGAAGAATACTGATACACCTACATCCCATGCTTGTCTGTTGAACAGTTTTATGGCAACAGTTCAGGACAAATAGAAGAATACTGATACACCTACATCCCATGCTTGTCTGTTGAACAGTTTTTGGCAACAGTTCAGGAAATTCATCTTCAAATTTCACAGATATTTTAGCTAATGTGTTAATTTCTATTTCACCACCACATACCTTACCAACTTTTGGGACTACCACCACATCCCTTACTAATTCTGTTGATCACCATACCTTACTCAATTCTAGTTGGACTACCACATACTGTACCAATTCTGTTACACCACACCATACCCTTACCTAATCTAGTATACACCACAACTAAAACTATGACTCAAACCCTTACCAGTTGTATTGTGAACATATAGCTACAATTCTATTGGACTACCACCACATACACAATAGTGACTACCACCTACATCCCTTACCAATTCTGTTGAACTATTCACATAGCCTACAATTCTATTGGACACACATACAGCAATTCTTTGGACTACACCTACATCCCATGCAATTCTGTTGACTACCACATCCCTTACCAATTCTAGGAACTACCAACATCCTTCAATTCTGAGTGTTCTTACCACATGCCCTTACCAATTCTATTGGACTACCACCACATACCCTTACCAATTCTATTGGACTACCACCACATACCCTTACCAATTCTATTGGACTACCACCACATACCCTTACCAATTCTATTGGACTACCACCACATACATCTGTCATTTTAGTTTTGAAAAGCACCTACCCTTACCAACTCTGTTTAACCAGAGCCAACTATAAACTTATCAAGTTAAGAGTTGTCTGTGGTTGAACTCGCACACACCATTGTCATTTCTATTGGACTACCTACCACCTTCCCATTGCCAATTTCTTTTTCATTTCAAATCGGTTTACAAAAATAGTAACAATCAGCGGTTTATTTTTTCTGGACTGCTTGGTATATACCTGAAATCTTGCTTTCAGAATATAATTGGTGTGTTTCTTTTAACTTCACTTTGTTTAAGCACAACCATATTTTGACAAACTTCATATTTATTTGTTCTCAATACAAACATGTTCTTTCTTGAACAAGATTTAAAATAGTCTGTTTCAATCCACGCACCCGATTCACATCAGTTATCAGTTATATGAGGACTATCATCATAGCACTTCGGACATGTCCATATGTGCTCCGATCTCCGCCTCAGCAAATCCAACAGCGTCCAGCGGCCCAACACCCAAGTTCGATGTTGATTAATCAATCTCTTTGCATATTTAGTATGTCGTTCTTTTCGGGCTGCACCAATATTGACACCCATTTCTTTCAATCTGGTCAGCGAGTGGGATTTACAGCCTTGAAACCCCTCTGTTCGGAAAGACTCTCTCAATGCGTTAAGAATGTCATTTCGATCCATGGCAGCTCCCTCTGATACTAAGGCCAAGCCAGCCAATCTATCAGCTCATTTATTACCCCTAACTTCTGCGGGCCCAGGGACAATAATGGTGATTTCTCTGATCATTGTCTGTACTAGTACCTCCACCCAGTTGCTTCTCACCATTCCTGATTCAACTTTAAGAATCATACTCATCGAGTTATCAGTTATCAGTTATATGAGGACTATCATCATAGCACTCCGGACATGTCCATAGGTGCTCCGATCTCCGCCTCAGCAAATCCAGCAGCGTTCAGCTCATGGAGTATGTTTACCGATTCACATACAGCAACGTCTATGTCAACATTCTGATATGTTTTTTGTTTTCTGTTTGATTTATCTAAACTGTTTGATTTATCTAAACTGTTTGATTAATCTAAACCTATTAGTTATATCTTATGTGTATACAGTTGGAATATTTGCACTTTTCTATGTGTCAAATGATGGTAGTATTTTATCTGTATGTACAATATTTGCCTCTTTGGTTTTTTGGTTTTTCCGATCCAGAAGCACTTGAGTTTTCAGCTCTTCGGCTCGGTGCCATGGACATCGTAACCCTTCGGTTCGGTGCCACGAACACCGTAAATCTGGGAAATCTGTGGCTTTTTCTGCCATCCCGCGGAAATGAACCCGCACACACAGAGGGATAGTAACCCGTAGTCCAACGCGCTACGAACACGCTCGGCAGACGGGCACCTCTTTGGTTCTAGCACTACTCATCCCATACATTGATTAGGTCAGTGTTACAGCTACTACTGGCATCATCTTTGTCCAGGATAGAGTGATCGGTTGCCACATTTTGTCACCATCATCAAATATCTTGTCCTGCGCAGAACTTTGCCATCCTAACAGTACTTCGGAATATATATATCTCATAGGTCAGAAGTCACGGCCCTGCAGCAGTCATGCTCAAATCATCAGTCACCTTCTAAATCCATCTTTCCCGTGAACTTTCTCTTCTTCTCTTTGCCGGGATGCTTCTTTCTAAAATGATTTTTTTCCAGCCCTTTGTGTCTTTTCATATGTAAAAAAAATACTTCAGTGTTCTCATTTTATTTGTAGCATCAGCCTGTTTTCTTTGATTTTGAGCTCCTTCTGAATAGATATACTTGTTCTCTTCTCTGTTCATGATATATTGAGGACTCTTCTGTAACAATTATATTCAAAAACGTATTTATGGTTTTCCACTGCCATGTTAAATGTCCTTGTTTCACTCCCATATGTTGTCATTGGAAATAAGCATTTTCTTAGGATTCTGATCTTTGTTTTTTAACAGTTGCATTCCATACAATTTTTAGTTGCTATTTTTTTTTAAAAATAATTATGTTTGTTCTTTTAATTTCCTTGATCCCATTTTCATCTCTTGCTAGCAGCGAACCGAGATATTCAAAACTGTGCACAGTTTAACTAATCACAAATTAACACTATTATTATCACTAGAACACGCTCACTGGTGCATTGTAGCTTTAAACCGAAACACTGATGATGGTATCACATTTCTCGTAGTTGACACAAGCAGGGGTCTCTAATATAATGGTAAACATTACTGTACATTAACTATGTATCTAATATAACTTTAAACATAAACATTACTGTTCGGTAACAATGTATCTTATTTAAGGGTAAACATTACTCTTTAGTAACTAGTATCTTACATAACATTAAACATTTCTGATCAGCAACTATGTATCTAATGGTAACCATTACTATTTAGTAACTATTTATTTAATCTAATAGTAAACATTACTGTACATTAACTGTGTATGTTATCTAATAGTAAACATTACTGTTAGGTAACAATGCATCTTATATAAGGGTAGACATTACTGTACAGTAACTGTCTGGAATATTCTTGTCTTCACATTCAATTGTGCTGCGTATAAATTCAATATCTATTTTCTATTAAATGTGATCTGGCACTGCAGGTGGTTTATGTTCCATCTGTATGCTTTTTAAACATTGCCAGATATATTTAGAAATGTGCGAGTAGAAGGAACAAGAAAACCGTTATAATCTTATGCCAAATTATTATTACATTTTCCATACATTCGCTTAAGTTATGTTTAGATTCATACTTTCAACATTTATCATTGGAACTATCTTCTTATAGTCTGTGTGTATTTGTTACTTTCATCACTGTAATCATAGTCTTATATTTAGATATACTAGATTCATTTCTTTTCAAACAATCCCCCTAACTTTTGTGTTTGATTGTGTTGGTAAAGTTTAGAAATATATATTTGATCTTCTTTTATACCGAACTGTTTCCCCCATGATAACTGAATGTGGCCTTCCATAATGCTATTATTGTACGTACACATTGATCTCAAATAACTAATATCCTTCATATGATCAGTGTTATAAAATATTTCATGTGATATCATGTTGATTTTCAGCTATAAAAGAGAATTATCCTAAAGCGATCACACCCACCAAATATCCCCACCCAATATTTGATGGTAAGTTTCTTAGTTGCACATGCGGCGGCGGAGCTGTCGAGAGTATACACATGATGTTTCCATGCAGCACTCAAAGTTTGTCCTTGTCATTTCTAAAAGTGTTGGATATATTTTCTTTCTCCATGAACCGCTCTTCATCTGCGATTTGTACTCTCAATGTTTCATTTCTAATTCAATGTTTCGCTCACCATTTTTCTATTTATTATCAGAACCAAACTTGTATCTGTCCTCGTGAGACCGATGTGCCACCACTGACTTTTAGATCGCTGAATATGCTTGTTAGGTTTCTACATGTTTTATTTCTGAATCCTCATTTTTTAAATTAATGATAACCCAGATTTTTCCCCCTTTTCTCAGCAGCTTGTCGTGGCCAACACATTTTATATTTCAAATTGATGTGAATGTATTTCAAACTACACAACACCCACCTTGTTCATGTATGCTCTACCTGTGGTAGGGGACTGTGTTCGAGAATTGGATTCTACAGTCACCTTCGCACACACCAGAGAGGTTCAGCATCAAACCTGAGACTGTTGTCACCATCGCGTGCGATGAACAGCTATTAATATTTATTTGAAACTAGTGTTATTTGAAGACTATCTTTCCTTCCAGATAGAAAGGCCTGCAATAATTCACTTCCGGATGCACACACACACACACACACTTCCACATTAACCATGATCTGGTCACAAAATGGTGCACACTCCAGAGCTGAAAGTCGTGACCAGTGTATATTACTTTATAACTTGTCATTTTATCAAGCTGCATCTTGCTCCCTGCGGCGCGAATTTTAGCGAACTTGCACGAAGCTTATCATGTTTGTAATCTGTAAACCTCTTGTCGTGTCCTAACATCAACATGGTCTTGTATGTCAAGACTTTGATGGATTTGATCACTGTATTTCCTGTTGTGTGTTTTGCTATTCTGTTCTACTTTGGCAGCAACATGCAGCAGCAGTATGTGTCTTGTATTTACACCATTTCTTTATCATGACAGTATTTCTAATAACTGTTTGTGTATATGTATTTAACTTCTATGCACGTACCATGCTTACACTTTATGTGGTATCACACGCATTTGTCACTTGTTAATTCTGAGACAATGATAACAACCGATATGTAGTAATGGTGTATGCTTATGTCATATCTACTCAACAGATGAACTCATGTAAACACTGCGTTTTTGAACCCATTCACCCTTCTAAGCCGATATAGTAGCTCACAATATTTGTTAAGACGACACAAAGTCAGTGCACTGTCTAATTCAGTATATATTGATATATAAATGAGTCAGTGGTTTAAAAAAAACAACCACATAATTATAGCGTGAAAGGGTTAATACACTCTTGTCAAAAACTTACTTAAAATATCCTCACTTTTCTTCAGTTAGTTGTTGGTCTTTAGATTTCAATATAATCATGTTTCCAGTACGCATCTGAGATACTAATAGTAGTTCTCACCTGAGATACTAAAGATAAGTATACTAACACCGGAGATACCATTAGTAGTTATCATAACGTTGGAGCTACTGTTAGTAGTTATCATACGTCTCTGCTGCCGTCATATTCAAACCATCAGTTACATCCTGAATCCATCTTCTCCGTGGTCTTCTCCTCTTTTTGCCAGGATGCCTCCTTCCATGATGGTCTTCTCCAGCCCTTCGTGCCTCTTTATCTTCCCAAAATACTTCAATTTTAACTTTCTTATTTGTAGCATCAGCCAGTTTTCTCTGATTTTAAGTTCTTTCTGTGTATATTTATTTGCTCTCATATCTGTCCATTATATACGGAGGACTCTTCTGTAACACTTACATTCAAAAGCACATATGTTTTTCCACAGCCTAGTTAGATGTCCATGCTTCACACCCAAACGTTGCCATAGGGAATAAATATGCATGCTCTAAGTATTCTGATCTTTGTTTTCATATCAGCCCCATTACATACTGTTTTTAGTTGTTTAATTTTATTAACAAATTATTGTCAAGAAACTGCAAGTTTTACGTAGTAGCTGACATGTAAAATTGTAACATCTCCACCCTATGCTATATATGTTTCCTCATGGTTTCCTCAATTTTACAAGTGACTAATGCGTACACATATTTATGTTGTGTATGTGTTTATTCTTTCCTGATAGGCGTGCTTCATTGTTTACCTGAGTCAGAAAATAGTAAATTGTCTCCAAGCGTTGGCATATGTGTAGAGTAGGCGTAGCAGGCTATTGAGAACAGTAATCCTAGAACATTCTCCTGTAGGGCAACAAACAAATTACTGCTTGTAAATAGTTTTCGTCTATGACACAGAACTGTCAAGTAGTATTTATACAACTCTTGTTTCCTGCAAACAGGTATGGAAATGTGCAGGAAGTCTACGTGGAATAACTTTTTTTATGCCAATCGCTTTCAGACAGTTATTTCCTAGCCTTGTCAACATTGACGTACTGTCCATGTTTCCACCTCAGTTGTTTATATGTATAGATATATGTGTGTGTTACGTGTATGATTTATGTCCCTTTGTAAAGGCAGCATATCACAGCTGTTTCATCAAAGAATGAAAACACAAGGAAACAGCTGTGATATATGTATGAGTGTTTAAGTCTCAATTATATCATAAGTTTATTAAGTGATGACATGTAAATGATATACATATACAACCATGAGAAGATGATCACTAATTACGTTTTCCTTAACATTTAGTGGTCAATGAAAAACGGCATGTGTGATAGATTAACGAAACGTGGAAATGAAAGTAATGAGGAAGAACGATTATTACGGACTAGTTACTTTCTTCTGGGTTATAGATAATGCTCTACAAAATAATGACCACTGTTATCCAGTTGTGAGAAAGCCATAACTGAATAATTCTTACCTGTATCATAAACCTTATTGTCAGTTAGTTGTCTTTGGTTCTATAGACATCATTATCTATTGGATTGAATTTAGTCATTCAAATGTGAACTCCAATCTTCAGATTGAAATAAATCAAGTTAAATGTTACCTCAAACTGAGCACACTATGATAGTGATGAGTTTGGTTACATTATGTCTGTGAATATTTGCTCCAAGATTTACAATACATATCAGTACAAGTCCTAGACCCTCTCTTTGTCTCGCTCTCTCTAGCCTGTGACGCCCTTCGCACTTAGGGCAGCAATAAATGTACATCATTCATTTCTGTTCTTGTCCTTCTACTGTATTCTGTTTCAGCTGCTATTCATTTCTTTCAGCTCCTGTTCTTCTGTTCGTCTCCAGTTAGTTTTTGATCTTCCAAGTTTTCTTTTACCCGCTGGTGCCCTTGATCTTCCAAGTTTTCTTTTACCCGCTGGTGCCCATTTCATTTCAGCTTCTCTGAAGAAGAATTAGTTTCCATTTGTAACACATGTACGATCTATCTCCAGCGTCTCTTGGGGAGGATAAGTGCTCATATTCTACTGTTGAGACTATGCAAGCAGTTCTTGGTTAGAGATAGTTCTTGGCCAGAACACATGTATGATCTTTCACATACACTTTGTTTCAAAGATGAATAGTTTGGATATATTTTGTTCTGTCATTCTCCAGCATTCCTGATCCGTAAAGTTGATATCACACAGCTGTAGGATATCTTATCTGGATCTGTGACTAGTTTCAATCACACACAAAATGAGTTTGTAAATAATAGCTAACGTTATAGGCAAGACGTGGACAGAATTGGAAGGGATGGCAAGAGAGAGGAAATGCTGAAAGAAGTCTACCGACTACATGTGCTCCGTTGGGAATTAAATGGTGAAGAAGCAGAAAAAATAATAGCTACGCTTGTGACAATTCTGACCCAAACTATATTTCCTGATGCGAATTCCATCGTATTTGAGTAATGTAAATATTGAAACAATCCTGACAAATGATTCTCGTAAATCTGTTCTTTCTAAACAATGTAAATATGGAAACAATCCTGACAAATAATTTTCGTAAATCTGTTCTTTCTAAACAATGTAAATATGGAAACAATCCTGACAAATAATTTTCGTAAATCTGTTCTTTGTAAACAATGTAAATATTGAAACAATCCTGACAAATGGTTCTCGCAAATCTGTTCTTTCTGAACA
The DNA here is from genome assembly GCA_020796225.1 of Arion vulgaris. Lineage (NCBI taxonomy): Eukaryota > Metazoa > Mollusca > Gastropoda > Stylommatophora > Arionidae > Arion > Arion vulgaris. The sequence goes on from CM036763.1 coordinate 5,374,473, forward strand.
ATGTAAATATTGAAACAATCCTGACAAATGGTTCTCATAAATCTGTTCTTTCTGAACAATGTAAATATTGAAACAATCCTGACAAATGATTGTCGTAATAAATCTGTTCTTTCTAAACAATGTAAATATTGAAACAATCCTGACAAATGATTCTCGTAAATCTGTTCTTTCTAAACAATGTAAATATTGAAACAATCCTGACATGGTTCTCGCAAATCTATTACTCCTGAACATATATTAAGTAGCATGCATTACTTGTTTCATCTTGTTTAAACTTTCCTGTCTGCTTGACATCATTCACCAACTGTTCCTTAGTCAGATCAATTCAAGTGTCAATACTTGTTTAAAAAAATAATAATTTGATGTTCATCTCTTAATAATAATAATAATAATAATAATAATATATATAGATAATTATTATCATTTCTGAACGTTTTTAATTTATCAAGAACATTTAACCAAATTTTAATATGAGTATATGTCCATATTTTCACATATTTCTTGATTATTGAAGATTTCTAATTTAAAAAAATAATGTTTTGCTCAATTACAAATGGGTTACAAACAAATAGATACTATTTATAGATTATGTTGTTGTAAAAGTTACATCAACCAGTGGCGACTCGTAATCATTTTTGTTGGTGGGGCCAGACAGGAGTTTTCGGAACAATCATGGTTTCGGTTAGGATATATTTTAATGTATAAAATAATAAATACACGTTACACCTTATTTTTGGTGGGGCTCTGCCCCACTGGCCCTTAATGACGAGCCGCCACTGACATCAACCATGTCATCTAGTTATATTTGATATATATATCATTTATACAAACGTCGCAATTGTTTTAACGGAAGTAACAGATAGATCAAATTTAAGTAGTAATGATACAATACTTTAATGGTTACATACGAGTATTTATCTGCAGTCACATGACGGCGTTCATCTAAACTGATATCCTGTTTTATTATGTCATTCCTTGCAGTCATGATGTCATTCATTCACATGACTTCATATTTTTTTCATGTATTCATAACTAATGTTATTAATACTTGTTTTTTATTCAAGAGCTCACCTTATATACTGTATTGATACGAAACATTATTATTTATGATTGCATTGTTAGTTTCATGTCTCATGATTACATTGTATTACATTTACATTACAATATTTACTCATGATTACATTGTATTACATTTACATTACAATATTTGCTCATGATTACATTGTATTAGAATTTACATCACAATATTTACTCATGATTACATTGTATTAAATTTACATCACAATATTTACTCATGATTAGCATTGTATTAATTTACATCACAATATTTACTCATGATTACATTGTATTAGAATTTACATCACAATATTTACTCATGATTACATTGTATTAGAATTTACATCACAATATTTACTCATGATTACATTGTATTAGAATTTACATCACAATATTTACTCATGATTACACTGTATTACATTTACATCACAATATTTGCTCATGATTACATTGTATTACATTTACATTACAATATTTACTCATGATTACACTGTATTACATTTACATCACAATATTTACTCATGATTACATTGTATTAAATTTACATCACAATATTTACTCATGATTACATGTATTAAATTTACATCACAATATTTACTCATGATTACATTGTATTAGATTTACATCACAATATTTACTCATGATTACATTGTATTAGAATTTACATCACAATATTTACTCATGATTACACTGTATTACATTTACATTACAATATTTACTCATGATTACACTGTATTACATTTACATCACAATATTTACTCATGATTACACTGTATTACATTTACATTACAATATTTGCTCATGATTACACTGTATTACATTTACATCACAATATTTACTCATGATTACACTGTATTACATTTACATTACAATATTTACTCATGATTACACTGTATTACATTTACATCACAATATTTACTCATGATTACATTGTATTAGATTTACATCACAATATTTACTCATGATTACATTGTATTAGAATTTACATCACAATATTTACTCATGATTACATTGTATTACATTTACATCACAATATTTACTCATGATTACATTGTATTAGATTTACATCACAATATTTACTGTGCAAGAATGCGTAGACAAGTATCAACAGTTAGTCGCATATGAGGCTTTGAGAAAAGATGTTTCAGAAGATTGCTCCCAATTCGTTGGAACCAGAGAATACCAAATGCTGAGATCAGCATTATCAACGAGGAAATAAAGCGTAGGAGGTGGAAGTGGTTTAGAACATACGTTAAGAATGCTGAAGACCAGACACCCACATGTGGCTTTGAGAGAGAATCCGGGAGGACGAGGTAGGATGACAACCTAGAGAGACATGAAGACGAACTGTAGACAGAGATAGAGAAGAGGCGAGAAAGATCTGGAATGAACTAGGCTGGCTTGCTCAAGTCAAATCTGGTTGGAGGAAATTTGTTGATGCCTCATGCTTCAGTGGGAGTGAAGAGAAGAAGAAGAAGAAATAAGTCATAAAGTTTATGTGCTGAAATGTGTACTGTAAATACCGGTCAATAAAAATATATATTACAGAGCACGTCTTCGCACGATATATCAGAAATCAGGTGTTTGAAATTTAGATCAGATAATGAATAATTACATTTTGAATGAAAATATTTGTTGAGAAAGAAACGATATGAGTAAAGATATGGAACACATACAGATATGAGTTGAACACATACAGAGATATGAAGGTTGAAACAGAGATATGAAGTTGACATACAGAGATATAGGAAAAACAGAGATATGAGGAACACATAAAGAGATATGAAGGTTGAATACATACAGAGATATGAAGGTTGAACACATACAGAGATATGAAGGTTGAACACATACAGAGATATGAGTTACACATAAAGAGATATGAAGGTGAAATAAGAATATATGAAGGTACATCAGAATAGAAGGTTGAACACATACAGAGATATGAAGGTTGAACATACAGAGATATGAGTTGACACATACAGAGATATGAGTTGAAATAAAGAGATTGAAGGTTGAACACATACAGAGATATGAAGGTTGAACACATACAGAGATATGAAGGTTGAAACACAGAGAAATGAAGGTTGAACACATAAAGAGATATGAAGGTTGAACACATAAAGAATATGAAGGTTGAACACATAAAGAGATATATGAGTTAAAACACAGAGATATGAAGGTTTGAACACATAAAGAGACATGAAGGTTGAAGACATGGCGGTTTGAAAACGGCTATGGATGTAAGCATTCTGGAAAAACGGAGAATTTTGTTTGAAATACTAACAAGCTTTATATAAAGTACCGTTGACCTGGCCACATTGACAAACAGGTCTCCAAACTAGCTGGTCGATGACATTTTGTCAAAGAAACACCAAGTTAAACATGTTTGTCAAAATTGGTCTAAAGATTTCAGTTTCTATAAAAAAGAATTCACATAAAATAAGCATATGTTTATAAACTCATGGAATATAACGTTATGATGGAAATAAGATGACACAAGTGTATGTACTATTTACAAAAATGTCCCTATCATGTGACAGTAGTGACATATTCACCAGGTTTTTTTTTAAATAAAAGGATATAAATCTAGTTTCATTTTGACAAGATGTCATTTGTCTGGTTTGTGTATATGGCCAGTGTCTAATCGTTAAATGGATTCTATAATAGCGAAGGTGTGGATGGGTCTCCTAATTTAAGCAGTTTGTTGTGTTCAAATGATATGAGAATAAGCAGAGTATGCTTATATGGTAGACTGCTAGAAGGTATCATACAGAATATAGACGTGTAGACGTACATAACATATGTTTGCGTCTTGCTGGATAACACGACATTGCACAGACATGAATTAATGTCAACATTGAAATATTGAATGTTACAGCTGAAGACACGAAATCGTGATAACACTCAAGTGTGTCATGGGCAGAGAATGTCTACATACACTTAAATATGATAACAGCAGCTGTGTCATTACTACATCACCATATATGATAATACAACCGGCGTGTATCAACAACATTGATCGTCGGGAAATTGAAGATGGATCAGGAGAACATACTTCGGTTTCTCCCCGACTATCTGTTTAATGAAGGCATTGGAATTGATATTGAATCTAGTGGCGGCTCGTATATAGGCATTGCGTAACTGTAGCACCCTCCATTTCTGCTCGATATTATCGATAATATTTAATATAATGAGTCGTATTTGTTCATTATATAGTCATCAAGCTCAGTAGCCATCCCATAGTTCATGAAATAAAATACAAAAATCCATGTATGGAACTGTGCTCTCCATAGTTCCAGCGACGCGGTCTTTGAATATAGTGCACATGCGTACGTGTCCGACCGAGATAAGGATCTGCAAGATAGGAATATAAATATCTGACACTGTCGATTACGCAGTGCTGATCGTGTTGTGCATGTGTAAAGTAGTGTTTCTTTCTCACTAAACATGTGTTGGGCATAACATGTACTATATTCTACAGGGTGTTCAAGATAAAAGTATCTCCATCAAGGGAGCCAGTCGGCATATGTTTATGAAAATGATAAGGTTCAATTATGACGTAGTATAGGTCAAGTGCGCGAGTATTTTTGTGATGGTATGTAATTATGGTGCGAGAAGGGGCGATAAACCAATGTAACGTAGGACGAGCTAGTCAGAACTGGTTGAAATAGTAAATAGACACAGCAACTTTTAATTTGTCACTCGGGCTACTTTTATCTTGAAGACCCTGTAGAATGTGATAAAGTGTAGATGATTAACATGCCTCCGGCAATTCTATTTAATTCATAGTTTTTATTCTGTAACAGTGTAGGCTATTAGTAAGAAACAAATATGTTTTGTTTTGTTTAGGATTTAATGAAGTATATTCATTTCATGAATGTATACATTTTATTTTTTATATGTTTGTTCCGTTTTACACAATATTAAAGCAATAGCTAAAATATTATGCAGCAGCACCCCCACTAATTGTAGCTACGAGCCGCCACTGAGTGAATCTATCCACAATATAGATGAATCTATCCAGCGATTTAAGGACCACGAATCTAACCACGAAAAAGATGGTTAGATGGCAAACAGAATCCTGTGAAAGAGTAAAAATAACAATCACACAAGCCACCAGAATAGCGCAAGACAAAACAGAAAACCACGACACTGGGCAACAACCCGTTAGCAGTGTGACGACACTGGGCAACATCCCGTTAGCAGTGTGACGACACTGGGCAACAACCCGTTAGCAGTGTGACGACACTGGGCAACAACCCGTTAGCAGTGTGACGACACTGGGCAACAACCCGTTAGCCGTGTGACGACACTGGGCAACAACCCGTTAGCAGTGTGACGACACTGGGCAACAACCCGTTAGCAGTGTGACGACACTGGGCACAACCCGTTAGCAGTGTGACGACACTGGGCAACAACCCGTTAGCAGTGTGACGACACTGGGCAACAACCCGTTAGCCGTGTGACGACACTGGGCAACAACCCGTTAGCCGTGTGACGACACTGGGCAACAACCCGTTAGCAGTGTGACGACACTGGGCAACAACCCGTTAGCAGTGTGACGACACTGGGCAACAACCCGTTAGCAGTGTGACGACACTGGGCAACATCCCGTTAGCAGTGTGACGACACTGGGCACCAACCCGTTAGCAGTGTGACGACACTGGGCAACAACCCGTTAGCAGTGTGACGACACTGGCAACAACCCGTTAGCCGTGTGTACGACTGGGCAACAACCCGTTAGCAGTGTGACGACACTGGAGCCACCGTTAGCAGTGTGACGACACTGGGCAACAACCCGTTAGCAGTGTGACGACACTGGGCAACAACCCGTTAGCAGTGTGACGACACTGGGCAACAACCCGTTAGCAGTGTGACGACAAAAGAAGAAGAAGAATATATTCAGCGATTTAAGGACCACCAATCTATCCAGCGATTTAATGAGTACAGAATTACACGTTGTACATTCACAACTTGATGCCTCAGATCAGTGGCGGCTCGTCATTGAGGGCCAGTGGGACCGGGCCCTACCAAAAATAAGGTGTAACGTGTATTTATTATTTTATACATTAAAATATATCCTAACCGAAAACATGATTTTTCCGAAAATATATGTCTGGCCCCACCAACAAAAATGATCACGAGCCGCCACTGCCTCAGATGCAGAATGAGAAGTTGGTTTACCAACATAAACCATCAGTATATAACCTTGGGCAACTGCTAACGGAGATTGAGCACCTATGAGTATGCGCGGAATGATATGACATCAGTTCAAGAACCAATAACCAATATTATATATACAGACACAATGTTTGAGATTGTAAGATAGATCGATTAGTATAATAATGTGTTAGATGTCGCATACTATACCAATCTGTTGTCAGAGCAATACGTCAAGACAAAGTATTATTTATTAAGTTATATAATTGGTTCAGGATGCTAACAGCTTGGATATTGCATGCTTACTAGTTCCTCTATTATACTTATTACTTTAACATTGACATTGTACCAGAGTTCTAGTTACTATATTATGTCACTGCATTAGTAATAATATCATCTACCAGTCTATCAGCAGTAATGACATATTCTAGCAGTACTAAGAACATTGTCTTCTACTAGCACTTAGGACATCTCTCTCTACCAGCCTTAGGACATCTCTCTCTACTAGCGCTTAGGACACTCTCTCAGCTGCATCTCTCTCTACTATTACTGATGACTTCTCCTCCACTAGCACGCTGACGTCTCCTCTACTAGTACTAATGACACCTCCCTCTACCAGTACTAAAGACATCTCCCTCTACTAGTACTGATGACATCTCCCTCTACTAGTACTGATGACATCTCCCTCTACTAGCACAGCTGACATCTCCCTCTACTAGTACAGCTGACATCTCCCTCTACTAGTACAGCTGACATCTCCCTCTACTAGTACAGCTGACATCTTCTCTACTAGCACAGCTGACATCTCCTCTACTAGCACACTGACATCTCCTCTACTAGCACTGACATCTCTCTCTACTATGCACGTGACATCTCCTCTACTAGCAAGCTGACATCTCTCTTACTATACACAGCTGACATACTCCCACTACTACGTCAACTGCTGTATCTCTCTATCTATTGTCAACAGCTTGTTACTCCTTCTTACTAGCACATCTTCCATCGAATCTCTCTCTACTAGCACAGCTGACATCCTCTCTACTAGTACAGCTGACATCTCCTCTACTAGTACTGACATCTCCTCTATAGCACAGCTGACATCTCTCTTCTCTTCTACTAGACTGTGACATCTCCTCTACTAGAAGCTGACATCTCCTCTACTACTACTCACTGATGACATCTCCCTCTACTATATTGACATCTCCCTCTACTAGCACAAACTAAAAATGTTCTCACTAGCTACTAATGAGCACACAACATTGAATATGTTGATCCTAACCTCATCATCGATTATTAATCCCCATGTTTACACTAACCATATATCTGTTTGTTTTCCCCCCTCCCCTACCATCCTGTTTTCTCCTACCATCTACTGCTGTGTCAGTGATGTCACAAGGTGAGGGTTGCTATCAATTTTCATTATCTTGTTATCTCCCTTCTTTTGAATTTGTTTCACTATTTTGTAGCACAGTTTGAATTCATTTTTTTACTTTCTTCAAAATACTCTGCTATCGTTTGATTTGAAAGTTAGTATTTAAAATGTAGTATCTTTATTGCATTTGCCATCCACTCAGTTTCATTTGATTTCACTTATACCATATTTATATATATTGTAGGAATTGTCTCTCAACGCGATAACTTGTTTCAAATTAGGTTGATCAGTAGAGTGTCTAGACAATGCATGTAAGTGTGTGTGTGTGTTAGTGTATGTGCTTGTGTGCATGTGTTAGAGATAGAGAGAGATATAGATAGAGAGAGCTAGTTGTAGTGAAGTATGCATGTCTATGATAGTGATGGTGTGGAATGTGTGAGATTATAGAGTGTGTGCGTGTGGTGAGAGAGAGAGAGAGAAAGTTGTAGTAAAGTATGCATGTCTATGGCAGTGATGGTGTATGTATGAGGCCGATAGAATGTGGATGCTGCGAGAGTGATAGATTGTGAGTGTTATCAGACCGATATATGGTGAATGTTATCAGACTGATAGACTGTGAATGGTATCACACTAATAGATTGGGAATGTTATCAGATCGATATATTGTGAATGTTATCAGACTGATAGACTGTGAATGTTATCACACTAATAGATTGGGAATGTTATCAGATCGATAGATTGTGAATGTTATCAGACTGATAGATTGTGAATGTTATCAGACCGATAGACTGTGAATGTAATCAGACCGATATACTGTGAATGTTATCAGACCGATAGACTGAGAATGTTATCAGACCGATAGACTGTGAATGTTATCAGACCGATAGATTGTGAATGTTATCAGACCGATAGACTGTGCATGTTACCAGACCGATATACTGTGCATGTTATCAGACCGATAGATTGTGAATGTTATCAGACTGATAGATTGTGAATGTTATCAGACTGATAGATTGTGAATGTGTGATACTGATAAAGTTTGGACAAATGAAACTAAAAACAAGTATGCATACTTTAATGACAATAGACGTGAACGACATAAAAACGTAAAGGAATGTCAGGAAAAAAACGACCTCTCTAAATTCATTCCACTTCCATAGTTTCTGAAATTATAATTTGCAAGTTATTTTTCTCTATTTTCGTTTCTAAAATGTATTATTTCATCTAAAAACTATGATATTAATAATACAGTATATTACCATTAATATTTACATCTTGTAGACTAGACTATTGATTATATATTATCTATCGTTGAGTTGACCATTATTTCTTACACTTCATTTTTACCTGTATGTTTATGTTGGTAATATTTCATCACTCATTTTACACTTCATTTTTACCTGTATGTTTATGTTGGTAATATTTCATCACTCATTTTACACTTCATTTTTACCTGTATGTTTATGTTGGTAATATTTCATCACTCATTTTACACTTCATTTTTACCTGTATGTTTATGTTGGTAATATTTCATCACTCATTTTACACTTCATTTTTACCTGTATGTCTATACATAGAAAATGATTGGTGTTACCTATAGTCAGGATTATTTGATTAAGATAAGACTCCATCTTATGAATGTAGAGCCATGGTTCTATCAGAAATAGCAGCCAAGAGAAACCTACTGAGCTCATGAAACACGCGTTCTCTTATATAACACAGAAGCTATTAAACAGCAGATAGTTGTACATGTAGAACTTGTCTTAAATTAAGTTTGATTAATCTTCTCAAATAGCCCTCGAGATTAAATAAATGTTTGTTATAATATAAACCGTACAAATTATTTACTTTTTGAATAGTTGTTCATGTAAAGTGTAAAATTAACTCGTTCGCTATGTGTGGTTTTTTTGGGTCTAGTCTGGGTTATGTTGTTTCGAGTGTGTAGCTTCCCCTTTGTAGTCTTGTTGTCCACCAGCTGCTTGATCCTTAATGGCTCATCGTCGTAGCTTTGCTGCGCACCACCTTGCGCTAAGTGCTCAAGTTTATCTTGAAATCCTTGTTCTAGCGATCACCTCGTGGCAATGTCATTGTATGTTCATGGTTTGCAACAACAGCGCTTTAAGGTTGTGTTATTTCATTATTCAGCAGCTAAATACAACCACTGCGCTCGCATATAGCTCAGGCATGCCCTTGGTCTGACCATGCGCGCAATTGTTATACCCTTATCGCGCTGATGCTAACATGTGCGCGCTAGCAGCTCTGCACGAAATATACAGCACGCGTTTTTTGCTGGCTACTGCGCATGTCTTCATATTATAATATGCTCATTTCATATGATCTTGCAGCAGCGCGTGCACCATGCTCAGTTGTTGAGCTTCTCTTGTCTTAATAAATCTTCTTTTATTTCAGAGATAGCCAATGTATAACCACAATCATATCCCCCATCCAAACAGAGAGATTGTGTGCAGTTGTAGGCATGACTCTCCCAGTGTTCAAACTAATTTTACAATTCATTTCCAGTCATTGTTAGGAATGGTTGAATTTCAATTGTATGATGAAGAACAGATGCAGTGGAATACATTTCGTGCAGGACATTTAATATGATCCATCCAATAAATACTACCTAAAGAAATCGGGATACATCTGAGCCGAATTTTCGTCAAGACGAAGACATTCTGAAGTTCAATTATGGCAATATTTATTTGAGTAGCTTCAGATGGGAGTTTAATCTGTTATCACCATCTAATTGAATCTAGTATCACTTTTAGATGGAACATGTTATCACCCGCCATCTGATAAGTATATGTTATAACCATCTAATTGAATCTAGTATCACCATCGAATGGAATATGCTATAACCATCTGAAGGGAATAAGCTATAAACCCTCTGATGAAATATGCTATAACCATCTGATGAAATATGCTATAACCATCTGATGAAATATGCTATAACCATCTGATGAAATATGATATAACCATCTGATGAAGAATATATCGGGAAAAAATCATCTGATGGAATATGAATAACCATCTGGTAGAATAATATGCTTAACCATCTGATGAAATATGCTATAACCATCTGAAGAAATATGCATAATCATCTGATATACTCATCTGGAGAAAGAAATAATAGCTATAACCATCTGATGAAATATGCTATAACCATCTGATGAAATATGCTATAGCCATCTGGTGGAATATGCAATAATCATCGAATGGAATACACTTTATGTATCAGATTGTTAGCATTCTATTCCAACATGTTACAAAGCTGCTCATTTTTCTCTACTCTATCTGTTCTTTGAGACTAAACTCTTCACCGCTTGCTTTCTAATTATCCCTAACCTTAGTTTCTTAATTCACATAATCATTCTGAACAAAATGAAATAAAAGACTCTCTTAGTCCTAGCACTTCTACTCACAATAGAAAATACTACACACCCAGTTACAAGAAATGTTATTGTGCATCTAAGTAACACTGATATTATTGTCAGTAACACTTTCATTCTACCAATCCATATTGAAATATCAAGACATACTAGTAAGGTAAATATACCTAACAAAATCTTGTGTGCATCTACAGTACCCTACCAGCCACTGAATCTAGTAGCTGAACCTATTTCTCCAAATGTGATTCTGGTGAAATGGGATCCACCACAAGAAGCTGACAGTATTAAAAGTTATGAGTTGTACTTCAACGACTCACACTTCAGACAAAATGGACGTTTCAGCATTGATCCGCCAGTACACAACTACAGATTAATAAATCTAACTCCTGATACTGTCTATCACATACAGGTAAGATACTGTCTATCACATACAGGTAAGATACTGTCTATCACTTACATGTAAGACACTGTCTATCACATACAAAGAACTGACAGTATTAAAAGTTAAGATTGTCTATCACATACAGGTCAGACATAATGACTTCAGCATACCCGAGTAAAATACAGATTATAAATCTAAGATACTGTCTATCACATAGAGGTAAGATACTGTCTATCACATACAGGTAATATACTGTCTATCACATACAGGTAAGACACTGTCCATCACATACAGTAAGACACTGTCTATCACATACAGGTAAGATACTGTCTATCACATACAGGTAAGACACTGTCTATCACATACAGGTAAGATACTGTCTATCACATAGAGGTAAGACACTGTCTTCATGTCGTTTTAAGATGTGACAGAACAATAAACTAAACAGGTAGTTTTACTAATGTCACAAAACTTGATATGTTATTCACAATACTTCACATAGATGTCAGTAGCCTACATGCAAACTTGCATTCAGTTCTGTCAAAGAGATGCAAACATATCATTTTGGAAAGATTTGTACAAATTTCTGAACATACTATAGATGATTTGTTGGAGTCTTGTTGGGTCCCAGTGAACAGGAACAATACTTAATATGTCCAACATTACTTTAATTTTCTCTTCTTATTTGTAGCATCACCAGTTTTCTTTGAAAGAACTCAGAATTAAAAAAACTTGCTGGTGCAATAAATAAGAATGAGAAAATTGAACTATTTTAGATATAAAGGGATGCAAAGTTTTGGTGATGACCATTATGTAAGGAGGCATCCTGGCAAAGAGAACAAGAGAAAGGCCAAAGAGAAAATGGATTCATGTGACTAATGATTTGAGCATGACAGCTGCAAAGGCAGAACATCTGGTCTATGAGAGAGATAAATTCTGAAGAACTGCTAGGGTGGTAAAGTTCTGCTCAGGACAAGCTATTTGATGGTTGAGCAGTAGATTAACAGTTATCAGATTAATAGTTGACTCCACATAGTCATTTATTTAAGAAAAACGAAATCTTGTTCAGAAAAGCTATCTCTGCAGACTGCTCAAAATAAAACAACAGGACAAATTCCAGATACCAAAGTCCTCATGAGAGTCAAAATCCTAAGTATCCACACTCTGTTGCAGAAAACCCAGGTAAAATGAGTCAACTGTGTTGCCCCCCAAAACAGTTGATATATGGCCAATTTGATGGCGGTAAAAAAACAGGCTGATGGACAGAAAATACACTTCAAAGACACTCTAAAATTGTTTCAATATAGACAACATGTGCTGGAAATTCTATGTGTAAGATCACTAAATGTAATGCTGCAACAGCACAAGAGGAATTCATATAGCTGTGACTTGTCTTAGTGCTGAGACGCCCGTGTGTTGCTGGGGCCCACAAGGGAAACAAAGAATAGTAACACTGCAACCTACAAGACATGCCTAAGAGGCGACTGAGGTAGGGGCCTAGGAAGCTACCTAGTAAATAAAAGTTTTGCAGAAATCAGATGTGCTGGCCTACTTGTATGTGCATAACTGGCACAACATAATCACTCTTAGGCTCAGATCACATACAAACCTCAAAGAGTGCTTTACAAGTGGTCGATATGGAGCAGAAGTGCTCCAGAACATCCAAATGCCCAACCTTGATTGTGCATGCACCACCTGTGATAGAGAATTGTCTTCCAGGATTAGATTCTACAGTCACCTTCACATACACACACCAGAGAGATGCAACAACATATGTCTGATGTTGCTGACATCATCGCGTGCGAGGACAGCTATTATTTGTTTTATCAGACTAACAATTTACATTTTATTTTCATTTATTTAATCATTCTTGTTCAAGTCATTACTTTTTAAACATTCATTTGAAGTATTGTCAACACTGATCACATCCTCACCCACAAAATGTAACTATATTATTCACACATTTTCTCAGGTATCTGCCAAATCAGCTCGTGGTGAGGGGCCTCGTACCCCAACTGTACAGATTCTCACACCTGCATTTAGTGAGTACTCTCATTCACGTTTCATGTTGTCAATATTAATTGTTAATATAATATTATTATTGACTCAATTCATTTTGATATCATTTGGTTTTATTGACACAATACATTTCATATTTTCTAGTCCATAATTATAGAGATATTAATTTTTTTCTTCTAAATAACTTCTAAATTTAGCCAACTTATCAGATAGCTTCTTCATAAATGATCTAGTCTTGGTAGTAAGCATGCATCAGTGCTGTCCAACAGTGTTCCCACAGTCGCCAAGGAATCTGTTTCCTACATTAATTGCCCATTTTTACTCCGCCGACTTTAAGGGTAATCAGATTTTTTTTTTTTTTTTTTTCAGCTGTTTCTGCAGTTTTTCTAACACGGTCATCCCACCTTTGAAGACTTGGTTTAGTTTGTAACCATTCTATTGCCCCCAACCCTTTTTTTCCACTGGCGAATGACATCTAACTATACAAATATTACTGTTGTAAATTGTGAAGTATTCAGACATCATGGCTTGAATGACATTAATATAGGAATATTACTATTGAAATTATTAGTAGTAATAGTAATATTGCATACATCACATGGCACCTGCGTCTCCATAACCATCAGTCAGATGTACTCAAATATGTCCAAAAAAAAACATTGGACAGTACTGGTATGCATCACTGCGATATTCTAATGAAATTATTTATATATTACAATAAGTATTCATCTCTTTACAAACACACAAGAAGTGAGAAAATATAGTAATTTCTTTAAAAAAATAATGTATTTGAAATCCCAGTATTCAAATTCTGGTGGCTACTGCTACTACTCATAAAACAGTATCATTTATATAAATGTATAATGTCAGTTTTACTGAATGATATATGTGTATACTTTGATAACAATATTGACTTGACTACAATCTCTTTAACTGTTGTGTTTTTGCTGTCGTTGTCAGTAGATATCTTAGTGCCCAGTGTTTATTTCTTATTCCCAGTGTTTATTCTTTTATATTCAGTATTTGATTCTTATTAGTTTTTTATATTTTTATCATTTACAGTAGTGTTTATTTGTGTTTGTTACTATTCATCATCATCATCTTTATGTTCCTTCATTTCTACCCTAATGTTAGTGTTGTGGTTTACCCTCTCATGTGAAATATTCTGTTTGCTTTGATCCCCCTTGTCATGATTGTGATGTGCTCCTGTTTTATTTGAACATATTTCACTTCACAATACCACGTCACATCTGCTGACTATAAAAGCACTGTTTACTTTAGTGTGGCCAGTAAATAGATGTCACATATAGCACACCTATCTGCACTGTAACACTATATATATATAGTTGAGAAAAGTAATCACAATTTATATAATATAATGCACATTATTACACATTTTTTTTTAATGCAGTGTACAGCAGTGTGGTGGCAGATTTATAATATAGCATGTACTGGTGTACACTTTAGGAAACTAATCTAGCAAATACTGCTATATGATATAATGATACTAATATAGTTTGTACTTGTATATTATAAGAAACAAATATAGCACTTACTGTGCACTAAAAGAAAACTAATATATCACCAACCAGTATACACTAAAAGAAAAACTAATATACCTCCAACCAGTACACACTAAGAGAAAAACTAATATATTACCAACCAGTACACACTAAAAGAAAAACTAATATATCACCAACCAGTACACACTAAAAGAAAAACTAATATATCACCAACCAGTACACATTAAAAGAAAAACTAATATATCACCAACCAGTACACAATAAAAGAAAACTAATAAATCACATACTGGTGCACTAAATATAAATATAAACTAGTACACACTATGAGAAAATAATGATAACCAGACTGTAAGAATTCCAAAGCAAATGTAATGTACTGGACAAGAGCATTATGCTGGTAACCAAAGAAGAATAGTAAATCAACACAGAACTTGTATTAGATTGCCAAAGCAGACATAGAGTGCAAATCAGAGCACTTATGACAATGGATTCCAATGCAGTAATGATGAACCAACAACTAATCTAATACATAAACACATTATAAAAAGATAATATGACATACTAGTTCACACTATAAAAAACTTATATAAATATACTATTAACACTTATAAGAAACTAATATAGCACATACTAGTTCAACTATAAAAACTATATAGCAAATACAACTGTACACTTAAAGAAACTAATATAGCACATACTAGTTCACACTATAAAACTAATATAGCAACATATCACTTTACACTTAAAGAAACTAATATAGCACATACTAGTTCCACTATAAGGAACTAATATGAATGCACTTTATACTTGAAGAAACTAATATAGCACATACTAGTTCCCACTATAAGGAACTAATAATATTTTACCTATTAATTGATATATCCATGAATATAAGAGAGGCAATCACATGAAGTGCCAATGATAGCCTATATTTCATTTTTAAAGAGACACATTTTAAAGTTCAATCTCTGAAAGCAGATGAAAATGAAATATTAGGTAGTATCACATCATCTCTCTGCTAGAAGAGCACAATCAGTTTGTGTAAGACTTTTTATCTGCCAGTACATGTTATAAACACAATCAGATTTGATCAATTTTAAGATTGCAAGTAGATTGATATGGAAATTATTGTACAAGACTGATTTGTGAATTATTGTTACAGGGGACATAGATCTCATTGCCTTCTCTCCTAACCATTAGCATCATGTTTTTATTTGTTATACCTTGGACCAACATTGTTATGACTGTCCCACTGTTTGTTTCGTTGACATATCTCACTTAATGACAAGCTAACGATTTTATTGATGCATCTCAATGACTGTCTATGTTATTGTAGGTCTATGTCATTGTCTGTGTTTTGACTATCTCAGTTGCTACCAAACTAACTGTTTCGCTGTGTGTCATCAATAGCGAAATAGATAGCACTTTTCGTAAGGGACCACCGCCATAAAAATTCCAGTCTTTGGACGAAAATTGTTGTTGTGCACAAAGTAATCTGTTGATCTGCAAGAGATCTTGATCCTTTACTTCGGGATCTAAGTTGCAACTACCTCTGAAGTCGGAGTAAGGTGTACCTGAATGGTGATAAGAAAAGCAAGCCTTCATGAAAAATTCAGTCAGAGGCACCATGTTAGAGGCCATTAATATGCCTGAGCTCATGGTGGACGAATGACAAAAACTGTTTTCATCAACTTTCTCACTGACTTTGTCACAGACTACTTCAATCACTATCTCCTAAGCTGTTCTAATGTTGATTAATATTTCTAGTTTGCTTGACCGCCATCATCCAAATAAAGTAACACCCCCCTTCTCTCCCTCCCACTGTGTTTTGTGTAAATGTCCACTGAATGATTGTTACACCCCTCTTATCATTTACCTATCTTACTACCTTTGTCTATCTACCTGTACATCCTTCTGGTACCTTTCTGTAACTTGACCACTAATCTAGCCATTAACAGAATCTATTGTCAAACATTATTTTACCAGAAAAATGTCTATAGTATTTTCTCAGTGTATTATTCTAGATTTGACAAGGAAATGTTCAGAATTTAACATAATCATAAAATTATAGGCTATAGTATCTGGAAATAATTGAATCTGCAAGTTTTAACATGGTTATCATCCACATATTCATAATTACAGTCAATTGTCCCTCTAACGCTACACTAAGTGGTATAGTGATTGCCTGTATGGCAAAGTGGTTAAGATATTTGCCTGTTGTTCTGAAGGTTGTGGGGTTGAGTCTGGACCAAGTCCCATGTGCAATTATTTTTATAAGATCCCGTTAATTGTTACTTTAGATATGAAATGTGTACTTTATGCAGCACACTCAGTAGAGGGTGTGCTATTTCTGCAGACAGACAAAGCCATATGGGGAAATCCAGGTCAATGATGTCAATCCTTGACCTTTAGATCCTGTACATCCTTCGGGTCAGTTTTGTCTATTATTTTAATGATGTTAGTCATCTAGCACTTAATGCTGTTGGAAGAGCCCTCACAGCAAAAACACTGTAACATGTTGATGTGAGTTGGCCAGCTCCCTTTATCACTAAGTTCTCTTAACCTAATTCAGCAATTCAGTTTCCCACTTACAACTAAGTTGACAGGAGATAGCATACATTAGTGAGCGATCTTAATCTATTTCTAATGAAAAGCAACTTGAAAAAATATGTATGCATTTCATCAAACCTTATTTTTATATGTTTGACACATCAGTTACACATGTCATTCTCAAACATAGGTTTGCTGCACAGTTTCATGCTTTCATAGAATGTTGTTATTGATAATTGACACACTCACCTTAATGAGCATACACACAAGCAAGTATAGACACAGACACACATGATTTGTGTTTGTTTAAAACAACAACAGAATAGCTCATGCTCTCTGTGTGCACATCTTGCTACATGACATCATGCTCTTGGTTATTGCTTAGAGTAACCAGCAACAGTGTTTGTATATTCCCAGTGGCAATGTATAGGTATGAAACATGGACATTAACTAGGCAGTGTAAATGCATATGTGTGCTTACAGAAGGGCACATGGTAAATCATGGACAGAGAAGAGAAGAAATAGTTCTATCCAGAAGGAACTCAAAATCATAGTAAACTGGCTGATGCTGCAAATAATAAGGAGAAAATTGTGGTATTGTGGACATATAAGAAGACATGAAGGATTTGAGAAGACAATTAGGAAAAGAGGCACCCTTGCAAAGAGACAAGGAAGACAACAGAGAAGTTGGATTCAGGATGTGACTGATGATTTGGACATGACGCCTTTTTAGAGGCTGATTTGACCTATAAGAGAGAAAAATTCAGATTTTTGTAATCCGGTTAGGGCTGTAGATTCAACACCACTATTTGAATCATGTCCATGCCCTTTCTCCCTTAGAAAATTCAGAATTTCCACCTGGTCCATTGCTTGCCCACTTTTTATATGAACCCAGTCATACTTTGACCAGCCCACTTTTTACAGCAGCCATACCTACAAGCCTATCTGCCCGTTCATTTTTACTATACATGCATGTCCTGACACAGAAAACAACTGAATTTTGTCAGACTAGACATCTTCAGCAACTCCAACCATTGTCTTCAAGCACAGCCTGTTTCAATCTACATGAGCATACTCATAGATACACTGATAAAACATGAATGGATAAAAGTCTGTGGATCCAGCTAGACCTTCACTTTAGTTACTTTGATGATTTCCATAATGAGACTGCTTGTGGTTATGGTAAAGTCACCACTGCCTTCAGAACATCCATTTTGACTTGAGAAGTGAAAGTTCATAAGTTCTGCACATGTATTATTAAGTGTCATGGCATAATTCAACAAGTGGCCATAAATTAACTGTAGTGTTTTAAACATATCCACAACCAAATCACATACACACACATCCATCATAGTAGTTAACTGATTCCTTCACTAATTTAACAGTATTTGAATGAGTTATTACAGTGGTAGCTAAAGCATCATCTAATTTAACAGTTACTGTCTCATTCCTGAATTCAATAGTTACTGTCATTGTGTAATTTAGTAACCAATTCAATAATTCACTATTTTACTAGTTCACTAAGCGGTTCAATAACTCACTAGTTAACCAAGTCATTCAAAATTGTAGCTATTCACTCATTAACTGCTGCGGCAGGATGTAGCTGTTGCTCTCTCATGTTTTTTAAAACCCTGATTGGGACATAGGCCCTCAACCAACTCATGCCAAGTCTTCCTATCTCTAGCTATCTCCTGCAACTGCCTTCAGCTCTTCTTTTTATATTACAGCTATTCTTCTAAATGTCAGTGTTATTAAACATGTTAATTACCTACAGCTGATATCAAATTAAATGAGGACATCAGAAGCGGAGTTGGCATAATTTTATGCACAGAATATATCAAAAGACAACAAATGCAGTGGTTTGGACATTTAATGAGAATGAATACAACCAACCACCAATAACAGCATACAATAAAAAAGAGATCGGATACTAGAGCTAAGGGAAGACCAAGAAGAAGATGGAAAGACAATATCAAGACCACACTACATAAACACGGATATAACACAACAAGGGCGACTCATCTGGCCTTAGAATGCAAATTAAAGCTCCTATTCCTACGCTTAACGGCAAGAGTGGACAGCCAACTACATCGTCCACCTGGGAATAGATATCAAATTGTATGCAAGTGGTACCACTTTCATTCACTCATTGAATATTAGCCAGTACACACTGTCAATATCATGGATACATCTTTCTCCACTTCAGTTTTATCTCACTCTTTGTGTTTACACTGTTGTTGTTGTTTGTTTTTTTTAAATGTTATTTGTTACTGAAGTTTCTTGCTTTATACTTAGATAAGGCACTGAATAAGCATTTTATTATTTGTGTTATAATTCAAATTAAATAAATGTGTTTTGATTTTAATTTGATATTTTGTTTTTATCCCTATTTCTACAAAATTCCCAAATGTTAATTCCACCATCTACTTTCTATGACACTAAATCTGCCCAATAGCTCCAGAGGCATCACCTACAGATGTTTTTGGAACCGCAGTGAATGAGAAAGAAATCAATGTCACTTGGAAACCACCAGATGCCAAAAAACAAAATGGCAAATTGGATGGTTACAAAGTTTATGTATTGGAGAATGGCAGTGGGAAAGCAGATAAAGATGCATTAGAAAAGACTGTTGGAGCAGACCGTATGTCTCTGACCGTAGATGGCCTGAAGACTTGGACTGACTATAAAGTGTGGGTGGTGGCTTTCAATAAAGTTGGAGATGGTCCAGGGTCTGCACCAATCATCGTCAAGACTGATGAAGATGGTAGGTAGCTGGCAATGATTGATCACCTTCCCCTTGTTCTCCTTATATGATTGGCTGACTTTGTTTGTGGAATGGCTATAAATAGGTCTTGGATGCTGACTATTGTCTTCTTATCCATTTCTGGAAGTCACACCTTGTGCTTGTCAGTTCTACCAGAGTTCCACCACTTAATATGACCTAGTTCCAGTTTTGTTTCAGTCAGTGACATTTTGTTGTGGAACTTGAATGGCCAACTGGTAGTTCTGTGACTGTAAGCTGGAGTTTGCAGCGAGCTTGTTCTAACCTTAAGTGAATGTGTGTATCATGACTAACACAAAATTGGTTGTGAAAGTAAAATCCTTATCCAACGCCACCGAACCTCTTGAATGTGTTTCACCTATCCTTATCATTTCAAACAATTTGTTGTGACTTAGTTGGTGCTCCTTTTACCCACAATTTCTGTTTTGTTTTGTGCATTCTTTTAAGTTGAGAGTATTGTACTAACTTGTATGCTCTTGTGTACAAAAAAGTACAACTAATTGATCAACCAATTAATAATATGGAAGTCCCATTTTGTCATACAGCATGTGCTGCGATAACTGCATTTACTAAATTCAAGAGAAAGAGCTGTCTGTTTTTTGTCTGTATGTTAGAAGTGTTGCTTGAAGGTGTTTTTGTTATTACAGAACTCTATAATGCTGCCAAGTTGTTAGATAATGCATACAAACATGGATGTGTTATTGAATGTAAATGTGACTTGGCATGCAGGTTGGACACAGTTTAAGCAGATCTTGCAGTTCTTTGGAACAAAAATCAATCATTGTGTAGCATATTTCTAACAGAACATTGCTCCATTAACATCTCTCCCAACTTGAACTGTCAAGAGTTTCTTGTCATATTGTAGTAAGATAGTTTGTCATTGCTTTCCTTCTGAACAATAAATATACTAGTCAATGACTGTAGAAATATGACTTCTGCTGCTAAGCTCATCTGTCTACTAACACAGACCGAAGATCATAACCAACAATTTGTTGGCTGATCTTGTTCTTTAGCCATCACCTGCTTCCATGTCTTCATGCCACCTTAAAAATTTGGCAAAGTAGGTATTCTACCTTGTCCAAGGGTGCCATGTAAACCAACAGATGTGTCTTGCTTCATATTTGAGAAGGAACACTCCTAGCTCACTAACCATATTCCTGAATTTTCAAAACATTTCAAAGAGAATATTTTATTCTTTCAAACTTACTTTCCTGTGCCGATACTTCAACTCTCACCACTCTATTAGCAAACTATATCTTTCTATAGTGTCCATATATGTTACCACACATTCACAGATTTTGAGTTTCACAATGTTCTCTTACTGTTGTGGACATCTTTTGTGATTCTACATACATCATTTTATACAGATCACATGTTATTCAAACAATGTTGCAATGTTAAATACCTCTAGCATGTGCACATACACACACACTTTCCATCCTTCCTTCTATAATCCCTATAATTGCCACAAGTGCACATTATATCTACTTAAAACATTCAGTAGTTGTTGATAGGGAATATTTACCAGGAAGATTGGTCAGAGTTTATGACTGTATTCGAAATCTACCAGCAGTTTTAATGTATACAGTAGAACCAGTATCAGGTACTGTGTCTGTTAGTATTGGTGTTGATAAATCTCCACAACTCTATATCACTAGTGTTGACAATCAACTCAGTTGTTGAAACTCTTCCATGCCATGAGTTAAGGCTGTTCAGTATTGTTTCTCTCTCTTTCTCTCTCTCTCTCTCTCTCTCTCTAGTCCTTTATCTCTCTTCCCAGTAACTTGTATCATTCTCACAATGTTTTCTAACCGGTGTCTAATTCACTTCATCTCACTTCACATGAAGTGTGTTTTCCAAATTACATTTAACCCTGACATGGCAACTACATCCATTTCAAGTATTGACTTTTTATCCCAAGCCTTTTTTTGTGTGGTCAATAAGATCGTGAAGAGAATGGTTACCATTGAATAACTTGATACCAATTTTCAGTCTACATTTCTTACTGTTGGCTGCTTCTTGTGATAGTTCTTCTAAAACTACATAGCTCTCATCCTTGATTCCTCACACTTGAGAAGAGAAGCATATGAATTTGATATTAATTATACCTTGCAAAGACTTGTTTGAATTTGACACAAGCTTTCATTGATCTTATAAATTATATAGTTCACAGGTAGCTGGGAATGTGGGGAATGTTCACACAAGTGATTCAATCCATTTCTAAAAAAACCTGATATTATTTCGTACATATCAATAAATCTTGTTCAAGTCAAAACATAATCTTCCAATAGAGGAACATGTTTCTTGTATAAGAACATATTCATCTGTCAGACATGATAAGGTGTTGTGACATAACATTTGTTCTCTGTCACCAAGTGACAAATTGTTACCTGTTATTTGTAATGATATGTCACACTTCAGTGGCTCACTCACAGACAAGATTTAATAAGACTACAGACTTCATATCTCCACTCACAGACACGATTTAATAAGACTACAGACTTCATATCTCCACTCACAGACAAGATTTAATAAGACTACTGACTTCATATCTCCACTCACAGACAAGATTTAATAAGACTACAGACTTCATATCTCCATTCACAGACAAGATTTAATAAGACTACAGACTTCATATCTCCACTCACAGACAAGATTTAATAAGACTACAGATTTCATGTCTCCACTCACAGACAAGATTTAATAAGACTACATACTTCATATCTCCACTCACAGACAAGATTTAATAAGACTACAGACTTCATATCTCCAACTTAGTATTATGAAAATACCTGATACAAGTTATGTGTTTCTCTGTGTGAATTTATACTAGCTGACTGGTTTACTGTTTTCAAACTATCTTTCATAAAAAATATTCACATCATCTCACTTCATAGACAGTTACTTTTTCCATACTACATTTAACCTTCACATGACAGCCACATCCATTTCAAGTATTGATTTCATTTCTTTAGTTCAAGACTTTGTAGCTATCAATAAGATCGTGAACTGAGTTGTTACCATTGAACAACTTGATAAGAAATTTCAGTCTACATTTGTTACTGTTGGCTTCTTCTGAAAGTTTATCTGAAACTTCATCTGATAGCTCTCATCCTTGATTCCTCTCAACTAGTTATTCATTTCTCTTCATTACGTTATACTAGCTAACTGGTTTACTGTTCTCAAGCTATCTTTGATTGTAGTCTTGTACGTCAACATCTACAATGTCAAATCTTTTCCCCACTCAAGTTTAATTGAACCAGTATCCTCAAGTTTAAAGTGGCAAATCTAAGTCTTATAGAAAATTCACATAGTGGTAACACACAAATTCATATATATCTATGACCATGCTGTTGATATGTACATTGAGTATAAGACCTACTTTAATTCATTTGTTCTCATCTGACTTTCATTTTTCAATAGTTATGAAATCATTGCAAAACAAACAGTTAAAGAACTGTTATTCTGTGCTACACAAGTAGATTTATAAGGGTCTGCAAAGTTTCTTAGTTATTCTGAAGTAATGATAAAGTGAACTTTGTTTTCAATAAATATATCATCTTCAAATAGCTTGTCCTGAGCACAACTTTGCCACCCCAACAGTTCTCCGGAATTTCTCACTCTCACAGGCGAGATGTCCTGCCTCTGCAGCCGTCATGTTCAAACCATCGGTTACATCCTGAATCCATCTTCTCTGTGGTCTTATTCTTCTCTTTGCTGGTATGTCCCCTTCCATGATGGTCTTCTCCAGCCTTTCAAATATATTCTACAATTTGTAATTATCAGATTAGTGATACCAAAATATTCTAATCTGAGATGTTTGTTGTGTCTGAGTTTGTCGTGTAACAGATTTTTACTCTGTTTGAATTTCACAGTATTATATACACAACTATTTTTTATACTCGTTTTTTCTGTTCTATTTAAGTGCTGAGTTTTAAAAAATATAGATTTAAACTAGTTTTCATCTCCAATTTTTACTGTTTTTATTATACATTTTCTACAAATTTTTTTGTTACATGTACCATATTTTCCATTTTTCTTCACCGTAAAGATTTAAATTTTGTCTTGGAAATGAAAAGTTTAGAAATAGCATGAGGTTCAACTTTTATCAATAGCTAAAATATGATTGTATGGAGTCAATTATTGCTTGTGATTGTCACTTTGATTCTGTGTTAAAAACCGAGTCTAAGAGAATAGATGTTTGATGAGTGAGTTTACAAGTGGAATGAGTTTTTGAAACTATTGAGACAATTGGGAATTGTTCGAAATAAGTACATTGAAAACTTAAGATTCTGAGTAATATTCTTCTTTTGCTAGTATGTGGAATTCTTTTGTTGATAGTCTCTGAAATTGTCCATGTCTGTTCTGTTGAATGTTTTCATTGCTAGTCTAGAATTTATCTTTTGGACAACCCAGCAGATGTGCCAGCCATAACTCACGGAATTAATTGTCCTACATTAATAAATCTTGTACTCAAACAAGCAGATACAGGTCACATCTATCCCTCCCTTGACCATTCTTTGCTACATAACTTCAAAACATGTTTAGCCTGTCTCAGTTGATTTCAAATGTTTGATTGTTAATTTCTTCAGTTGGTCAGTCATTAATCATTTGAGAGTTACAATATCTTCAGTTGGTCAGTCATTAATCATTTGAGAGTTACAATATCTTCAGTTGGTCAGTCATTAATCATTTGAGAGTTACAATTGTGTTATATAATTCAGTTAATTTTTTTCCAATCTTGGTTTCAATTTGTACTTTATTTGGCAAATTTCTTTGTTTTGCGTGTCATGTCATGTTCATTTTTCATTGCTGGATTTATTGAGGTGGAGATCAGAGCACCTATGGATGAGTCTGTAGTGCTATGATAGTGCTCATATAACTGATCACTGCCCATATGAGAGACACCATCATGACAAGAGGTTTTGTCAACAACATAATTTTGTCACACAGTTGTCCTGTAGTGTCTCTATTTGATTATTCCTTTCTACTAAACACTCTCTCTTATTAGTTGTTCATATTATGACTAAATGTCTTTATCAATCTGGGCAAAGTCAAGAACCAAGTGTTTACCAATAAATTCTATAGTGCCAGCTTTGGTGTCTGATTCACCAGCAGACAGTGATTACTTAGTAAGTATAGAACCTGCAATATTATGTTTGCTTTGATGGTGTCTGGGTGGTATTCCATATTTGTAGACATTTTCTGTTGATGAAATAGTCATGTTGCGGCCTTTATTCACAATTTGCTGTTGTACATCTATTGCACTGTGTTTCATTGTTATTCACAATTTCTTTTTACAATTGATTCAGGCTTGCTGTTTAATGTTCTTGTTTTTCCTTGTTTGTAAGATTAGCATTGTTGTTGTCTTTATACATTCTTATTTTGCTACTATATATATATATCCTTTACAAATTCATTATTAATGTTCCATGCTTCTTTGATGACAATACATTGCTATTTTAGTTTTGTTTAATCACATGAATATTATCAATGTAATATAATAAGAAAATATACATATTTTAGTCATTACACTAATCAAATTCAATCTCTTAAGAATGGATTAACTAGGGGTTTCAAAAGAAACATATAATTTAATGAAATTATATATCAAAGACAAAGTAAGTAATTAATTAATTTTTCTGTGTTTTAATATTTCTGCAAAGGAAACAGTACAATTTGAATAAAAATCAATAGAATATGTATGAATCTTCCATGTCATAACGCAGGTTATCTATAATCTATACATGATTTACTCAATCCAAATGTTTCAAATGAGTTGAATTTCATAAATAATATTTAACATACATACGCTTCATGTAATCATAGTGATATTAGATCAGCAAAAACTCAAATAAAATCATATCGTAACTGTATGCTTAAATATCAAACAAATGTAGGCACAGTGAAATTAGACATAAAAAGTTGTATGTTCTTGTTTATATTTTTTTGGTGAACAAATCATTACTAGACAATCAAGTTTTCAGACTAAAAGTATGTGCTTGATTGATTTCATTGAAATAGATGGGAATTAACTCTTGTAATCAATTTGTTTCTTGGGTTATCTAGGATTGCTACAAATGATGTAGACAGGAATAAATACATGTAGTCATTATTTGTTAACAGTGCATATTTGTCTAGCAATATTTAACAATCAGGTAGAACACATGATGATAATGTTAGCTGTGATCAATTGTATGTGATGTATACTACTATATAAGTCTTACAGCAGCTGACTAGAATTTGTATTAACTGATGGTAACCTTCTAGATGGATCAATATGTCCAGTGTATCTTCTTCTTTTGTTCGTTCTTTACGACCAATTTTAATCACTCTTTGTGATATGTTTGATCTTTGCCAAGAACGTGTATACGTTGCACATTGGTTTGGTAGGCCCTAAACGCATAGAATTCTACACGTTTAGGACATGTGCATCCGATTTCAGCCAAACCTCTTTAGTCGCCTTTTACGACATGCATGGCAGATAACAGTGATTCTATTCTTTACACTCCAAATTTGGGCCCCTGTAATCACTTGGGTGATCCAGTGTATATTTATTACTAGTTGTTAGATATCAATGTGTTACAAATAAGAAATTCAAGAACACAGTCTCAGACGTTTCAGTAGTAGATGATATGTGACAGTAGGAGGATATTTACCAGTAGATGGCATATGTTCAGTAGTAACATATTTCTCAGAGAATAAAGATGCTGTGTGTTCATAGCATAGCTAAGTGGTTAAGCCCTTGTCTTGTGGTCAGGAGCTTGAATACGACTGCGCCATTCTGTTCACAAGAGCATTTTCACAAGAGACCCTTATGATTGTTGCCGGAGCTACAGAGTCTGTGCTTTATTCAATACTCTCGGCAGATGGCGTGCATTTCTGTGGAGAGAGTGGCGCGCTTATGGGTAAAACCCGGTGCGATGAAGTCAATCCTTCGGCTTTAGACCCTTTAGAATAGCTCTGGAATAATTTTTTTTCGGAATGAGATTTTATTTTGGCTGTAAATATAAAATTCTTGTACAATAATTAAATAAAGGATAAAAGTATGTTCTTTTTATATAGATCTTAAATTGTTCATGTAAAAGGCATCCTGACAGTATCCCACTCATTTGTTAAACACTAGAAACAATATGATTAACATTTGGAAAAGTTAGAAATTTAGTTTAATAAATTACCATGCAGCTTCTGTAGTGAAATTCATTAAACATGTAGTACCAAAAATAACTAATGGGGTCTCTCTTGTTATCTGTGCTGTTACTGGCACATTTATCATAATCATATTAGCTCTTATCATTCAGTCAATTGCTCTAAAGATGGGCAGATAGTGAAGCAGTCATATAACCTTTTTTATTATTTACTATTTCTGTTTGGATTATTGCGGATAATTTCTGAAATGTTAAGACACATTTTATTTCTATTAATATATGTTTGATTCATTTATAAACTAATCTCCAAAGTAGGGGTTTTTAATTAACTAAATATACAAACTTCGAATAGTTATCGCATTCATGGACTTTTGTATAATTTTTTATAACATATGATACATTAGATCATAATGTGTGTATACGATACTATAGATCAAAATGTGTGCAATAGAAATTTGCTTGATTTACATATAATAATGGAATTGTTCATATGATTTTTCTCAGAGCTTTGATGTGAACTCTTTTGTGCATTGATTTCTCTGTATTCTTACTCTTGTACAATCTTACAGTTCCAGGTGAGCCAAGAAAAGTGAAGGTAGAAGCTATCAATTCTACAGGTATTTTTGTGGAGTGGGACCCTCCACAGGTGAAAGAGCAGAATGGTTTAATACGAGGTTATCAGGTATGTATCCTGTTTGAACATCAATTTTTATTTCTTTGTGTATTCAACATCCTGTGTAGCTGAGTTGTGATAGAAACCACATAATGTTAGTGTCAATCAAAGATTGTTTCCTTTCTAAGATATCTTTAGTAAACTGAGTCTATTTATATCTTTACATTACTTTATGTCCCCAGTTATGGTGATAGCTAGAGGGTTTTATATAGGCTAGAGATTTTTAATGCTGCTATGTCAAAACTGTTGCCACGTAATGTACATGTGGGGATTTTTTTATTAATTTGTACCTGGGACAGAAAAAAGCCCTTACCTTACCTGTGATTCCAAACCTTGTCCTCATAACTGAGAGACTGGTACTCTTATCTTCTTGGCTACACCTTCTCATTCCTTATCTCTTACTAAAAACTGTAAGCTATTTCAAAGATAAATTTTCTTGGAGATACATTACAGTAATATTTTACCTGCACTATATTTATTGATACAGCTTGTATGCTGCTACAAATCTGTACTGGGTTTATGGTACCAAGCTCAATAATGCAGTGATTGTGTCTGTCTTTCACTTCATGTTTTGTAATGTTTAAAGAGGTTGACTGTGAGATGATTGAATTTCAGCTGTATCTCTATTAAATATACTTTTTCAGGTCTTTAATGTGCATATATTGTTCTGAACACTCAGATGTTCATTGGTCATAGTATATGTATGAGTTTACACACTGCCTTCAAATGTACATTGATGGTAATTGGATATGGATAGGATGACATTCTAATGACTCATCAAGATTGCCTATTTCATGAGAAAGATGGCTGCCTATCAACAAGGATGTGATACTGGAGAAAGATGGCTGCCTATCAACAAGGATGTGATACTGAGAGAGAGATCTAAAATCAACAAGGATGTGATACTGTAGAAATTTGAAATCAAACAAAGCATGAGACGGAGGAAACACCTGCTCTATTGGATAACAACTTTTGTATAGCTACTGAGCTATGAGAACTATCAGCATGCATTTTCCCTTTGCCATCTGCCGAAAAGAATATTGAAGCATTATGAGTCTGCCAATAGTACAGTGTTGTCAGTTCTATTAGCTAGCCAAGTAACTATAGAAACCATCAAGATGCTTACTTGTTACCTATCTCCTGAAATAGAATAAATACCCATAGTTTTACTGTGACTGTGCAAGAGTTGGTTGAACTATCCATCAGCCAGTTTTTTATTTACATTCTATTGGAGAATATCCTTCTGTTTTTGAAGATCATATACTAAGTCTGATTGTCTTCCTTATGAAACAGGTGCACTATATCGAAGCTAACAACAATGATGAGCCAATGCCTGGTGCAAGGGAGCAGAGCTATGATACACATGATCCTGCCAAGACTGATGCTGTCATAACAAACCTCAAGCCAGACACACGTTACCTTGTACAGGTAGCTGCTTATACCAGGAAGGGAGATGGCTTGAGAAGTAGACAAAGATTACTGACTACAAAAGGGGCAGGTAAGAGCTCAAGTCACATTCATCTGGCTGCCTTAACAATGTATGTGTGAATCTCTTTATCTATTCAATTATGCCATAATATGTTGTGGGAGGTTTAGCTTCTCATTGTTAGACCCAAGTGTGTTGTAGAGGTTTTAGGTAGACTATGTAGTCGCTGTTAGCACCTTTCCAGCTTTGCAAATGAAATGGTAAATTGTGTTCTAAAATATAGCAATGACAATCCATGATAAGGATGCATGATACTAACAAAGCCGATCTGATCAGAGAAATGTCATCCACAATTGTCTCTATGGACATTGTTGGCAACTTGTGCCCTGATGTTTCTCTTCAGTTACTACTCTGCAATACTTGTCTTCTAATTCCACTCTTGATTTCCCCTTGCAAATATTGTCATCTATAGCCTCTTGTTTCATGAAATCAGCTTCTCGAAATGCTTGTATTATTGCATATACCCATATACCATTTTCTCACATCTATATGCCAAATAAGAGAGTATAACCAAAATCTCCTACACATCTGCAAAGTGTTGTCATAGTATTGATTTCATATTGTCTATCCATCTGACTCTTGATCTTCCTCATGATATCAGACCAGGTCTTACACACCACCGAAGGATAAGCACCAGAGCTCCAAATGGTACTGGAGGTTGTGAACGTACACCCGTTCTTGGTGTTAGGCTGTTTATATATCACAATAGAATGATCAAAATGGCCTTAAGAACGATCGCAAGAGAGAGACCAGATCTTCTACTGGGTTTAACTAATTTATTAGATATGATTAGTTTAATTTATTAGATGGTCAAACTATTTATTTTCTTTCTCTCAACATATTTTATGACAGCTGTGGTTTCTAATACTTTTTTAATGCCTGTCATGGTCTTATCCTGTCTCTACTGGTACCACTGATGGTTTTTTCTCAAGCACACAGCTTCACACAATAGGATATTCTTATATCAAACCTTAGATATGGTCCATGTGTGACATTGACTGGAGAAAGTTGGTAACAAGAGCAAAGAAATTTTTGCTTTCATGAGGTATATTAGGGAATACATTGTTAAAGCCCATATTTTTCATTGACTATAGTCACATGATAGGTGATGTCAACATTACATTGGCTGCCTTTACCTCCCAGTGCTTTTCTGGTACCCAACTGAGGATGTGTTGACCTGAGAGCTATCATGGCTAAAAAACAATTCTACTCCCGCTGTGGAATTGAAACCGGACGACATGCCTAAGAAGCAATTACACTAACCACTGTGCTGTCGCTGCTCTAAGAATGCTAGTAGCAATATGTTTTTTTAATACACTGCCTTAAAGTTGCCTGCTGATTTTCTGGTGCTAAGTAGTGTTTTCAACTTGTATGCCAAAGTATTGACATTTGTGCATCTCATGTCAATTTCTCTGTCAATTCTTCAATATTCTGTACAAATGCTTTCCAGACATGAGTTATGGAAATTTCTTAATTTTCCAACAATTGCTAGCTATGCTTTACTGAATATAGCAATATATGAGCTAGTAAGAAGTTTAGAAGTATATTAAAAATCATTCTGGCAGGTTTTGTGAAGAATAAACATTGCCTTGAAAAGAAACAATTGCTTCATATTTAGTTGAGATTCCAGCAAATTATATCTTGTTAGGCACTGAAGATAAATGGAAAAATTAAGTGTTCTATCATTTATGACCACTTTTATTGTTATTCTCTGCTTGCAAACACGTAGTGAAATGTCAAGTCTGTCAGTTTATATGCAGAGATATTTCATAGTGATTATCTTCTGTTCTTGTCACACACAAGATAGAAAATATCCACTTAAATGAGCTGTTTGGGTTTTTCTGTGTATTTTTCTGTATTTTTTGTTGTTGAAGTGTTTGGGAAGCCAACCCCCCATCAAAATCCTCTTATTTGTTTGTTAACGACATACAAGAGGATATATTATAATCTCAGTCATAAACTGTATTTCACAATGATAATCACATCATATTTTACAGTGATATACATATGTTCACTTAGTGTCTGGCCGAATGGATTAGAGTGCGGCTCCCATACAGGAGACCCGTGCTCAGTCCACGGTAAGGCCATGGAATTTTTCTGTTGTGGGCATAAAATAAAATCCTAACCTGAACATCTTCGCTGCGACTGCACTAGCCATGCTGCCATTACACTTCTCAGTCTCTTGTCCCACCTGTCCTACACCAACAAAATACAAAAGCTAATGAAGAGTTTTTCAAATGAGCAAAACCGTCCATCATTGGAGACCACCATTAGAAGATGAAGGCGGATTGGTCATGTATGTTGTATGCTAGTAGAGACATTGGTTAGGACTGCTCTTCGATCGACAGTGGATGGGAAAAGAAGGACTAGATGTCCAAAGGAAACATGGAGAAGAACTGTGGAAACAATTTGTAGAAATGGGGGTGGAGACGCAAGCAATGGAAATATTGTTTTTGGAAGAGTTATGTGTGAAACGGGACACGAAGAGAATGTTGATTCATAGATTATATTTCACAGTGATAGACTCTTATTTATTTTCATAATTATATACATATAGTTATATTTTCACAATGATAGTCTCAGATTATGTTTCACAATGATAGTCTCGAATGATTATAGTTTCACAATGCTATGCTCAGTTTTAGTTTCTTAATGATAGACTGAGATTTCATTTCACTAAACTAGTTGATATTTTGTATCTGAATCGTTTGTCTATTTTCCATCAGTGCCCTCTCCACCTAGGAACTTACATGTTGACCTTGTTCAAGAAGACCCCCCAAGTGTCAAGGTGACATGGCAACGGCCAGTAGAGACTCATGGTGATGTAAAAAACTATAGGATTATATGGGGACCTCGAGGAGAGAGATATGATGAGATTGTACTCAACTCAGAGATATATTCTTACTTGACAAATACATTAGGTTAGTTGACTTCTTAGTTTAGTTAAGTTATACAATCTAATGTCATGATAACACATCTAACAACACACACAGAGAAGTTACATGATACTCTATTGTCATATACATACATCTAACCACACACACAGAGAAGTTACAGAACACTCTATTGTCATATACACACATCTAACCACACACACAGAGAAGTTACAGACACTCTATTGTCATATAACACATCTAACCACACACAGAGAGAACGTTACATAGCACTCTAGTGTTATATACACACATCTAACCACACACACACACACACAGAGTTACATAACACTCTATTGTAACATACACACATCTAACCTCTAACCACATACACAGAGAGATTTTACATAATAATCTAATCCTATATCCTCACATCTGTCCACACACACAGAACAATAAGTTACATTACAATCTACAATCATTCAACTTATTTTGATGGTACACTTACAGAACTGCATCAGCTGATGTCTAATAAATATATTCCATGATAACCAGAAAGGATATAAATTTTTCTTTAACTTTTTTGTGAAGAAATATTGGGTTTATCATTAACTGACTTATAAACAACACACACAATAGTGATAATTTATTTGTTGTATTGAAAAGCAGTTATGTAAGATGTAGTTATAAATATATATATGTGTGTGTGTGTGCTTATTTCTGCAGATAAAGGAACAACTTATGAATTTCGAGTGTCCGCCAAGAATGAAGTAGACTATGGTGAGAGAGCTGTGGTTACCATCACAACACCTGATGGAGGTTAGTGCTCCCCACATTCCACACTGTAATATGCATTAGCTATATTTTACTATAGCTTTTCTGTTATACAATATACTGTGACCTTTCTTATCTACTGTATAACTTTAGTGTACTGTACGTCTCTACTGTGGTACTTGGGTAAACATGCTGAGCTTATGGGCTCGCGACTAGCCTGGGGGTGGGAAGAGGATATAGAGGAGAAACTATGTGTATCAGTAGACTTATAATATATTAATGTTGTGATGTTGGATTGGTGTATATTGATAGTGATGTCAAGAAAGTTGACACAAGAAGTGGGGATGTGAGAGGTAAATCAAAATGCAGGGTTGAACTCATTGATGAAATTTATGAAGCATTACAAATCAGCTTCAGGCCTATGAGTAATGCCAATACCGTCATCAATGTATCTATGATAAACAGATGGAAGAGAGCCATCATATGTGTTCCATACTTGGTGTTCAAGATAACCCATGGGAAGACAAGCATAACTAGGTCCCATTTTAGTGCCCATGGCGACCCCGCTGTTCTGCTTGAAAAATTGGTCATTGAACTGAAATGAGTTTAGAGTGAGTACTAGTTCTGTAAGACAAATGAGAACAGAGGTGGAGACAAGCGGATTCATTCTCTTATTGAGAAAGAACATGAGAGCTTGAAGGCCGTTAGAATGAGGTATAGAGGTGTACAATGAGCAAACATCAAGGAGGAAGAGACAGTAAGTCACTACTGTGCACTGTTAAATAAAATATGAGATGACTGCTATCAAACTAGAATGCAGTAACAACATTTTGGTTGATAAATTATGGTAGTTTAACAAAATGTAAGAACAGAACATTTTTTCATCTAAATAATTATTGGTTATTGGTTACTAAACTGACATCATTGCGCTCTGGGCAGACCCATAGGTGCACAGTCTCCCCCAACAGATATCGAAAAGTATGCATACTGATGGTTAAATAGCGAAACACGTACAAAGTACTATAGTTTTACAAAATACTGATGCTTCATCTAAATAATCATTTGTAACTATTATATCAAAGTTTTTCTTGTTATTTGTGTATTTTTCTTATGCTTTCGTGCTGCTTGATAAAGACAGTTTTGTTGTAATGTTATTTCTGTGTTGCTGTAATTTGTAAAACCAACTTGCATCTTGTATTCTTTCCTCATTTTTATTTTTAAACTGGCATGTCTCAAATGAAGTAATGAACATAAAATGGAATGACTTTAGAACATGTTCTGAGAATTGTCTGATCAACCACTAGTAACAATTGTTATAAGAAAGATGAGATGGAAATAGGCTGGGCATACTCTTTAAAAAAATGATTAAATAATCACAATGCATGCATTGAATCTGGGGGCAAATGATTCAAGAAAGAAAGAACACCCTAGAAAATGTTGAAATTAACTTTACTGAGAGAGATGAGAAATATCAGACTGAATGCCATAGAAGAGATTGAATGAGTTGACCAGGATCAAGCGGGATGGAGAAATTGCTTGCAGGCTTTTATATACCTGCAACAGTACAAGATCCATACAGTGTCTGACATAACATTTATACTTTAGAATGCCTAACTCTGTCTTCTATGCCATATTTTTGTATATTTCAAACATTATTTTCTTCTATACCCAGCACCCTCTGGAGCACCACAGAATTTTACAGCAACAGGTCTCACAGAGACCTCGGTGAGATTGACTTGGGACTTGCCGGCTCGTAATCTTCGTAATGGTGACATTGCCATGTATCAGATCACATACCACAAACTTTCAGACCCTATCAATGAAGAGGATCTTAACAGTACTGATACATTTGTGGATCTGGTTGGACTAGATATGAATACAGATTACATCTTTAAAATTAAAGCTTACACAAGTCGAGGAGCAGGTCCGTGGAGCAACAGACTTCATTTCAGAACATTTGGTCGAAGTGAGTATGCACATTTTGAAATCATTTATAAATCACTAGTTGTGGAAATATCATTTTAAGCCATTAAACTGTTTCTTATCATCTCTTGTAATTAGATAACAGTTAGATTGTTATGAGGCATCAGTCATAATTTTAGATTTCCTATATCCAAAATATTATACAATATCAAAAGACAGTAGTTAGTTAGCTAGATAGTTAGTTTGCTAGTTAGTTAGTTAGATTTTTAGTTAGCTAGCTAGTTAGTTCATTGGTTAGTAGTTAGCTAGTTAGTTAGTTATGTTTTTAGTTATCTAGCTAGCTAGTTCATTAGTTAGTAGTTAGCTAGCTAGTTAGTTAGTTCAGTTTTTAGTTATCTAGCTAGCTAGTTCATTAGTTAGTAGTTAGCTAGCTAGTTAGTTAGTTAAGTTTTTAGTTATCTAGCTAGTTAGTTGGTTATCTAGCTAGTTAGTTGGAGAGAACGATTGGCCAGGTGACTACGGTTGCGACTCTACCAAAAGGGAAGAATGGATCCCAACAGATGGAAGCATGATGAACTATCTCAACGTTATCATTACTCTTGGAAAGAATGTAGAGATTGGGGCAACATGAAGGCTGATCTCGCAGTTAAGCAGCTGATAGAAGATAATGCAAGGGATGATGATGTTGTTGTATATACCGATGGTCGGTTCAACGTGGTGAGAAATCCGGCTGGGGTTTCTTGGCTAATGCGCATGGTAGGTTGTTGCAGAGCGAAGTGGGGCATACAGGACAACTACTTCTAGTATGAGGATGGAGGTTGAGGCCGTTACTGCTGCCCTCCATTGGATTTCTGGGACTTCATTTACTGGGGCAGTTGTTGTATCTGACTCTCAGTCGATGCTTCACAAGATCCAGAAGGGCAGGTTTGGTATGAGTGGATGTCGTCTATAGAAGTTTCTAACCTCCAGCGCTTACGTGGATATACTGTCCTGGGCATGCGGGTGTTTACGGTAATGAGAGAGCGGACAGGCTTGCATCAACAGCATCGATTGTTGGGGAGTTGAAGATGGATAAGGGGATATTCTTTGGTCTCTTCGAGACTCTCTGTTGGATGAGGACACTAAAATCGATGTTGAATCGATCAAGCGATTTAAGCAGTTTGGAATTACCCTTTGTTCAAGTCGAACTGGATGCCTGAGAGGCAGAGTGAGAGGTGTGTTTAATCAGCGAGCCACAGGAACCATCAGTATGCATACTCTTCGATATCTGTTGGGGAGACTGAGCACCTATGGGTCTGCCCAGAGTGCAATGCGTCAGTTTAGTAACCAATAACCAATAACCAATAGTTGGTTGGATATCTAGTTATCAAATCATCCTCACTGCACAAGTAACATGTTTTTCAGATGTCTGCAACTTTTTTTTTTCTATCTCTGGAACATATTTTATGCTGCCTTTTAAACCTCAAATTTCTTTTTCTAATAGTGCCTCCACCACCAAAGAATGTGAAAGTCCGTCGTACATCTGACACTACTGTTGAGGTGCGGTGGGATGAGCGAATCCCTGTATCTGGGTATAAAATATTCTACAACATGTTTGCTACCCCTGCAATGTATGTCTGGCAGCAGATGGAAACAGGACCATACACTGTTGCTGATGTTACAGGGTTAGAGCCACATACTGTGTATGCTGTACGTGTGCAGGCAAAGTCAGTGGATGGACGTTATGGAAACTTGTCGGAAGTGGTCACAACAGATGTGAGGGAAGTTCGTAAGTGAAAATCTTTTGTTATTTTTCCAGTTAAACATCATAACTTTGATTGCGTAGTAATGTTTGTATTTCAAGAGAAGTTTGTATATAGCAAACTTTGTGATAACTCTCTCTCTCTCTCTCTCTTTAACCTGTTACACCCATGGCGCTTAGGGCAGCAACAAATACACACCATTCTTTTCTATTCATGGCCTTCCTCCGTATTGTGTTCTAGCTATGATTCATTTCTTTCAGTTCTTGCTCTATCGTTCTCCTCCAGGCTGTCTTGGGTCTTCCATGTTGTCTTTTACCCTCTGGAGTCCATCTCAGTGCAGTTTTCATGTCAGCCAGTTTCCATGCGCATCACATGCCCGATCCATCTCCAGCGTCGTCTTCGGATGATGGTGCTCATATTCTCTTGTTGACATTGTGCGAGCAGCTTTTGGTTAGAGATAGTATTTGGCCAGAACACACGTAAGATTTTTCGCAGACAAGCTGTATGAAAGATGGAGAGTTTGGATATATCTTTTTCTATCATTCTCCAGCATTCCGATCCATATAGCAAAGTTGATAGCACGCAGCTGCAGTATATATTAGTCTTGGTTTTAATGCTATTTTGTGCTAACATTGCGAGTTAAATCACTGAATTTGTCCAGTAATATACAAATTGAATATGTCACGTCACACATTTTATTAATTAAATTACATCACTCACTTGCTCTCTCTATCCTGTGACGCCTTAGGACAACAACAAATGCACGCTATTCTTCTCTATTCTTGGCCATCCTATGTGTTGTAGTCCAGATATGATCCATATTTTTCAGTTCTGGTTAAATATATTATATCCAGTAATATAAAACATCTAATTTTTTCCATAATATAAAAAAAATCTGTTATGTCCAGCAAGTTAAAATATTTAGTATGTCTATTGTAACAAACATTTGTTTTCTAATATGAAATATTCATAAGTTAGTGAAAGATAATTAAACTTTTGTTTTCTTGTTGAATGTGATGATAATTCAGCTGAATTAACTAACTATATCTCTATCTTCATCTGTGACAGAACGTGATGATGCTGTACAGAGATTTCGAGTGACTCAAAGACTTACCAATCAGGTCAAGCTATCCTGGGATAAACCAAAGAGAGATGATGTTCAGAGCTACATGGTGAGACTATTTTTTATAGAAGGTGTGGCTGCATGCAAATTGAATATGAGAGATACTACAACTATATTCCAAGTTGTTGCAACTGTTGCTCTCCACCTACTTCTGTTCTAGGAATCCTTTTTTTCTGTTTACCAAGTGCTCTTTGGCATGCCCACTCTTATTTGTACCAGTGGGTTCCAATAAAGTTCATGTCTGGTTATGTTGTCTTCTGAGAGTGTGTCCAATCTATCATCACTTTCTTTCTTTAGTTTCCAGCTATATTGTAAGTTCTTTGTACACCCATACATCTGCAAGCAAACATATCCACACTGAAAGAGATAGAGAAGAACAGAAAGCCATGCAGACAAACAGAAAATATTTAGTTGATAAACTTTAACACTTCTAAGTAGTAGCATATTCCTTGTGGAACTACGCACTTATCACAGCCTGCATGAGAAACTCTCTGTCTCTAGCAAGTTCTTCAACCTCCTCTAGCATCATCTTCAAGGCTTCTTTGATGTCCTGCTGTCACCTTCCTCTTGGTCATCCACTGCCTTGTACTCCAGAGTCCTTAAGCTTCAAAATCTGATTGAATTGTCAGTTCATGTTTGCTGAATCTATAGTCAAAAGTTTACAAATAAATGTACATGATATCAAAGAAAATATGATAGTATTCGTAGATGTCATAGACACAACTCTAGCCAGTAAAATATGTTCATGTATTTCCATGCATAATTTATATGATCATTTATCACCTTTATGATCTCATTAAAATGAATTCTTCAAATGTTATTGTGCTTCCAATACTTTGAAGTCTAGAAATGTATCTAGCATTAAATTTGTGCACAATATAGCTATACAATGTCAACTGTTTTATCAAGAAGAAATGGTTGATGAGAGAACAGTTTGAAATGTGTTATCAATAAAAACATTTTTTACTTTAAGTTGGCCCTGATAAAGACATTTATTGCATTGTGCTTCAGTTTTGCAATGAGACTGATGTCTATGTTTTTTTTGATGAAACACATATGTTTTCCGTACACTATTTTTGGTACTAGGTGTGCCGTCCATCTTTGATCCCTACTCACTTGGCCAGACTGTAGTGATGCTGCCAGTTACCATTGCCTCTACTTGGTGATAAAGTATGATTTTGGTCAGCTCTGTTTTGTGCACCCTGACTTCTGTCATCTCAATGACTGTGTCTTAGACCCTGTGAAAGATATTGCAATCAAATATAGCATAAGTGGACAAGAACCCCTGCAAGGACTGATGAGACATGTGTATGGCTAGTAAGTTACAGGAACCATCAACATCATGCAACAGTCATCCCCTGAAAGATTGATTAGTTATGGGGGATTATGACGACGTAGATGAGGTGCCTTAGAAGAGCTGCAGGAGTGGCTATAGGAGACAAAATTAGAAATGAAGAAATCATAAGACCGGATTGAAACCAGTCATGCAATTTATAAAAGGACAATAGATTAAATCTTCTTCTTCTTTGCGTTCGTTCTTACGACCAATTTTAATCACTCTTTGTGATATGTTTGATCTTTGCCAAGAACATGTATACGTTGCACATTGGTTTGGTAGACCCCTAAACGCATAGACTTCTACACGCTTAGGACACATGCATCCGATTTCAGCCAAAATAGATTAA
This sequence comes from Arion vulgaris, assembly GCA_020796225.1. Taxonomy (NCBI): domain Eukaryota; kingdom Metazoa; phylum Mollusca; class Gastropoda; order Stylommatophora; family Arionidae; genus Arion; species Arion vulgaris. The sequence continues at coordinate 5,414,133 of CM036763.1, forward strand.
ATAATTTCAACACCTGACAAGAATGCCCTGGTATCAACTACCACAGAGAGCACACTGAAAAAGTATAATGAGTGCATAGCAAGAGGAAGATCACACAAATGATGGAGAAACTGCATCAAGAACAGCTGTAAGAAAATGCCTTACAAAGTGCCTTAGAACAAGCACACACAAAATCACTGCATCCCACACTTCTATAAAGAAGTAAATGGTGGAAGAGAAGAAGAAGTTATGGAACTGCAGACAGTACATTAAGATCCTTATGCTAACAAACTAATTACTCTTGTAAATGTCTCCCCATTTTTAGCTACGTTATGAAGGTGTGAAGACATATAGAGAAGACAATGAACTGAAACAGGTTTTTCATGAACCAAAGGAAGTGAAGATCAACCACCAGCACACTACCTGGACTGTCACAAACCTGAAACCAAAGATGAAGTTTGAGTTTAACATCAGTGCTGTGTTCAGGGATGGAGAAGAAGGCTCACAACAACACCTAGTCACAGAGACGCTCATAGATGGTGAGTTGACATGAGATCCTAGTTAATATACTCAGTTTCTTCTAACTGATCAACTGTATTGTTTGAAGCCAGTTGTTTTGTGTGAATAAAAGTTCATGTATTCAATGTACATGTACACTTTCATGTATCCATTATAACCATATAGTGTACACATTTACGTATATTCAGTGTTGATACCATGTAGTGAGTACATTTATGTGTATCCAATATTGCTATCATACAGTGAGTACATTTATGTACTTCTAATAAATGTGTTATATATAGTTTGTTATCTCTGAAGTGAAAGTATAGTGTGTCTAAATGGTGTTGGACACTAATGAATGCAAAAAGTAGTAAGTCATAATGCAGAAATCAGTCAGAAACACCATATTATGCAGCATGACTACTTGTTAATTCATACTGGTAAATGAACAGATTTTATATATAGTGACTAAACATTCATGTATTTAACTCCTTGTGGACCAATTGCCACACTATGTTGCTTTGGGTTGGACACCTTTTACCAGGAGCCACACTAAAGGGCGTTTTTAATTATAAAAACAAATGGCTTGTAAAAACATGGCTTTTGTCCTTGTCCAGTAAGAGTTAATGTAGAGATCATATATCAGGTATGAAGAGTCATTTGCTATCCCACCCATGTGTTGTGGGTGCTGCAAGGGAGCAAAGAATAGTAACACTGTGACCTGTAAGGCATGTTGTAAGGTAGGAGATTAGTGAAGCTATCATAGTAAATAAAATGTGTTGTAGAAATCGGATGTGCTGGTCTATTTGTAGGCGCATAACTGGTTGTAGAAATCGGATGTGCTGGCCTACTTGTAGGCGCATAACTGGTACAACATACAATTGCTCCTATGCTCAGATCACATACAAATCACAAAGATTGGTTTAACAAGTGGTCACTATAGAGCATTCAAAGAAGAAGTAGAAGATTTGCTATCCAAACAAATCTTCTCTTAACTGGTGGTTGAACCAAAACCACTTATCTTGGAAGCAAGTGTGTTAACCTTAGCACTCTCACTATCATATATGATTTGATTTTTCTATTGTATTCATTGCTTGAAAAATGTCTAATGTTCAAAGAATTTATTTAGTGTGTTGTTATTGTACTTTGTAAAACTGCATTACTTTTTTATTTTGTACTGGTAGTGGGGCTTCCAGATAGAGTTACAGATTAAAGTATGTTATATCTAAAACTATTGTTGTAAGTCACATGATGAATTTAATATCTCAAGAACTGCTATGGATACACAGAGAGAATACCAAAGATAATTTGGCGTAGCACAGTGGAGGTGGAGATACACAGTGTAGGTCAGACTTAGAACACTCTGGTAAGATGACTACAGACAGAGCAAAAGGTGGAGCAATATTGTTGTTACTCTGCAAGACATTATTAAGCATGCTGATCAATGGCTGCTTTGTTGGTTCTTGAACATGATATGTTCATAGAAAATATTCACAACTAGTCTATCACATATTTGTTTTTTTTACATTGACAGGCTGGTAATCATTATTACGTACACATGTATATATGTAACAGTGACACATATGTTATTTCTCTGCAGCCCCACCTCGTGTTGAGAAACCCACTGTCTTGGCTGTACAGAAAGGTACCATCCAGATGGAACTCAAGCAAGCATCAGAAAAAAATGGTCCCATTAGCCATTATCATATTATTGTTATACCTTCAAAGTCTGGCTTGACTAAAGTACCATCAGATTATACACTTGAAGAAGTGAGTGCTTGCATGATTTCAGCAAAACATTGTTGATGATTTTTCATACACATGTCCTAATATCATCCAAGCTTCCTAACCTAATATCATCTCTAAGTGAATTTCCTAAAATCATCTTCAAGTGAGCTTCCTGATATCATTTCCATGTGAATTTCCTAATATCATTTTCCAGTGAATTTCCTAATATCATCTCTAAGTGGATTTCCTAATATCATTTCCAAGTGAATTTCCCAATATAATCACCCAGTAAGTCCTAATGTCATTTTTGAGTGAGCTTTAATATCATCTTCAAGGGACAGTCCTATTATCATCTCTTAGAGGAAACTATTGTCAACTGTTGAAGCCTGTTTCTATAATATGAATGCTTGGAAGTGAACACACTAGATGTTTATTACTTTGGTGCTTGTTCCTGTTCCCATGATATATTTAAGGTGTTTGTAGGACAAGATTTGACTTCATTGCACCAGGTTTTCCCATATTGGCTTGGTCCCTTTCAGCAGAAATGGTAGTATTGTACAAAGTTCATACTTTGTGTCTCTATAAATAATCCTTGGGATCTCTGGAAAAAAATGACATGGACCAAAAGATTTGGTTCAAATCCATAACCTTTATAAATCAAGGCAAACAGCTTAATCACTGAGCCCTCCTCCTCCAAATTTCTTATTAGGATTATAGAATGAGTGTAATGTGATATTATTATTATTTAAACAACTTGTTTTTGTTTTGATATATGTACTTTGCTATGTATGTAATGTGAACTGGTGTGATTTTGTGTGTCTCAGCTTTCTAAGGAGAGGATGGGCACTGATATGCCTGCATCCCATCCATACATTGCTGCTAGATTTGAATCTCAGTCTCTACCACCTGAGTTCTACCTGGGAAATAACCAGGAGTATGGTTCATTCTCCAACAGGCCACTACATACAGATGACAACTACCGTGTCTTCTTAAGAGCATATTCTGTTGACCAGGTGAGATGATTTGCAAAACCAGATCAACTTGTAATCTTTGTTCACTAATTTTGTAAGGGGTCCCATCAGAAAAAGGTGCCATGTGATTCATCAAATTGGAGTTGAAAGTGCAGACTCTACTGTCTGAAACAGGAAACAAGAGTGCACACCTGTATGCCCTTTGAGATCATAAGAATTTCAATAAAAATGTGTGATTCTTCTGTAGATCCACATCTCAGAGGTTTCCATCTTGTCTTTCTACTGCTTGTACATTAAACATATAGGTTTGAGACATAGCAGATAAATAAAGGGATCATCATCAAATAGCTTGTCCTGAGCAGAACTTTTGACACCATAACAATCTTTCGGAATTTCTCTCTCTCATAGGTCAGATGGCCTCTTATTTGTAGCATCTTTCTTTGATTATGAATTCTTTCTGGATAGATCTATTGCTATCTTCTCTGTCCATGATATACGGAGGACCTCTGTAACGCTAACAATAAAGGATCATTAATGAAAAAATAAGTATAACACTTGATAACTTTCATGATTTACCTTATTCAATATTATACAATACTACACAACAGCTAGAAAACAGTTTTCTATAACTTATTGTTGGCTGCTAAAAGAGATAAATCAGCTCAGTTCAAGCATTAGTTCTCAAATAAAATATAATAAATCAAATAGGAAAAAAAATAGTATTTCCACTGGAGAATAAGATAGTAAGGAAAGGATATGAATGTAGCATTTATCTTACGTTGGCTATTTTATATAGTATTTTAACTAACAAAAGAGTCTTAGGGATGAAAAGAGACTTAGCTGAAAGGCAAGAGAGAGACAAGCCCAAACACAGAAGTTGTCACAGCAAAACACTTGTCAATTGACCATCTGTAAAGATGAAACAGGCCATATAGTGTAACAAAAGTCAAATGTGTGAGGACATTCTTATTTCCTATAACAACACATCGATGTGAATCGTAGACCATAACTCAAAGATTACAGAAGAAAATCCAGTTGTTTAAAAAAAAAAAAAGCTGCAGAAAATTTTGAGAATAGCTTGGGTAAAGAAAAGGAAAAATGCAGACATCCTACCTGACCCAAACATTGACCAACATTGGCTCATAAATAATGTCATGTTATCTCATACTGATAGAGCAATAATGAAAGGCTTGGTTCCAGGAAGATGAGACAAGGGATGACCCAGATGATGGTGGCAACAGAACATTATGGAAACTTAGAACACAACGATAGAGGAAAGGAGAAAACTGGCTAGATATTTGCTTTATAAGTAGTCTCTCGGGTTGGGGGCTATGATGAGAGTGATCTTCTGCTAACAACACTCCATGAATATATGACATGAGATATATATACATATATGTAGCATTTATCCTACTTTATGTTAGGTAGCATTTGTTCTAGTTTGACTATCGTTTGTATTATTTGTTCTAGTTTGTCTCTAGCAGCCCCTACTTGACGAATATGTTCCAACTACAAAGCAGAACTCTTAGCCATTCTGATTGCAGCACAGCACATGAATAAGCTGCAGGCAAGATGGTATTTCTTACAGACTCACTGTCATCTAAATCCTCTGACAGCACAGTACAGAGGCTGCAAAAAACTTGTTCAGCTTTAAAAAAAAATGAAGGAATTCACTTGCAGTGGATTCCATCTTACTGTGACATTGCAGGAAATGAGAGTGTCAATGTCTTGGCTAAGGAGGGCAGTGCCAAAGAGCAAGTTTACCAACCCCTGTCTTTTCAGGAGGTCAAAACCCTCATACAGAGAAAATCTGCAGTAGACTGGAAGACAAACACTGGATATGATAATGGAAAAGACTTCCTCAAAGACCTCGGCAGAACAGACCAGGACATTATATTTCGCCTATGTACCGAACAATGCTGACTCAACAAACACTTACATAGACTAGGAATAAGTCAAACAGCTCACTGCCAGTGTGAACAGTCAGAACAAACACTGGAGCATGTCCTGCAAGACTGTCCTCTCCTGTGTGAGCTGGGAAGCAGCATGTAGCCACACCTAGTCAACCTAAAAACTAAGCATTGAGGAAACCTCACAGACCTAAAGCTGACTGCCCAGTTTGTGGGCAGGACCAGAGATCGATGAAGAAGGAAACGTGACAGACCTGAAGCTGACTGCCCGGTTTGTGGTCCACAGTAAACTAAGCGCATGACCAGAGATCGCCAAATAAGAAACAGAAGTTCTAGTTTAGCTATCTTAATGTAGTGTTTGTTCTACTTTGACTATCTGTTTTGTATATTCCTACTATAACTATGTTACTTGGCAGTTCTTTTACTTAAACTATCTTATGTAGTATTTACCACTATCATCCTCAGCGCTTGTACACATCCAGTGATTTCTCTGATGAAATCAGCATCTCTTCAAATATCGGACCAGCTCGCCAAGTGGAAACACTGGAAAAGTTCCGAAAAATCATGTAACCAGAGTAACTGGTGAAGTATTTGAGGGTGATGGTCAGGTGAAGGATTTTAATGACGCTGATGCCAGTGCTTTGCTGACTATTGTTGCTCCAACATGTGCTGGAGCTGTCATTGTCATCATCATCTGTGCCATAATATGCTTTATGTTTATGAGGTGGGTGTATTTGTTGAGAAGTTATTTCTGTTTAAATTACTATTTAGATCAGTTTTCATATCAAGGTCCAGCTTATATCATTGTTTCCTGTCTCAATCTTTACCTCTAGTATTGTTGTCAGAGGTACATGTGACCATATATTTAACATGAGAACAATCATAGAAAAAACTAGAGAGTATAATGTAGATCTATACTCATGCTTTATTGACTACTCAAAGGCATTTGATTGTGTAGAGCATCAGGAATTGTTGAAGATTATGGGAGAAATGGGATTTCCATTACATTTGATACAGATCATAAGAGAACTATATAGTGATCAAATGGCGGCTGTAAGAACGTGATGATACATTAGATTGGTTTGACATAGGGCAGGGAGTGAGACAAGGCTGCATTTTGTCACCTTGTCTGTTTAACATATATGCAGAAAACATCATGAGAAATATTACAGAAGATAGCGGAAAAGAAAAATACAATCCTTTTATAATCGGAGGAAGAGAAATACATGAACTACGATATGCTGCCGATACAGTGTTACTGTCAACATCACAAAGAGGGATTGAGAAATTATTAGAAGTGAAAGATAAAAGCGAAAAACAAAATCTATATCTCAATGCAGACCAGTGAAATCTATTATCAGTTATCTGTTTCTGATTTTCTTCTCCATTATTTGATGTCTATGTTTCCAAGAGCTTCACAAGAACATCATATAGTTTCAAGAGCTTAGCATTTTGTTTCATTATTTTTTACTAGTCTCTGAGCTTTTCCAGAATTAGGATGTCTCACTTTCATGTTTTTCATATCTAACTTGTCATTCCATCTCATGTTTTCTCCCCCCTCAGCTTCTTTTGCCAGTGATTTGTCCTTTAACTATTCAATACATTTTTAAAAACAATGTAACCAATACACTTTGCTAGTATTTCTTTTACTTGAATCATTATATTGTTCTACATGTGTATGAAGTACAAGTTACTTTGACATAATTGTGTTGTCTTTTAAGAGAATTTCAGCCATTCTTATTTGGGATCTCTTCTATGTCTATCAGTATGTACTTCTAAACAATGATAATTTATTTGTTGTTTGCAGAAAGAAGAAAAAGACCAAGGGAGATCCATTGGAACCTGAAGCTAAAGCTTTGATGATTGAACCACCACCATATTCAATTGATCCAGTAGAGATGAGGAGACAACACTATCAAACACCAGGTATATATTATTGTTGACATGTTTGAAGAGACATGCTCAAGTTTAGTGTATATTAAGATGGCTTGTTACAGAGACCAGGCCACAACAGTGTTGAAGTGTCTATGCAGAATGATGAGAGTATTAAAAAGAGACCGGTTTAGAAATGAAGACATCAGGAAAAAGTGTGTACAACATCAGTACTGAACTACATCAAGAAACAACAAATTAAATTGTTCTGCAACATAAGCACATTACCAACAGACAGTGCACTTCAAAGAACAATGTTACTCCAATACAGTGCGTACAAAGCAAAAGACCATCCATGTAAAATGTGGATCTCAGAGATAGCAGAGGCAACGATTAACACTGTTTATAAAGCGCACACAAAAGTCAGTTCTAGAAATCTCTTCTTATCCTGATGATGTGAGACAAAACAGGATTAGAAGAAAGAAAAAGACACCAAGTGTGTATACATTTTTTGCTATGAATTTTGAAGGTACATGTTAAAATATAGTGCAGTATCAAGTATCTCATTTTGATAAAACAAATTGTAAACATTTAAGAAATCACTGTGACAACAAATAGGTAATGAGATCTCTGATTAATGATGCTTTAAGCAAAGGTCAATTACTGTCTGTAACTGTTACTCTAGTAATTTTCATATACATTGCTTTATCCAGTGTTATCTCTATACATGGATCCTATTCTTTTGCTGCTACATACTTTCAGAATACAGAGCTAAAAATAGCTACTCTTTGTTTCTATTTCACAAACGTGAATGAAAGTGAATGAAATAACAGTGACAGTAGAAATGTATAACGTATTAACACGTCTTAAGCCCACAGAGGAGAGATAATAACAGAAGTGTTAATGCGTCTTGTCAATGGAAAAAATGTCTATACATGTCCTTAGCAGCTAAAGGGTTAAATACAAATGATATGCTGGTAAATAGTTGAAACTTGTATTATTTACATGACATAAATGAACACATTGATTTACATTATTGACTTCTACATTGCTATCTTTCAGCCATGATCAGCCACCCACCTATTCCAATAGACAGACTTTCAGAACACATAGACTCTCTCAAGGCCAGCGACAACTTTAAGTTTTCCCAGGAGTATGAGAGCATAGAACCTGGTCAGCAGTTTACCTGGGATAACTCCAATTTAGAAGTCAACAAGCCCAAGAACCGTTATGCTAATGTTATTGCTTATGATCACTCTCGAGTGATCCTGCAACCAATGGAAGGTGTACCTGGTAGTGATTACGTCAATGCTAATTACATGGATGGATACCGTAAACAGAATGCATACATAGCAACTCAGGTTAGTTAACTCTCATATAACTCTTCTCATACTGATTTCATTTTTCTTGTCCTTACTACTATAAATAATAATAATAATTTCTTTTGTACGGTTATACGTTACATAGGGCCTGCAAGTAATTTCTCCATACCGCTCTATCCTGGGCAACTCGCTCAATCTCCTCCATGGAACTGAAACCGATATTTCTTGCCTCTCTCAGCAAAGTTCGTTTCAGGGTCTTCCTAGGTCGTCCTCTCTTTCTTGAACCCTTTGCATCCCATTTCAATGCCTGCTTTGATATTCGTTGATAATTTCTCTGCAAGGTGTGTCCAACATCTTCTCTTTCTTATAACGGTTGTCACTAGAGGTTGACCAGACATTTCTCTGATTTCATCACTTCTCCTGAATTCGTTCCATTTTATATTCATTATTTTTCAGACATCTATTTTCAAATGCATTCAACTTGCTTTCTATACCTTTAGTCATTTTCCAACTCTGCTGGCATATGTTAGGATTGATACAACATTTGAATTGAAAATTCGTAATTTAGTTTTAATACTATATAACTTCCTACTTTACTTCTGTTCATTTTTTATTCAAACCATCTTTCTCTCATCTTAGTCAATTTCTGATCCTCTTTCCACTATATTAATAGACGAGTTCATGACAATTATATTTTCTTTCCTTTCTTGTCTTATGGTTTGTAGATTTACCACACAAGCATACAGTTGTAGCACATTTGTTGATGTACCTGTACCTGTTGTGTTAACATCAAGTACCAATAAATTTGTTATTTTGTATATTCTCAGGGTCCCCTTCCAGAGACATTTGGTGACTTTTGGAGAATGGTATGGGAGCAGAGGTCAGCAACTATTGTCATGATGACCAAGCTGGAGGAAAGGTCACGGGTACGAAATTATGTCAGTAAAGTCAGTCATTTTATTTGGGATGTTGGCATGCAACATGTGCTTCTCTAAACCAATTACTAACACAGAAGCCATTTCGTGTTCAATTGGAATGCCAATTTGTGTTTACCTCTAACTCGTAACTAATGGCTAGTTTATTCTGCAACCTTTTAATTCAATATTAGTGAGTAGGATATTATTTATTTGTTAACACATTACTAATATGTGGGGTGGGTGTGTCCATCTGTTGTAAAATTATTAAAAAGGTTGCTTTGCGTTCTGAAGGTTGAGAATTTGAATCCACATATTATCGTTCAGTTCACATGAGCATATTTTCTGAGATCCCTAAGATTGTTATTGGAGCTACAGAATTTGTGCTTTGTGCAGCACTCTCTGCAGATGGCTTGCTATTTCTGCAGAGAATGACGGAGACATGAGGAAACACATTGCAATGAAGTCAATCCTTCATCATTAGACCAGTTTAGACATTGAAAATATCATATCCTCTACAAGACATCACCATCAGCCACAGTAAAAAAGTTGTCGATTTTCTAGGTACCACTTATACGTTCAGTAGTTTGCCATTGCTTTCTGAATGGTGAGGTCTATTTTTAAAATCAGTAGGGACAAATTTGTTTCCAAACTACCCGCCGCAGAGTTTGAACAAGGTACTCTTGGGTTTTGATCGAGCTCACTAACCCTAAGCCACAGATGCCCACTTTTAGACATTACTAATAGACTATCCATTATTTCTTCTCTAATTCATTACTAATAGATCATTTTGTGATTCATTATTTGTTCACCACTAATCACCAGATGTTGAATAATCAAATAATTTCATCAAGATTGCCTGAATATTACCAATAACATTGTAGAATGCTCTTAACTTTTTAACACAAATGTTTGTAGTTTTCATTTAATCGTATTTACTTTTGTTCTCTCTTCATTTTTTACCCACTTTTCTTTGACCCCTGTCATTGTCATGTTATTTGTGTCTATATTTGTTTTATATGTTATTATTATATACTTAATAATGAGATTTCATTTTTGTATATGTTTAAGATAACAATAGGTTGCCACATTCCTCATGTTTAACATAGTTGTAAAATATCACTTTAAGATAAGCCTGTATTTAATACATGTACGCCGACAACAAATGATAGAAGAAAACTAGTCACGACAAAGTGTCTAAGCAGAATGCAGGGACTATTAAGAAGAGATGGGCTAAGCAATGAAGACATCAGGTAAAAAGTGGGTATAACATTAGTACTGAACTTCATCAAGAAACAACAAATTAAATGGTTCTGCCAAGCAGATTATCAACAGACAGTGAGCCTCAAAGAACAATGTAACTCCAATACACTAGATACAAAGCAAAAAGCCGTCCATGCAAAGTGTGGACCTCAGAGATAACAGAGGCAGCGAAAAAGCACTGTTTATGAAGCACACACAAAAGACTGTTCTATAAATTTCTTATCGTGACTCTGTGAAGCAAAAGAAAATTAGATACGAGAAGAAGCTTCTTGTATGATGAGTTTGTAATAATTGAATGTTTACAAATTCATTCTTCTTATCAAAGGGCATCTGTAGCTGTACTTTATTGTAATAGATAAACTATCTCCAGACATGTTCTTATGTGGAAGACTACTAGACATGTCTTATCTTTGTTGAAATTTGACATCTTGTAGAACTTGTAAGGCGTCAAAGTTCTGCTTAGGACAAACTATTTGATGAATAACATGTTATGATCTTTATATAGACATCCAGAGACAAATATTACTTAAGTATTTTCTTCTTGACTTCTCATAGATCAAGTGTGACCAGTACTGGCCTTCTCGAGGAGCTGAGACTTATGGACTGATGCATGTACAACTTGTTGATATCACAGAACTGGCAACATATACAATACGAACTTTCCATATGTCAAGGGTAAGTGTTGTTGACTTTAGAAACTTCTACATTAATGTCTAGTGTGATCTGTTGGAAATTATAGTAGAATATTAATTAGTTCTGTGCCAGGTCATCTGAAATGTAAAGGTTTCCTTAATAGATTAGTTGTCACCTTGAGACCAGGATAGGTGTTGGCCTTCTCAGATGACAACATCTCTTACATGGCTTGTTCAGAGAGACATGAAATGGTCAAGGACATTACAAGCAATGCCACCACAATAATGATAAGAAAATAATAAAGAGATGTGTAATGAATAGTCACATAGTGAAAACTGATCTTGCTCCACATGTGGGTGTTTCGTCATCTGCATTGCTAATGTATGTTCTAACTACGTCCATCTCCTATTTTTGTTATCATCTCATTGATATTGTTGATATTCTCTGACTACAGTATAGATTTTCTGATTCTGTTTGTTATTTTTAAATATTAAAAAATATTTAATAACTTTGTATACATTCTTTGTCTGCAGTATGGATTTTCTGAGAAACGTGAAGTTCGTCAGTACCAATTCACTGCCTGGCCTGACCATGGTGTTCCTGATCACCCAACACCATTGTTAATGTTCATGAGACGTGTCAAGGCCAGTAACCCACCAGATGCTGGATCAGTTATTGTTCACTGCAGGTAGATAAAAAATATACTTAATTTCAATATTCTATGTTCTTGTCATGAATACTGTCCAGCCATATATTGTTGCTTTATAGAACTGACTAGTGTGTAATCTTGTTAGAAAACCTATAGGTGCTCAGTCTTTTCCATCGGATTCAAGTTTCAATATATTAACTCTTAGTGGACCAGGGCAAACGCCATGTTTTTACAAGCCATTTGTTTTTACAATAAAAACACCCTTTAGTGTGGCTCCTGGTTAAAAAGGCATCCAACCCAAACCCGCCAAGTGTGGCATTTGGTCCACAAGAAGTTAAGTGTTCATTTTCGATGAAGTCATTTTTCAGATCCCTACTCTTAATGTATGTGAACTCAAGTTCCTAGTCCTATCAGAAACGGACGATAAAACATATGTCCTGTGTTCAAGTTGTTTATGTAGAAAAATCCTTCTTCTTTTGTCAGCACACTGTTACCGGGTTGTTAACCCAGTGTCATGGTTTTATGTATTTGTCTTGCGCTTCTCTGGTGACTTGTGTGATGATTTTCTTAGTCCCTGGCAGAATTCAACTACGTTATCTATCCACCTTTTCCTCGGTCTTCCTCTCGGCTTCCTTCCTGATATTCTGTTGTGGAAAGCTTCATAGGCAGTTTGGTCTGTCCGCATTCTTACTAAGTGGCCAAACCACTTCATTCTCTGTTTTGCTATATAATTCAAGCACGGTCTTGTTCCAACCTTTTCTCTAATGCTGGTAATCGTTACTCTGTCGATTCTTGTGTTGTTGGTGACTTTCGGAGACATCTCATTCGTATGTTTCTATTTTCTGTGCATGTTTCTTATTCATTGTCCATGTTTGGCATTGGTAACATAGAGTGGGTATGAAGATGCTATTGATCAGCTGTTGTTTAGCTGTCAGTGTGATGTTTGGATGTCCAAGTAGTGGCGCTAGTTGGTAGGTTATTGCATTTACTTTCTGGACTCTAGTTTCTATCTCTCTGTCGAGTCTTCCATCCTCGTGTAAATATGCTTCCTAGGTACTTGAATTCCTGTACTTGCTCTATTGTACTGCCATTGATTGAAAATTGATTGACAGTTGATAAAAGCAGGCTGCCAAGCCGCTATTCTGGTAAAATTCATTAATAAGATTCAAATAATATTCCGACTAAAATTCCGACACGTTAACTAACAAAAGGAACAATGAATGTGAAAGTTAAACAAATGAGCATATTAGAACAATGAAACAAGATGTAGATTAGTTTAAAGCAAAGATAGGCAAAGTAGTGTTCTATTTCTTCCACGGGACATCCTTCGTCTTAATCATTTCTAGAAGTTCCAGACATTCATCAATTGAAGCATGCAATAATTGAAACAAAATTTAACTTCAGTAGGGTATTTAATCATATAATCTAAACCAGAAATTAGGAATAGAAGAATATGATAGTAGATAAAGCATTCTTTGAGAATTCATTGAATAGTATCTTGAGAGATTTCTTATTCTTGAACCCTACAAGGTTAGAAGATATCAAGAAAAGCATTTAAAAAACACATGAGAGTGGGGATGACATAGTGGTTAGTGCACTTGCTGTATAGGCATATGGTCCCTGGATCAAATTCCACAGTGGGAATGCAAGTTTTTTTCCTGGCACTATGGCTCTCATATGGACCCAGCCTCACTTAGGAATAAATGGGTGTGGGGGGTTGGTGGACTTAATGTTAACCACATCACACATCGAGTGCTGTTAGTAAAAAAAAGTATGGGCCTAACATTGTATTCTTCAATAGACCATATAGTATGAAAACCGGTTCTTTATTTAACTTTTTTTTTTACACAGGCATGGATTAAAAGTAGATAAGAAGAGTTTACGAAAAGTGAAAAAACTGCTTGAAAAATTGACTTGAAGAGAGTTAGTTAATGACCTTACCCCGACTTCCCATTGCTGAAATGTAAAGAGATGAACAGATGAAACTTGTAACTTAACAAACACTTGCCTTCTGTTATCCTAACAGTGCGGGTGTTGGCCGAACTGGAGCATTCATAGTCATCGATGGCATGCTGGAAAGAATTAAACATGAGATGACAGTAGATATCTACGGTCATGTAACTTGTCTACGAGCACAACGCAACTACATGGTACAAACTGAGGATCAGTACATCTTTATCCATGATGCTCTTCTTGAAGCTGTCCAGTGTGGGAACACAGAGGTCCCAGCTAGAAATCTGGCTGCGCATATACAGAAACTAACAGCTCCTGAACCAGGCCAGGCTATCACTGGAATGGAATTAGAATTCAAGGTTAGTCAGTTTTCATTCCCTGAGATTTCTGTTTTGTCTTCATTTATATTTAGTCCTTATTTTTTGTTGTTGATTCAATAAAGTATCAAGTCAGAACAAAATATGAATGATAACAATAGAGAAAAATAAATACAAACAAATAGATAATATGAAAAACAAAAGAGCAGAAATCTATAAATACTTGGACAGTCTCAACATAATAGTAGAAGAAATAAAGTCAAAAATACAATCAGAAACAAGGTATAATTTGCCCTACAACACCTGCCAAAATCCATGTGTCTTGTCTGGGCGGTTACAGAGGCTGTGACATGGTTGGCATCTCATAACTGCTCTCATGTTTTCATACTCAGTGACTCCATGAGTGTGATTCATAAAGTCGAATCACGAACGGTGACACAAAACTTGGTGGAGGTACTGGTACAGACAGTAATCAGAGTAATCACCTTCATTTGTGTCCCTGGACACGCAAGAGTCAGGGGTAATGAACAAGCTGTTATATTGGCAGGCATAGCTATGGTATCATGCATGAGCTGCAATGGACCAAAATGACATTCTTAACGCATTGAGAGAGTCTTTCCGAATAGAGGAGTTTCAGTGGTTGTGAATCCCAGTTGCTGACCAGATTGAGACAGATGGATGTCGATACTGGTACAGCCTGAAAAGAACGACACACCAAATATGCAAAAAGATTGATTTATCAACATCAAACTGACATGTTTGGTTGCTGGATTTGTTGAGGTGGTGATCAGAGCACCCATGGACATGTCCGGAGTGCTATGATGATAGTCCTCATATAACTGATTGTTATCTGCATGGAAGATGGTAATTTGATATGTAAATAAATGATGGTAATTTCTTAAATAAACAACAAAATTGTAATATATCTAAACAGAACATTGGAATTTGATATCTAAACAGGATGGTAATTTGATATTTAAACAGATTGTCATTTGAAATCTAAACAGAAGATTGTAATGTGGTATCTACACAAAACCAAAAATACTAATTTCATATTGCTACTACAAAAGGTGGTATTTCTTTATTGATTTGTCTCCACAGAGACTAGCCAATGTCAAGGCCAGTCCTAACAGATTTGTCAGTGCTAACCTGGTAGTTAACAAATTTAAGAACCGACTAGTCAATATTTTACCATGTAAGTATAACTGCTTTTGTGTTAGGCATGTACTGTTTCAATGTTGATTCCCCAGCGGTATATTCTCTTCTATAATTTTTATTTATGTTAATGTGAGAATTAAGTGTGTTATAATTTTTGCTGTGTTGTAAGTGAATTTTGTTTGTTGGGTTGTATTGTTTTTCTTTAGGTTGCAGATCTATTTTGTTTGTTGCAGAACATCTTGTTTTTTTGTTGACTTGGATATTAGTTTGTTTATTCGGTTACAGGTATATTGTTTATTGGATGGGTTGCAGATGTGGTTTTTTTGTCGGATGGATTGCAGGTGTATGTTGTTTGTTCATTTATTGCAAGAGAATAGCTTGTTTAAGAAAATCATATTCATATGTTACAAATGACTAGTATGATTATTTAATAAGAAGGCAGAATGTCAATGACAGGATTATCAAAGTTATACTTGCTTCATCAGTTTGTTCAAACTGGCAAATTTTAGCCAGGAATTGAATAGACTTTCAAACTTGAAATAGAATAATCTATTTTGTAAGATTTTACTTACAAGTATCAAATGTTATCTGTCTTTAAACCCACATCCACGCTGACCTTTCACCATCACAATTTGTGGGGGCATGAAAACTTTGCCAGCTTTATTTTTTAAAGTAGATTTCTTTTCGATTTGTTTTTGAAGATAAATATAAACACAATTGTCTACTCTTGTCCTCAGACGAAACCACAAGAATATGTTTACAACCTATCCGAGGTGTAGATGGCTCAGATTACATCAATGCCAGCTTTATTGATGTAAGTCTATCATTGATTTATATCTAGTCTATCACATCAGCAAACATGACTCATCTATGAACAGATCGTACAATAATAAAGCTGTTATTTTACATTTATTTTAATGAATTTAACAATAGCTAATGGTGCAGTTTTAAAGGATAACAGCGCACGCCTGCCCAGCGTGTTCGTAGTGCGTTGGACTGTGGGTGACAAGCCCTCTGTGAGTACGGTTCAATTCCGTGGGCTGGCAGAAAAGCCACAGGTTCTCCAGATTTACAGTGTTTGTGGCACCGAACCGAAGGGTTACGATGTCCATGGCACGAGCAAGAGCTGAAAAGCTCAGTGCTTCTGGATCGTGGGGCAAGTTTAAGAATTAGTTGTTTGCTGCTAGACTCAGACACTAGAAGACACTAAAGACTTAAGACAATGATAGTATGCAGTAAAGTATAGTGATGGAAGAAATTAGATTTTGTTTGCTGTCTCTAAGACACTATAAGACACTAGAAGACACAAGACATACAAGACACTAGAAGACACTACAAGACACTATAAGACAATTGACTAAGTATGCAGTAAAAAGTATAGTTGCATGGAAGAAAATTAGATTGTTGTCTCAAAGACACTATAAGACACTGAAACATAAGACACTCAAGACTAAAGACATGACTAAGTATGCTGATATCTGAAAAATAGAACTATCATAGTGCTGACCTAACAATAACTGGCCATATTATTTCTGTGGAGAACAGCAATTTATGAGTTAGTATCCCTTCTTAATACAAAGATTAATAGAGTTATGTGTTCATAAAACTGATTTATGAGTCTGTTATTGTGACCATAAAATATTTTCCTCAGGGCTACCGTTACAAGAAGGCTTATGTTGCAACACAAGGTCCACTGGCTGAGACCACAGAAGACTTCTGGAGAATGCTATGGGAGCATAACTCAACTATTATTGTCATGTTGACTAAGCTGCGAGAGATGGGCAGGGTAGGTTTCTCTTATATGATATTGAACATTTACATGTAGAAATCCACCTGTGTGTTACCTGGGCTTATAAGGGAAGCAACATAGTAACACTGCGACCTACAAGGCATGTCGTAAGAGGCAACTGAGGTAGGGACCTAGGGAAGCTACCCTAGTAAATAAAAAGTGTTGCAGAAAACAGAGGTGCTGGCCTACTTGTAGGCGCATAACTGGTACAATGTACAATTGCTCTTAGGCTCAGATCACATACAAATCACAAAGAGTGGTTTAAAAAGTGGTTGATATGGAGCTTTAGAAGAAGAAGAAGAATGTAGATATCATAACATTAACCCTACCAGAGGTAAGACAAGTTAGACTTGAGAATGTGCAATGAACTGTTTAATGTGTTTCAATATATCCCATGAGATGGACTAGAGAGATACTACTGCTAGTTTTCACATCAGACTCAAATGAGATGATGGAAATTAAAAGAACAACAAACATAGCCTTAGAAAAAAACATAAAACAACTAAAAACTGTATTGAATGGAACTGATAGGAAAACAAAAATCAGAATACTAAGGGCATGTATATATTCCTAGTGGCAATTACTGGATGTGAAACATGGACATTTAACAAGGCAGTGGAAAAGCATATATGTGCTTACAGAAATGTCCTCCATATACCATGAACAGAGAAGATAACAAATAGATCTTCTTCTTCTTCTTTGCGTTCGTTTACAACCAATTTTAATCACTCTTTGTGATATGTTTGATCTTTGCCAAGAATGTGTATGCGTTGCACATTGGTTTGGTAGGCCCCTAAACGCATAAGACTTCTACACGTTTAGGACACATGCATCCGATTTCAGCCAAACTTCCTTAGTCGCCTCTTACGACATGCATGGCAAGTAACAGTGGTTCTATTCTTTATCCCAAATTTGGAACCCGGTAACCACTCGGGCGAACAAATAGATCTATCTAGAAAGAACTCAGAATCAAAGAAAACTGACTGATGCTCCAAATAAGAATGAGATAATTTAGGTATTTTAGACAAGTAAAAAAAAACCGCAAAGGGTGAGATATTATTATGAAATAGAGCATTCTGGCAAAGAGGAGAAGGGGAAGTCCATGTAGAAGATGGAATCAGTATGTAGCTGATGATTTAAGCATGACAACTGCAGGGGTGGAACATCTGTCCTATGATAGAGAGAAATTTCTATTGACTGTCAGGGTGGCAATCATGCTCAGGACAAGCTTATTGTTGATGCGCTTTCAAAAACACAGCTTTTTAACTTCAAGGTGTTTTCAAAGGAACTGCCACAAGCTGACAATGTTTTTATTTTTCTGCCAACATTTTCTCTACTCAGACAGACATTCACGCTCTGATTGCTACCATCACAACATTTGTCTTCTTCAATCATTTTGTGTCAGTATTTAGCTACTGCTACACTAGCGGCTACACTTAGCATTAGAACACTCATCATAAGTAGTCCTTGTCACGCCCAAGGACACATAGGTCAACTAGTAAGTAAAGGACCCTTTTTCCATACAATGATGCATAGTTAAGGGAATAGAGTATTTGTCATTAACCATCAGCACATAAAGGGTCATGTGGTCAGCATTACACCAGTTGCCTTTACTTTCCAGTGCTTTTCTGGTACCCAATTAAGTCTGGGTCAACCTGAGAGCTGTTGCAGCCAAAACTCTTCTTCTTCTTTCGTCTGTTCTTCACGACCAATTTTAATCACTCTTTGTGATATTTGATCTTTGCCAAGAACATGTATACGTTGCTCATTGGTTTGGTAGACCCCTAAACGCATAGACTTCTACACGTTTAGGACATGTGCATCCAATTTCAGCCAAACCTCCTTAGTCGCCTCTTACGACATGCGTGGCAGGTAACAGTGGTCCTATTCTTTACACCCCAAATTCTTTTAACCACTCGGGCGCCGGTCAGAAACAAATTCCACTTCCACTGTGAAGGACACATAAGGCAGAGAGAAAAGATTTCCACTCAAATGAGCAGTTTGGGTTTTCTGTCATTAGGACCACATTTGGTTTTTAATGCTTAGAATAAGTTTGGGCATACTATTTTTCAGTTTGGAATATCTTCATTGCACTCCGGGCATGTCCATAGGTGCTCTGATCTCCTTCACAATATCTCCAACAGCGTCCAGCGACTGACCGTACCAGTTTGACTTTGATTGATGAACCTACTCACGTACCTGTTATGCTTTTCTTTTCTTGCTACTCCAATCTTCAAACCCAGCTCCTGTAATCTAGTAGTTGACGTGGATTGGTTGAAATGAAAATCTTCTTTGCTGCCACACTCTATGAGGGTGTTCAAAATATCAGCTCTATCCATTGGCTGGCCCTCTGATATGGTGACAGAGGATACTATTTTTCTTCTACAGACAAATACCAAGTAATGCTGCTGGTCATGTTCTAGGAAAGTGACACATCTCATCGTAATATATTTTTCTTATCTGATGAAGATCTGATAAATTCATATGGTGGACTGGATTAACTCTTTTGCTGCCATCCATTTTTCAGTCAAGTCTGTCGCGCAGTTATTTAGACATGATCAGTTTTCAGGGTGATAATTTCAAAAAATCATAAATAATAAACTAAGGACTTTGAGACTATGGGATAATGTTAATATATGAATGAGCTACTGACCTGTCTATATGTACAGTATATTCTTCATGATGCTCGTCCATCACGGGTGATGATGACCACACATAATCCACAAGCTAATGCTGTTGGCGTTGCTCCCTATACTTGCCCACAGTTTAAACTTGACTGGTCTAGAATATGATCAGGTCATAAAATGTTATCCTCATATTTGTGACAATGTTTAATTTATTCAACATCCTTTCAGGAGAAATGTCATCAGTACTGGCCAAGTGAGAGGTCCGCCAGATATCAGTATTTTGTGGTTGACCCTATGACAGAATATAACATGCCACAATACATTCTTAGAGAGTTCAAGGTTACAGATGCCAGGGTATGTCTTGATATCTTCATTAACTTGTTATTTTATGCATCAATATTTTGTCTTGAGTTTAGTCTCCGATTTTCTCTGGAGAATCGGTTGATTTCTTTGTATGGTACCTTGCGACCACGCGGCTCAACGTATTACATTCTTATGCTTCTTAGTACTTTCTCTTCTCATGTTTTGTAATCTATATGGGTATATGTTGCATGTATTACATTCTTATGCTTCTTAGTACTTTCTCTTCCCATGTTTTGTAATCTATATGGGTATATGTTGCATGTATTCAAGTTATATATTTACTAGATGTTTCATTGTTTCTTTTCCGTTCTATTTCTAGTTTTTATGTGTGTTTTTGTGTTACATTTATTTCGTTATTCGTTTTTATTCCAGATTTTCCTTAGATACGTTTGTATTTGGTCGTCCATTTGTGTTTCATTTTAATTTGTCACTCCTGTTTGTTCGCTTGCTTGATAAAGGCCTTGTTGGTCGAAACGTTGCTGTTTATTGTCACTGTTTCTGTATTTTGTAAAACTATAGTACTTTGTTTGTACATGTTTCACTATTTACCAAGTTTTACTGCAGTCTTCCCCCTATTTCAATCTCCTCCATGGAACTGAGACCGATATTTCCTGCATCTCTCAGCAAAGTTCGTTTCAGGGTCTCTTTAGGTCAACCTCTTTCTTGAACCCTTTGCATCCCACTTCAATGTCTGCTTTGATATTCATGATAAGTTATACTGGTCATTAATGATTAAAATTCTGTCCATGTGTGATTTATCTAACACCTCCATTCACTCTCACTTAGGATGGACAGTCCAGAACTATCCGACAGTTTCAGTTCACTGATTGGCCCGAACAAGGTGTACCCAAGTCAGGAGAAGGTTTCATTGATTTTATTGGTCAGGTTCACAAAACCAAGGAACAATTTGGACAGGAGGGTCCAATCACTGTACACTGCAGGTTAGTAAGTTTTCTCAGTTCATGTGATTGTAAGTATGACTTGCTTGTGTCAGGACTTGTATATGACCCAAGTTTTGTTTCTTAACCATCTCAATATACCAATACATTAAGAAAAGACAAAGATATTGATACATCTCTATTATGAATATAATATTTAACATATGTATGTAGTTCGTCTATATATTTAGACTTACATATCTTGGAGCTATGGCTTATAATCAACACCATGTCCCAGAAAATGAAGTATTTCTGTCATTTTAAACATCACAGTGGTTTGGAGAGAAAACAGTAATGGTTCCTGGGGTTAGAGGCAGGGGAAAACTAAGACGAAGGTACAGCGGGACAAGAAACCTCAACCATGATGCTGGAGGAGGTGGGAGAACTGGCAAGAGATGGAGAGTTTTTCAGGCAGGCTGTGATGAAAGCAACGTTCTGTAGGGGACATGCTACTTAATGAGTCTATATATCTAAAACTAACATCAACATACGAAAGATGCATGAAGAAAATGCAGTTTTCAAAATGAGAATGGAACAGACTCCAGCAAGTATGTAAACAAATTAAATCACACCCTAAATGGATGAGACAATTTTTGTTTGAAATCTCCAAGACTTTTCTCTGAGAGAAGAAAGTTGTTACCCAACAATCAATTCAAACTCTTTATAACAACACCAATTATAAAACACTAGCAGATATACTGAGCTTGGTATTGGTTGCTAAAGAGCAGTCAACCCAGCAGTTCTAGATAATCAACATTTCTAGAAATATACTTTTTTTCACACCATATTCTTTCACAGTAGACAAAAGAGATGTGCAGACTCTCTCTCTCATCTTTATCTTTCTCTCCATTCTTCTCTATCTAGAAGCTAGATGATCAATACTAATATGACAAGTGGACTGTGTTGATGATCACATTTATTAAAGACTACAATGTTTGGCTACATTGCTCAGATCATCTTCTGTTCCAGTTCCTTTGTACAGAATTACTATCATTCTCATAGTTTCTCTGTAATAATATATAGATGTCTATTGAACATTGCACATCAGTTTATAAATATATTATTTCCATTGTCCAGTGCTGGGGTAGGAAGAACTGGTGTGTTCATCACTCTCAGCATTGTCTTAGAGAGGATGAGGTATGAGGGAGTGGTGGACATGTTTCAGACAGTCAAAATGTTGCGGACTCAAAGACCAGCAATGGTACAAACTGAGGTAAGTTACAAGTTGACATAGTAATGAAGTAAAGTTAAAAGTTGACATAGTAACTGAAGTAATGTTATAAGTTGACATAGTAACTGAAGTAAAATTTAAAAGTTGACATAGTAACTGAAGTAAAGTTATAAGTTGACATAGTAACTGAAGTAATGTTATTAATATGTTAGTTTACTGTTGTCCAATGTGTTTGTGTGTCACATTAACCATACATTAGTATTAAAAACTGTCATCAGTCTCAAATGGTTTCTTGTTATATAATGTTACATCATGTCAATTTATGTGATTCTCTATTATACTTACTCTGTTATATTGTTCTAGAAAAGCATGATTTCATATTGCCATACTGTCTATGTTCATATTAAAAAAATAACGTAACTATTAATGATACTATCAATGTATTCTGATGATTATTTGTCTTGTAATTCCCTGTAGGATCAGTTCCAGTTTTGTTACAGAGCAGCTCTGGAATATCTGGGATCATTTGATCATTATGCTAACTAAGAGGTCATGAACTCCCATGCCTATAACTAATGATGTATGAAAATCGACTACAAGAGCTCAGGGCCTGAATACATCAAAAACATCATTTTGTTGGTCATGAAATTAGTTGATTATATATTTGGTTGTGAACTCATTGATTTCATAATGTGATGACCCTTCATTTGTGTCAAGTACTCGGAGATACAAGTTCTTGGCTAACATGACAATGGGTTGTGGGTAGTTAATTCTACAAAGTCAAAAACTATACAGACAATTGTAAGGATATTTGTATTTCATTGTGAAAGGGCATTTACATTCATTCATAAACTGCCGAGACAGTAAGCACAAATAACATCATTGTAAGTAAGGTTCATCAGTGCAAAGTTCATGGTCATTCTGACAAGGAATTCATTCATTGATTATGAAATATGACACCAGTACCTGAGTAGTGCATGTTCTTGTATTACAAAGTGGATATATTCTGACATACTTCAAAATGTAAATTGATATTTTACAATATACTTACACTATGAGGCTGGTGTTTCATTTATATACCAGCAATATATGGTGGATGCGATATTTCATATGACTTGCACAGTATAAAGTGGATATCTCATATGACTTGCACAATATAAAGTGGATATTTCATATGATGTACACAGTATAAAGTGGATATTTCATGATTTACACAGTATAGAGTGGATATTTCATATGGCTTGCACAGTATAAAGTGGATATCTCATATGGCTTGCACAGTATAAAGTGGATATTTCATGACTTACACAGTATAGAGTGGATATCTCATATGGCTTGCACAGTATGGAGTGAATATTTCATATGACTTACACAGTATAGAGTGGATATTTCATATATATTTACATGGAATATAAGGTGGACATTTTCTAGTATGCTTTGAACAGTTTAGTAAAAATTAATTCTTTCTGGATTCTCAAGATTGAAATGTTGGAAATATGACCGTACAAAAACAGTTTGGCTTTATAATCTGGATGTCATTGACCAGTTTGGCTTCACAATCTAGATAGTTATTGGTCAAGAGTTTGACCTTCATTCTGTGAGTGTGTAGTACATCTTTATAAAGTGAATGTAAAATCGGGCACATTTCAAGATTTTATTCACCAGATGTCCACAAACAAAGAGTTTGAGAATTTGATTAATGAACATGCCAAAATATTGTATTGAAATATTTGTGTATATTGACCAAAAGTGATTTGCTTTTCTGTTTTCTTATTGAGTGATGTAACCATGAGAGTTGTGTGGATGTATACAGACAGCATATTTTTCTTATTAATTAAACCACAGCACACATTTATTTCTCATTCTAGAAACTGCATGCTTTAAATTTCAGAAGAAAGGTATTAATTGTGTGGTCTCAAAACTGTGTCTCATAGTTGATATGTCTTCACAATATGTTGTATTTCTTCAGATAAGTTAGCCATCAACGCAAATGTTCTTGTATATTACATTTAATATAATCATAACACATTTCTCAGAACAATTAATCTATATTTTTAAATAATCATTCATAGCTATTGATTGATTGATTGATTGTGTGTAACTAGAGTTGGTTTGATTGATTGATCAGTGGTTAAGGATAAAATAAAACACATACTATGACAGTTTTACAAACTTTACTGATAGAGGCGAGAAATATCAAACTACCTTCCATAGAAGAGATTGAACGAGTTACTCAGGATAGAGCAGTAAGGAGAAATTACTTGCAGGCCCTGTATAAAGTATAGCAATGCGAGAGAAATAATATTATAACAGATTGTTGTTATTGCTGCCCAGAACTAGAGCTTCCAAGTTGATCACTCTTATTCATTCAATAACAAGTTCTGTACTTAACATCCAGTGAATCTAGAGAAGGTTTGTGTGATTTATCTAACATTTCATGGTATGTTCTCAGATTGGTCCTCAGATAGCTTCCCAAATATTTCACTGAATTTTGTATGTGAACAGGACCTTAACTGCTGGTTCTCAGTCTCACTCTCTCGCGATCCCGGCCTAGACTGATGAACCAACTTTATCAGCTTCTCGAAGCTCTGTGTTTTGGGGCCAGGTTTCTTTTCTTATACCTGCTATCAATTGACAATCTTGCAGTATGTGCTCTGCCGTCATGTCCACCTTTTCGCAGGGGCACAGGCTAGTTGTGCCAATTTTAAATTTGTTAAACATGTGGGTGCGGAGCTTGTTGTGGCAGGTACAGAGGCGGGGGTATAGCAACTTGTTCACTACAAGGGTTCTCTGTCTGATAGAGAGTGGCATATTGAGCATTTCTGCCATCCTTTATAGTTTTTCAAATATACAGGCCTACAAATATACACTCTGATTCTAGACTCTCCAAAGGAATCGTCACATGCTGCACAAAGCCACATCTTGACTTCCCCTAACTATCCGAATCCCATTTAGGGATTCCTAAAGCAATCTAAATTAAGCTCAGAGCTCGCATTATTTCACCAAGCTTAGTGTGGAATGCTAGGTTCTCAGCATGTGCATCACTAAAAATGTTAGAACTAGACTGCTATGGTACTGTCACTCGATCGATCCCTAAGTGTTGACCAGGCAAACCACACAGCTTGAATTATCCTGTTTCCAGGATGCACCAGATTGTGCAGCTTGGCCATGTCTAATATTAGTTTCAACTTTAGGATTCACACTTCTAATAGACTGTAAAACTGCTATATGTTGTAGTTTATTTATCTTTGACCATTGGTAATCATTTTGACTGCATTCTACCTAACACTTAATTGATCAACTACTATTATATTATTGTTGTGTGTCCATGTCAATTGTTACTTTACACTGGGTACTTAAATGTCATACTTGTTATTGTTGTCACTTGATATCTCAAATGTTATTATTCCAGGCATTACCTGCATGAGCAGATCTTCTGTTTGTATCAGCTTTAATTGATCATCTATCAGATCACATTGATAACTAAACATGGATGATGTCGTTATTGTGTGTGTTTATTAGTACTTATCAATGTTTCAGATCACGTTAGGTCATTTGTTATTGTCACACTCTGGTAAGAGAGGAATGAATATATGCTTCAAATCGTAACTATACAACTTTTTTCACCAACTTCTTTTCTGATCACTTTCTATCCCATGTAATTTTATTTCTTTAATAATGTACCCCATATTTCTGCATTTTTTGTGTATATATGTTGGGTGGTGTAAGAATTATCGATATCATTAGTTCTCTTGTGTCTTTTTTCCATTGCATGATTTCTGCTTTCTCCATTACTTGGATCTTATGATAACAATCTTATAGTAGAGCGCATGCGTGCTTTTGAATCGAATGTGTGGACATAATGAATGTGTGTGTTTATGGGGAGTCAGTGTGTGGATATAATGTGTTCATACCAGCTGCCGAGTGGAAGATAACTAGAACAGGTACTTGTCTGCCACTTTATTTTTTTTGATATTAGATACATTTATCATTAGAGAGTGAGTTTAGTTATAATTAGAGAACAATGTTATCAGAAAATAGTTCACTTTGTAGGAAAATAAGAACATTATGAATATCTGTGAGTAATGGTAAGGTGTTGTGATAGGCAAAGATTCTAACAGAATATCTGGCAGACCCATATCTATATAACTTAATATCTAGCAGACCCATATCTATATAACTTAATATCTGGCAGACCCATATCTATATAACTTAATATCTGGCAGACCCATATCTATATAACTTAATAATAGAGACATCTGTGGTTAGCAGTACTGAGCTCAATCACAGCCCAGGAGCATTCAGAAGCAAATTTGCTCTAGTGGATTTTACGACGGTAAAATAGACTTCACCTTTCAGAAAGCAATGGTACACTACTGAATGTATAAGTGGTGTCCAGAAAATCAACGACTTCTTTACTGTGGAGACATCCTGTATATGCCACAATTTTCAATAGAGGCATAGGATGTTCATTACTTCAAGATCTGATTCTATTTCTCAGTGTCATGTAAACATTTCATTGTTGATGTCAGCTCCTGACTGAGTATATGAACAGTTGTTGAACTTATTCTGCAGCAGTGATGAGCATGTTCATATCTTCAGTGTCATGTAAACATTTCATTGTTGATGTCAGCTCCTGACTGAGCATATGAACAGTTGTTGAACTTACTCTGCAGCAGTAATGAGCATGTTCATATCTTCAGTGTCATGTAAACATTTCATTGTTGATGTCAGCTCCTGACTGAGCATATGAACAGTTGTTGAACATACTCTGCAGCAGTAATGAGCATGTTCATATCTTTAGTGTCATGTAAACATTTCATTGTTGATGTCAGCTCCAGACTGAGCATATGAACAGTTGTTGAACTTACTCTGCAACAGTGATGAGCATGTTCATAAGAGAACAAGACCGTCATTCCAAAACATTTTTTGCAGCAAACGTTGATCCATGTTGTTTGTGTACTGTTCTACATTATCAAATTGTTAGTTTATCTCCTCCTTGTAAGGGACATCATTTCTGTCATCATATTCTGACATATGCCATCATACGTGTCACATACACACAATATATATTATATAGTGTGTCCCCATAGGAGAACATATGTCAATACCAACTTTACAATAATAACAACTTGACAAATAAGTACACTCCCAAGATTGTACTATTTGATTACCTATGATGTTTTATATTTTATTAAGTCATCATCATGACAGAGTTCTACTAGCCTTTGTACTGGAATGTTAATGTTTACTTTCATTTATGTATTACACAGTGTTTGTTTGTTTGACCTGTTGTGTACTTGGTAGTCTGCAATATGACTACACAATCAAAGAGCCAACAATCTTACTGTACAATTTCACATCATATTGGCTTGGAGAAAACAATATTGGAGGGCAGGGTCTTGGACCAAGAAGAAGATGGCTACAAGATATTAAAGAAACCATGAATATGACCATCGACGAAGTGGATGAACTGGTTAGAGACAGCGTGAATTTCAGATGCGCTGCAAAAAGAGCAGCGTCCTATAAAGGACACGCATCTTGATGATATTGCATAATTGTCAAATGTGACATTGTGAGTTTTACCCCATATGACCCAGTCCCTCTCCGCAAAAATGCATGCTACCTGCCGAGAGTATTGCATAAAGCACAAACTCTGTAGCTCCAGCAAAAATCCTAGGGATATCTGGACAAAAAATGCACTTGTGAACAGAATGACACAGTCTGGATTCAAACCGACATTCAGAGTGCAAGGTAAAGGTTTAACCCTAAAGACCCCCACAGAGTCTACACAATAAAAGAAGCAACAATCTTACATTATAAACTGTCACATTATATATTGCATCACTTGTCAAATGTGACGTTGTGGTGTCTGCGATATGACTACCCAATGACAAAACTCAGCTTGTGTTTCTCCTCCAGCATCCATCCAATACTGTCTTAACTGAACAGACATCATGGCTATCATCAAAGAATTGTAATGGAGTCTTGTAAACTGTAGATTAATTTGAAAGTAAAACGTCATGTCACAACTTACATCACTGTAAAACCTGACACTGTAAAATTTGTATATCAATAACATGCATGTTTAACTGTAATTATTGTTTATTGTCATTTGTTATACCATACATTTTTTACACTGTCAAATATGATGTCAACTATTATAACAATAAATTGTATCACTTGAAAAGTATACATTGTGAAATGGTATGCCATACATCTGTTTTGACTACAAATGATATTGTAAAATGGTATATAGATTTGTACTGTAAAACTTTCAATGTGTTATGTCAATAAATTGTGTATCACTGTCAAATCAAACATTATGAAATGTTACTATATGTAATCTCTTACACTGCATGGTTTTTCACAATAATTATCTCTATTGTTTCTGACTAGTTTGATTGATTGAACGAACCATCATCATTGCACCTTGGTGAATAACCATGTGTGTGCTTCGATCTCTTTCTTGCAAAGGAAGATCTTGGCAGCAGTGCACAAACTCTGTTAGCACCGGCAAGGGTCCCTGATCCAATTTTGAAGATAGCGAACATGTTTGTAAGAATTTCATTTTTATATTTTAAAAAATTAATTTTGCCAGGGCAGCGGCGTTGAAGCCTAATCTTATCTATTTCCAACTGCCCCAGGTACATATACATGCTCAATTTGAACACGGGACCTATGTTTCATCATCTATATCTGATAGGACTAGGAACTCGATCTCACATACACTGAGATCAGAAATCTCTAGAAAAATAGTGATGGCTCCACTCGGGAAATGAACCGAGTACCTTTGGCATACACCTTACCTCCAGAGACTCCCTCGGTTGGAATTCAAATGACTAACGCCAACTGAAGATAGTAGCTAGAAAGCTGTTTTTGATATTTAGTTATCTCTCTCTCGCATGATCACCACCCAGACAGATGTATCAGATTTCCCCATAAATTCTATTCATGTGGAAATCTGATTCATTGGTGTATTTTACGTCCCATCTTCAGCACCATTTGGAGCTCTGGTGCTTATCCTTCAGCGATGTGTCCGGTTTCAGCCAGTGCTTACTCGGTTCGCTCTCCGTTCTGTAGCCATCTAGTGTTTTTACGGTGTGGGTTAGCTAGCCCCACGCCCTACCTCCTTAGTCGCTCTTACATGCATGGCATGTAACAGTGGTTCTATTCTTTACACCCCAATATGGGCCCCGGTAACCACTCGGGCGATATTTAGTTCAACCTGGCTTTATCAAGCATATGATTTCCAAATACATAAATATTAGCCAGTCTTCATTTGAAAGCAGTAGTTATAATATGGATTGTTCTTTAATAATCTGACTAGAAATATTCATCAACAGTAAATGTACTGCCACAACATCATTCTGTCATCATTCATGTTTAAGATATTAGAAACAGATCTTCTTCAAACGCTCCATATCGACCACTTGTTAACCACACTGTGTGATTTGTATGTGATCTGAGCGACTGTACATTGTGCTAGTTATGCGCCTACAAGTAGGGCAGAACATCCAATTTCTGTGATGCTTTTTATTTACTAGGGTAGCTTCCCTTGGTTCTATGCAGTGGTACTATTCTTTGCTTCCCTTGTGGGCCCCGGCACTACACAGGCCAGAAACAGATTGAAATATATGATTATTATATAATAACAATAACCAGTTTTCCTTGTGACTTCTCAAATACTACTTAATACATACATAAATAATTTACACATATAAATCACCACCATTAAAGTAATGAACCTGTTTATAAAGTGTTCTCTTTCTCCGCCCTTAAACCCAAGTTGTGACATAGGCCCTCAACCAACTGCTAGTTCATGTTTAGCTGGCTGCGGTAGTCAGCTGAGACTGGGTCGAACTGAGAGTAGCGAGACACATCACACTCCAAGGATTAGAAACCTTGTACTTTATGTCTAAGTAGCAAGTTCACTAACTTCTGTCCTATGATGGCGTAATACTGACTGTGTGTGTTATGTATGGTACACAGAAAGTGGGATAAATCAAAATAGATATACAGATATGTTATTTATTATGTGATCTATTGTCATAGAAGTGTAACCTGGACCTTGATTTCACACATTAACACTGTATAGGGGGTCGAATATGATCAACAAATAAACAATGTACAGGTACCGTGTATAGGGGGTCGCCATGATGAAGCGGTAAAGACATTTGCCTGGCGATCTGAAGGTTTTAGGTTCAAATCTGGACCTAGTCACATGTGAAATTTTATCTGGAGATCCCTAGGATTGTTGCTTGAACTACAGATTTTATGCAACGCTCTCGGCAGGTGACTTGCCATTTCTGCAGAGAGGGACGAAGCCATATGGGAAAACCCGGAGCAATGAGGTCAATCCTTCGCCTTTAGACCATTGAGACACTGTATAGACTGTTCCAACAATAAACTTGAAGATCTAGCATGACAGATAACCTTAATGCAGAAGCAGTCTTATGAACCTTGAACTTAACAGCGTATCCAGTCACATGGAAATCAAATAACCCTATTCTCAAGCTTGATATAAGGACAGACAAATGTATGCTTTACTGAATCAAAAACTGATCTCATTTCTCAGCTACTTCACACAAAGTAATGTACGAGGCATGTTCAAATGAAAACGGGACTTGTGGATTTATTTAAAAAGTATAATACGCAAATTAACAGTTTCAACGGAATTAAACAAAGCAACCACTTGTGAATAAGAATGCACCTGGGTTCATCAGAAAAATCTCCGTATGCATTTAGGCAAGCATCCCACTGTTTAGGTAGACGTCGAATGCCGTCCGAGAAAAAGGTGCGTGGCTACTCACTGAACCATGTGGTCACCGCTGTCTTCACGTCTGCGTCGCTGTTGAATCGCTGTCCCTTTAGTGCTTTCTTCAACAGTCCGAACAAATGGAAATCACACGGGGACAAATCTGGACTATAGGCTGGATGATGAAGAACTTCCCAATTCTTCTTTGCCAATGTTTCCTGCACAATTTTTGCGACGTGCGGACGAGCGTTGTCGTGAAGAAGAATCACACCTTGAGAAAGCTTGCCTGGTCGCTAGCCTTGATGGCCTTATGCAGCTTGTCTAAAGTGTCTTTATAATGGGGCATTGATGTTGACACCAGGTTCCTTAAAATCGTCAACAAAAGCCCTTCATGGTCAAAAAAATGCGGTCACCATAACCTTCCCATCAGAAACCTGTGTCTTGAATTTTTTGGGTTTGGTGAACCTGGATGTTTCCATTGCATGCTGTCAATTTTGCTGCTCGTTTCATAGTGGTGGCACCACGATTCATCACCTGCCACAATGCTCAACAGAAATGCATCACCCTCTGTCCTGTAACGCATCAAGTGGTTCAAACTTCACCCCATCCGTTCTTCCTTATGGTGGTCAGTCAACATCCGTGGGACCCACTGTGAACACACCTTCCGATAGTTCAATTTATTCGAACAACCATGTGGGCTGTCCCAATTGACATATGGAATTCTTCTGCAAGCGAACGAATGCTCCGGCGCGGTCAGTCAGTACTGCTTTATCAAGCAAGGCTATGGCTTCTTCTGTTGCAACAATATGCACCTGACCTGGCCGTGCAAGATCTGCTGACAACGCCGTCCGCACGTCGCAAAAATTGTGCAGGAAACATTGGCAAAGAAGAATTTGGAAGTTCTTCATCATCCAGCCTATAGTTCCGATTTGTCCCTGTGTGATTTCCATTTGTTCGGACTGTTGAAGAAAGCACTAAAGGGACAGCGATTCAACAGCGACGCAGACGTGAAGACAGCGGTGACCACATGGTTCAGTGAGCAGCCACGCACCTTTTCTCGGACGGCATTCGACGTCTACCTAAACAGTGGGATGCTTGCCTAAATGCATACGGAGATTTTTTCTGATGAACCCAGGTGCATTCTTATTCACAAGTGGTTGCTTTGTTTAATTCCGTTGAAACTGTTAATTTGCGTATTATACTTTTTAAATAAATCCACAAGTCCCGTTTTCATTTGAACACGCCTCGTAGTTATACAAATGACAGTCAGAAAATCAATAGTTAAACGTCTTGTATCAAGAATATGAAAAATGCACAAATCAAACCAATCTATGAAACAAAACATCACAAATCATTTTTAAAAATCCAAATGTTTTATTTTTTAATGATTGGTAATCAGTTTTACTGCATTCTACTTAAACATACAACTGTTCTTTATTTTCTAAATAAATGTATCCCCAGCCAGTGTCTGCCAGCTGGTTTTAAAACTCAGGCCCCTTTGTAAGTAGAGTTGGCTCCCTGTTTAGTTATCCAATGCTAAGATATTTTACTGTGATATGATATACAGACTTAATATAAATGTTATAGTTGACAGGTATCAAACTGTTATATCACTGTTGCACTGTTTGATGAAGATAGAATAGAATTAATGATGCTTGATATCAAGTGGGTTCTGCTAGTTAATGAACATACTAAAGGTTAGCTTTGACATGTGTAAATTATCACAGTGCACAATTGTTTCAGATATAGTAAAATGTCCACTGTTGGTGCACTTAGAACAAAAACTGAAACATATTTGGAGTCTAGTCTCAAGATAGCTAGAACACAGGTGTATCTTAAAATAAGTGCTAAAAAAGGATTACCCATTGCATGAGCTGCTCAGCATCAGTAGTGGAAAATGATTAAAGTGGATCAAGTCATGGGTTAGCTGTTAGAGGAAGACCACGGAAAAGATGGTTAGATGGCGAAGCAGAATCCTGTGAAAGAGCAACAATAACAATCACACAAGCCACCAGAACAGCGCAAGACAAAAATAGAAAACACCGACACTGGGCAACAACCCGGTAGCAGTGTGACGACAAAAGAAGTCATGGGTTGGCTGTGCTGCAGACACTGTTCAGCAAGTTGCAAATATTCTATAACTGAAGAACATAAACTATTTAATATCTTTTCTCATTGTTTCTTTCTGTGGTGTTGAGAAATCTTTGATTGTGTGATAACACTATTCTTGAGTGAGTAAATGTATTCTTCTTCCAGTTGTCATGTTTTTTCTACAATTGTTTTAAACAGATTCATGTTGTCTTTATCAATCAGTGCATTTATAAAACTTGTTTTTGGTCACATTTATGAAGTGACACAAAGGCAGAATTGAACGTGACAAGGTTGTGAATTTCTGACACGAAATTTTTGTAATAAATGCAAGTTGCTTTCTAACCATGTTGATAGTTGCTGGGAACCAAACAATGATTTCAGTGTCATGTTTTAAGTTCATGCGCTAATGTCTGCTTAGAATCTGTAGTCGACTTTAGAGCCCTGTGTTTTTGTTTGCAGCATCTTTCAAAATTATCAGATGACTATCAAGGATACATCTTCTATCCGATACATCTTCTATCAGCTTTAAATAAAACGGTGGACACATTTGCTATAAATTGTTTTGTATCTTTAAAATATCTTCAGTTTGCTGCAATATGGACATTACTATATATTCTTACAGAAATAAAGGTTCGATACATGTCATATATTCTCAATATATTGACACTCTTATCATAAAAAGGTTCGATATGTGTCATCTACTTATCAACATATTGACATTCTTATCATCTTATTAAAAAAAGGTTCAATATGTGTCATCTACTTATCAACATATTGACATTCTTATCATCTTATTAAAAAAGGTTGACATGTGTCATCTACTTATCAACATATTGACATTCTTATCATCTTATTAAAAAAAGGTTTGATATGTGTCATCTACTTATCAACATATGAATATAACAATACCATCACCCAAAATATGCATATTGTGAAGATAATACAATTGAAGATGCACAGCTGGAAATATGTTTATAAATAACAATATGACACATGGGACTCTCAAACGATGAGCTAGATGAATAATGATTGTAGAAATAACAGTTGTCCATCACCAGCGATGTTGAAAGCAGCATCACTTATGTATGTGTTGTAAGAATTCTAGAGTACATTCAAAGTTTATTATACAATTCTATTTTAGCGTAGAAGTTCCTGTAACATGAAACACATGCACAGAAACTTCCTTTCCACCTCAAACGTTCTTTGATGTTCAGCAATACAGGTCAACTTAAGGCAGTTACATCTGTAATGTTAAATTACCGTAAGCAAGGGTTTCCTCATGAGGTGATGTCAATGTTGAAGCAATTCAAAGACCCTTCCAGTGAATCTTTTAAGTGTTTTCTTTTGTAAAGTTCACTATACAGCAGCTGTTTTGGGATACTTTAATGAGATTATAGTAACAGAGGAATTAGAGACTTATATGTATGCTGTCAAATATAATTTACAGTATTTGTTTATTTGATTGCCTTGCAAGAGATAAATATCTAATTTCTGTGTGATATTCATTTAGTTTTGACAGATACAACAGTAGTTATTTGTGAACATTCGTGTCTTGACTTTATCAAATATTTGATATTACATTCTGTACAATAACTGACACTTGGCATCTCTAGTGACTTGTTGATTTGTCTTACATATCGCCACAACAGCTAAACATAGTCAAGAAAATGAGCTGCGCGAAAAGACAACACACAACATGCACATGTCCAACCGTGATCATGTATGCCCCACCTGTGGTAGGGATTGTGTTCTAAGATTGGACTCTACAGTCATCTCCGCACACACCAGAGAGATGCAGCAGCAGCACAAGTCTGAGACTGTTGTCATCACCTCTTGCGATGGATGGCTATTATTATAATCAATAAAACATTCTATCTGTATGATAATGTCTCACATACTATCAAAATGAAGTTTGAGAAAGTGTTTAGAGTTTTCCTACAAGATCTACTCAAGTGAAGTTTTATCAATATCAAACATCTGATTAAAGTCTACATTTCATGTTTTTCATAATAAATCTTTCAGCTCACTCTGAAGTACAATTCCCAGTTCTCAATAAACATTCACCATTCATTTCTATCCCTGACATCCTTTCCATTTCTTCTCAATCACTTCAATATGCACCCCGTTTTTCCATCGTCTGTTTCTCTTTCCTTGTGGGTTCCAGAATAAGACCCTCCTTGCTATAACATTAGCTAGTTTTCTTAATGTATGTCATATATAGTGCCAGCATATTTTTTTCTAGAAAAATTACCAAAGTATATATAGATAATAGAAAGTCATGTGATGTGAGATTTGGTTGCCATCTACAGCAAACTATACAGTTGTTAAGTTTGTGTTCATTCTTGTGAATGATTTCCTTCAGTTGACAATTACTTTCAATCTGAAACCTATCAAGAGAAATAATGTTCTCTCTTGCAGTCAGCAGTTTAGAAATCAAGATATAAAATATTTAAATATTTAAGTATATTCTGAATATACTACTACTCATAGTGACTCTCTCTCGCGATCACCTCCCAGGCGATGTACCAGATTTCCCCATAAATTCTATTCATGTGGAAATCTGATTCATGCAGCCTTAGCATTGTGTGTTTACATCACATCTTTAGCACCATTTGGAGCTCTGGTGCTTATCCTTCGGCGATGTGTCCGGTTTCAGCCAGCATTTACTCGGTTGGCTCTCCATTCTGTGGCCATCTAGTGTTTTTATGGCATTGGGTAGCCTCATTCCCAACCTCCTTAGTCGCCTCTTACGACATGCGAGGCAGGTAACAGTGGTTCTATTCTTTACACCCCAATTTGGGCCCGGTAACCACTTGGGCGTCATAGTGACTCAACTTACATCACAATCGCTAATGCATATATGAAACTAGATAGTCTTGTGGAAATTATTATGGAGACATCACCAAAACTTCAATTTGCTTTAGAACTTTGAGATTGGAATCACAAACCTAAGAGACTGCCATTTGTCATTATTCACACACTCATTTTTCCACTTTGTGTTTGCCTTCACATTTAGTTAAACCATTATTCTTGACTCTGTTGTGATGTAGTTATATCCGAAACCTAGAGTGGACAACAATATTACCAGATGTAGTGATGTAGACTTAAAATAGTAGTGAGTTGAATCCCATACTCGATGTTCCACAAGTGAGGCATAGAATTGGCCCCTCCTGCACACTAGGGTTTAGAAATGTGGAAATGCCTTCATACCCTAAGGTCTAAAAAGGTTATGGGGGAAATTGTGTATAGTGATAATCAGCCATGATAGATTAATAAGTTGAAGTTTGCTATATAACTTTGAGTTCTCCAATAAAACATAACATTAATAAGTTGAAGTTTGCTATATAACTTTGAGTTCTCCAATAAAACTGAAACAAAAAGTGCTGGTGATGACATCTTGGCTTTGTCAAATTTCACTTTCAATTGTTTCATTAGATTAATAAGTTGAAGTTTGCTATATAACTTTGAGTTCTCCAATAAAACTGAAACAAAAAGTGCTGGTGATGACATCTTGGCTTTGTCAAATTTCACTTTCAATTGTTTCATTATTTTGCATCTAAAGTACATGTTATTGATTATTCAAAATCTGCATGATTTAACTGAACTTAGTTAACAACGTGATGTGATTAATTTCATCTCTTATTTGCTACTTGTGAGGCTAGAAAAATAAAATGTCCACCTTGGTGCTAGACTCGGTATAACAGTAACGCATTAGTGTCACATGAGTTCTATTCAAATAACGACAGATAAAATTTCTACTTGTGTTAGTCGTCTCTTGTGTGTATATATATATATATATATGTATAATTTCTTTTGTCACTTGGCTACTTACACATGTTCTGACTGAACAGAATGTTGTGAGTAATTTTTGATTTGTGGGTGTGTCAAGTCACCCCCCAGATCATATTTTTCATGAGTGACAGATTTCATCTATTCAATAAACATAATTCATGACATACACTGACTTTCTTCAGTTGTTAACATTTGGTGTGTGTTGGCAGTGTTAACTAATTTTTTACTGTTGTTGGGCATCTGGTTGAATGGATTCGATCGCTGGCTCCCATGTCAGAGACCTGGGTACAATCCCGGTAAAACAAAGAAGTTTTTTCTGATGGGGCCAGAATTTCAACTACATTTGAATTTAATGGTTTTCCAACCATTAAATCAACTATATACAAGAAAGGAACTTAGTTTATAATGTCTGTACTAAGCAACATGGAGAGCGTGTAGCGTAGTTGTTAGTGAACTCGCTTCCAAGGCTGGTGGTCGGGTTCAGCTCCCATAGTGGAATTTTTCCCCGGACGCGCGGCTCTCAGGTCGACCCAGCCTCAACTGGGTACCAGACATGCTCTGGGAAGTAAAGGCGGCGCGTGATGCTGACACATCACCCACCGCGTGCGACGGTCAATGAATAATACAGGCCTAACACTGTATTGCCCTATATACCCCAAGGTATGAAAGGGTTCCTTTACTTTACCCTTACTAAGCAAGATTAGATATAACATAGTAACCATATAAATACTCAAAACACCTGAAACAGACAATAATTTCATGAAATAATTATCTTCTTCATGATATCAAAACTCAGTACATTATAGTTTTGTTGAAATAACTTTGTCAATAAATAAATATAGAAACAATAAAAGTACGGTAGTTTTTACAAAGCATAAAAACAAGAGACCGTGATGTTTTATATAAAAAAGTGTTTATCAAGCAAAGGATACAAAAACAATATGGGATAAAAGATGATGGTTCTTTATGAAACAATGGGTAGATTCCTAAATGTCATAGATAAAGAAAAATGTGACTAAATAGGAAGCAAGTGTGAAAACTAGAAAATAAAAACTATATATACATATATGCCACAGAGATGTGGTTTTACAGAAGGATGATGAGAATTCCATGGACTGCTAAAATAACTAATGTTGAAGGAGATCAAGACAGAGAAAGCTTATCATCAATATAAGAAAGAGGCAGTCACCATTTTTCAGGCATGTGATGAGGAGGGATGTGTTCTAAATGAACACATTGTGACAACTGGTAAATCGAGGGTAGATGAAACAGAGGAAGACAGAAAATTTTGGATGGCCTGACTTCGTAGCACGGTAGAGCGTTAACATCTGAGTTGATAGCAAAAACGAAAGATAGAGATTTGTGGAGATCTATTATCGCCTACGTCAGCCGGCACCTGATGATGATATATATATAAAATAAATATACACACATATATTAGGAAGCACGAAAAAAAGACAGTGTCAAAAAGCATAGGAATGTGCTGTGTTGAGCCCAAAATGTTACAATATTCCATACAAAGATATTCAATTATTTTCAAGAAAAAAAATGACACTATCATCTTGTATGCTGTGTTATTCTTGAATCCTTTACTCACTAAAGGGCTTTTAGTTGAAACATTACTGTCTCTTGTTTCTGTGCTTTGTTAACTCTTAGTGGACCAGGGCAAAAGTCATGTTTTTACAAGTTAGAATAAAAAACACCCTTTAGTGTGGCTCCTGGTAAAACGGCGCCCAACCCAAAGCCACGTAGTGTGGCATTTCGTCCACAAGGAGTTAAAATAACCTTACTTTGTGTTTCCATATTTGAACAACGTTGGTACATAGTTTGACTACAGTTTTCACGTTATCCATTAATAAATAAATTTCTACGAGCAGAAGCGGTCAATATCAAATAAAGCCACACACAACATACATACAATTATTGTCTAAAAAAGCCAGTGATTTTCCCTTGACCTTTGATCTGAGTCATGAGACGTCTCCTGCATGACATGCCAGACTTTTTCAATTTATTATCAGACATTCCTTGACTAGATTGTGTCTGCTCTGATTTGTTTGAGGAAGTTTCTGTAACATTTGTTGAACTGGACTCTTTTCGTTTGAATTTCTGGTTTGGTTCCGGAACATGCTGGGCAGGGGAAGTAATTAAGTTTTCTTTATCAAGAGAAGATGTGGCACGTCTCTTGTTTCCCTTAGTCTTGACACATTTGCTGACTTCTTTGCACATGTCTGATAGGGTACTCCGTCCAGATTTTGCTGATGTGGTATTGCATGAGACTTGTACAGCTCTTGGATGACAGATAGTCTTACTGTCAGAGAAAACACAAAAAACATGATGCACACAATACGGCTCAGGAACAGGGACAGTGCAACTTACTTAAGACACAATAGGAGACGTAACATCTTTCATCTTCGCTCTCTCCGAAAGATTATGAACATCATGTGGCTTGATGTAGTACCTTAGTGACTATATTTTTTATATGCTTGCATCATCATATTCTCTCCATCTCTACAATAGGCATTTATTTCATTGCTATCATTATGACCCTAGGCACCTGGATTTGTACCTTATCAAGCTCTTGCAATGTGGTATTTAATGCCGGACATAACTCAGCGGACCTATATTCCAGATGTGGTTGGTTATATGCCCTTCTGGTAAACTATATAAACTATTTTCGGCCGGCTCCCAATGTGGTCTATTTAGTTTTCTCAGAATGGCTTACTTTAGCCAGGTCTTTTTTTTTCTCTAATATTCTGAGATCTGTGGTTATTTTTTTTAAAAGATGTTCTTGATGATGTCAGCTATTTGTTTTGGGATGAGAGTGAAGAGCATAGTACTGCACTTGTCTGTGTTGATGCTGACAAATCATCTATTTACCTATGAGTTTACGGCATCTGTAACTCTTTATTGCAGTGTAGTAATATTGTTGCATACTCAGTTTCTTCATTGCACTCTGAACAAGTCCATGGGATCACCTTCGCAATATCTCCAACAACAGCCAGGGACTAACCGTATCAGTTCAAGTGTTAGCTATATCCATTGGCTGATCCCTGAATTGCTGTATACTCATCACTGCACAATGTGACCAGATCATTAGCATAAATTACCACTATCATTCTATGTGGTGGTTTTGCAACCAGGTCACTGATGTAGACCCAAGAAAAGTGTGGTGCGCGGAACTTCTCCCAGGGCAACACAATAGTGTGATTAAATTTTCCTATTCCTGAGACCCTATGGACATATCGAGCACAATGATGATTTTCCAAACTTAAACTCTTGAAACCCTCTCATTGTATTCACTAAATTCAATGTCTGTGTAACAGTCACACTTATTAGAATTTTCTATCTTCAACTTATTAAACATAAGGGTAACCTAAGTGTGTTATGATCTGTGTGAAGACATGAAAATCTAGATGAATCTAATACTGCACATTCTATTTACTGACCTTGGTAATATTTCTATAGAATTCATTGTCCTTGTGTGAGCAGTAATCTGCTTTGTTCACTATCCACATAAAGTGCTGCAGAGACCTGCAACAGCAAATAGAAAATATTTAATTATTTTATACATCTCTTTAGTGGATGAATATAAATAAGTGATGAAAATATAAAATAATTTTGTAAAAGGAGCTTAAATAATAACTTTAAAAAAAATATATAAGAAAAGAGAAGCAGAAAGAATGGAAAAATAGAACAGATGAAAATGAGGAAAAACAATGGAACTAAAATATTTATGATAGCACTAAATTTATTATGACAACAGATATGCAAACTCTCTGAATTACTGAGTACCTATGTCTGTATCCCATGGTAAGGAGACAAAATAAGTGCTAGAAAGATGAGAAATAAAAAGAGAAATATTGAAATAGATTACAGATGGGAAAAACAAGTATTTTGGTTACACAAAGAAACTGAATTGTTGAAAACCATACAAGAATGAAAAGCTGTAACACAATTTTATTTATTATATATATATATATATATATATATATATATATATATATATATATATATATATATATGAAAATGAAAATCGTGGCATATCCCAAAGGACGTAGCCATCAACCACAGTAAACAAGTTGTTGATTTTCTAGGCACCACTTATACGTTCAGTAGTTTGCCATTGCTTTCTGAACGGGTGGCGCCATCGGCCTTTTGTTAAAATCAACGGAAACAATTTGCAAGCAAACTGTCCGCAGCGTGATTCGAACTCAGAACGTCGGGTTAATAGACAGAGTCACTAACCCTAGGCCACAGACCCTATATATATATATATATATATATATATATATATATATATATATATATATATATATATATAAAGGGAAGAAACATCAAGAGGGAAACAAATAACAGTATGTTAGAGTGCTCAACCATGATAAAGTAAATAGTATCAGAACCTGCTTTCATACCATGTGGTATAATAGAAAATATGGTGTTTGACGTACATTTTTCTTTGATAAACAACATAGAATAAAGTGCTGAGATCATCATCACGTAGGTTTGTTTTAACTTTATTTAGTGTATCTCTTGTACCTAATTAAAGCTTGGTTGGCCTGAGAACGGTTAACGGGCATAAAAAATATCCCGCTTTGGGGTCAAACCAAAACCACCTATCTAGGGTAGCCGGTGCACTTACAACTGAGCTATTGCAGTTCTCATACTTTCATGGTAATGGACACACAAAAAAGTAGTGATCCATTACAGCCAATCTTAGATATATAGATGGCATCTGATCTATATCTCAGCAGAAAATTTGTAATTATAATTCCTTGTTGTGTTTTTGTTTATTAGAATCCATTCCAGAAGAATCACATTCTAAGATCTGTGTGTGAGTTGTGAGAGTATCAAGTACACTGTGCTGTGGTTTATAGTGGTTAAACTGAAATATTTTGTGTCGTTCAGCCTTGCATATCTGATATCAGTGGGTGTTAGAGTACTTTCTTTATCATATGTTTATTGAAGGTTTAAGGAAAACATGATTCCATGGCACAGATTTTCCCCATATCGCCGTTCTGTCTGCAGAAATGCCGATTCTGCCAGTGTTGAAAGTCATGAACCCATAGCACCAGCCAATCCTGGTCTAATTAAAATTGAGTGACTCGCCAGATTAGAACCTACAACCTTCAGAATGACAGGCAAACATCTTAACCACTTCGCCATAGAGACCTCATGTTTATTAAAACAGGCAAAACACATAATCACAAAGTACTGTAGTTTTACAAATTACAGAAACAATGACAAAATACAGCAATGTTTCAACCAACAAGGCCTTTATCAAGCAACGAACAACAGGAGTGACAAATTTAAAAAAACAAATGGACAACCAAATACAAACGTTTCTAATCAGGCAACTAACAAATTAACTAAAACCAAATGTGCAACATATTCTAAGACTTGCAACATATTCTAAGACTTGCAACATATTCTAAGACTTGCAACATATTCTAAGACAAAATATGCAACATATTAAGAAGGTAAGCAGACTCAAACTTACAAAATGTTTTCTAGATCCAGGAACAGAATATCGACGATTGCTAATGGATTTAGTATTATCAGAATCATCATTATCTTTAACATCCATTATTGATGGCGATCTGAAATATAAATAAATTAAAAAGAAATGACACAAAGGGATACAGTAAAGAGGGGTGAATGGCTAAATGGTTAAGACCAGGTCTAACAATCTTGTAGATGCATGTATAAACACTAGTAAGCATAGACTATTTATTCCTTCGATACTAAAATTCTATCCATCAATTCCTCAATATACAAACTCAAACATGACTCCCTCACTCATGTGCCATGTTGACTGGCGTAGGTTGTCATGTATCTCCACAAATGTCTAGTCTCTGTGCTGACTATTAGTTCAGATGTTGACACAATTCCATGCCATGAAGCCAGGCTGTCCTTGATTTTCTCTCTCTGTCCTCCTCTGTCTCTTCTACAATTGATTTACCTGTTATCACTATGCATTTTAAATCTTCCTTTCTCAATATTTAAGCAAAAAATGATGATTGCATTTTCTTATATTGATA
The DNA here is from genome assembly GCA_020796225.1 of Arion vulgaris. Taxonomy (NCBI): domain Eukaryota; kingdom Metazoa; phylum Mollusca; class Gastropoda; order Stylommatophora; family Arionidae; genus Arion; species Arion vulgaris. The sequence continues at coordinate 5,456,870 of CM036763.1, forward strand.
AGAAGTTAAAATAAACATACAAACTTGAAATAAAATTACCAACATTATTATTTTTATTATATTAATCTTATCCGATTACACATAGGGTCTGCAAGCAAATTTCTCCATACCATTCTACTCTGGGCAATCGACTCAATATCTTCTACAGAATTGAGTCTGACATTGCTCGCCTATCTCAGAAAAGTTTTTCATGATTTTCCTAGAGATTACAAACTATATATTTTCTTGAATCCTTTGATTCCCAATTCAATGCAGCTTGGATTCTTGCATCTCAACATACAAACTTAATATTAAATCTCCAACATGCAAACTTAATATTAAATCTCCAACATACAAACTTAATATTAAATCCCCAACATACAAACTTAAGATCAATTCTCCAAACATTCATTATAGAAACTTGATAATCACCATGACAACTTATAGTACAACTCACAAGAACTTGTATTGGGAAACAATGTTTTGTATCACTAGAGTTTAACAGAAAGAAAAACCCATAGAACTAGGCACATATCCAGATTTATTGCTTGGGCTATCAATGATGTGACTGCACTTAGGTGAATAACCATATACTCTCATTTCATTCTTATACAAGACAATCTCAGTGGCACTGCACGAACTCCATAGTAACAGTGATGGAACCCAAATGTAATTTTAGGACGGTGAAAATTTGTAGGAATTTGATTTTTATTTGGTATTACTGATTTTTTCCTGACCAGCAACTTTCCAATCTACTCTTATTGATTTTTCAACTGTCAATAGTTCTTGTATGTTCTCAACTTGAACCTGGTACCTATATTTTATCATACATCTATGTTTGGACACCTGACAAGAATACTCTGGTATCGCCTACCACAGAGAGCCACACAGAAAAAGTATAATGAGTACAAAGCAAGAGGAAGACCATGCAAAAGATCGGAGCGACTGCATCAAGAACAGCCTTACAAAAATGAATATCAACTTACAAAGTGCCTAAAAACAAGCACATATAAGATCACTGAAGATCTTGATAGGATAACGAGCCCTCAAACCTAGTCTAGTCACTTCACACAGGAGCAAACCTAGAAATGTTGGGGTGCTAGGCGAGCACAGTACCTCAACACTACAAATGAATATCACAGATTTAATATGCTGTAAACGATAAACTAATTCAAGCACAAATGTCTTTTAGTCAAGTTGATTCTCACCTGAACTGTGTCAGCAAGCAAGGAAAACGAGCAGGTGATGAAGACGAAAAGCTGATATCATTCATCAAATGTAGGTCTAACTGTGACTCACAAAGGGATGTCCTATCCAGGAACTGTTGAATAACTAGCAAACACTGATGACCCAACAGATTACTTCCATTAATGGTAGCCTGAGATCAGGAAGTTTATAGTTTAAGAGAAAGTTGATAATCAAAAATGAATTATGTTATATACAAATAAGTTTATCATCCAGAAGGACAGTTATATGAAAACATGCACCAACAAGATCTGAGTTTGGAAGGAACAAGCAATACTTAGCTGCTAATAGATCATCAAACTAATTAGTCCATAAGTGTTCTGCTCTCCTCAGTATGTCCTTCAGCATGCAGCAACTAAAGACACCAGTTCTATGTTGGTTTAATGTTCTTCTTTAGTTTCCAGTACAACACTCTTGTCTAGGTACACTCCATCTGATTTGGTATTCTTGCAGTCTGATTAGGGTGGCAGATTCACTCCTATTACTTGAATCATTTACACGCTGTCTGTCCCTTAGGGCATTCAGAATATCGGCCTGTTCACTTGGCCATCTACTTTCTACAGTAGCCACACCTGCAAGCCTATCAGCACTAATTGCTTCACTTATAAGCCTGCATATAAAAATGGTTTATGCGTATTGTTGAATACTTGGATAATTGTTGGATGTTAGAGATAACTATGCTACAAACTTAGTCTTACTTTCTGTGGGTTATAAAGTTGTACCAGAAATGGTATGAATCTAGATTTACTACTTCTTCTGCTTTTCTCTAATTCTGTTTTTCCTCACAGCGTCAGGATAAGAGATTTCTAGAACAGGCTTTTCTGTCCACTTCATAAACAGTGTTTTTCAGTCGCTCTGTTATCTCTGGGGTCCACCTTTTGAGTGGATAGTCTTTTGCTTTGTATCAACTGTATCGGAGTAACACTGCTCTTTGGGGCGCACTGTCTACTGGTAATCTGCTTACAGGGCCAAACCATTTAATTTGTTGTTGCTTGATGAAGTTTAGTACTGATGTTGTAGCACCTACTTTTATCCTAATGTCTTCATTTCTAAATTGGTCTCTTAGATTTACTTGTGTGTAAATAAAAAATGATTATATCATTTCAGTCCAGCATGTACACATGTACTTACCTTGTCAGGACAATCCTTATTTATTGACTCCATGTCCTGGATAATTGTAGACAATACATCATGGATTTTTCCAGAAACTGGTGTCACTAACTTGCTAGGAAACTTGCCACTTTTGCATTGTATCAAGTTGTTTTTGACCACATTCACTATTCGAGAACACGCAGCCCTAGAACGATGCAAGATTTATATTTGAAAGTGACATTATCATAAGTATTTACACTATGTTTGGTAGAAGGAACTTCATACTAAATAAATCATGATGCAGTATATAAGATACAGTGAATGGAATGATAAAATTCAGCAAACCAAAACGAACAATGAGCTAGCCTACTCCACCATCAAGTAGTGACCTTGGTAACATATTCAAACATGAGGAATACAACAGACTTATTAACTGAGCAGAACATATCCAATATTAACTAAATTTGGTATATAGAGACATTTTAGTGTGGCATATGGATATAACTGATGGTTTGAACATGACGGCTGCGGAGGCAGGACATCTGGCGTATGAGAGAGAAATTCCGGAGGACTGTTGGGGTGGCAAAATTCTGCTCAGGACAAGCTATTTGATGATGATATGGATTTCTAACTTTTTGTCCAACAGTACCTGTACTTGATTTAGAAAATTACAGTAGTACTGCTCCTTCTTCTTCAAACGCTCCATATCGACCACTTGTCAACCACTCTGTGTGATTTGTATGTGATCTGAACCTAAGAGCGATTGTACGCTGTGCCAGTTATGCGTCTACAAGTAGGCCAGCACATCCGATTTCTACGCTGCTTTTTATTTACTAGGGTAGCATCCCTATGGCCTACATCAGTCGCCTCTTATGACAGGCATTGTAGGTCGCAGTGGTACTATTCTTTGCGGGTCCCGGCACCACACAGGCGAGTAGTACTGCTAAAGTTTGATAAATAGATACAATTATCTGAACTTACTATAGAAAGTTAGGTAGTACTGTCAAAGTTCTGTATATGGATATCATTACTTGAAAATGATATAGAAAAATAGTGCTACTAAAGGTTGGTATATGTTTCAATGTAAAAATACTACCAACGTTTTGTATAAAATCTTGAATGGTATATAATGGAAACGAGCACCTAAACAAACTTTGCAGAAAGAGACAAGAAATATTGGACTTAATTTCATGGTAAAGATTAAGCACGTTGCCCAGGACAGAGCGGTATGGAAAAATTACTTGCAGGTCCTATGATATAATTATTTTGTTACATGTATCCAGCATATGTTAAGAATTACCTGAGTTCATACACCTCTTCAATGATCACCTGAAGCTTCTGGGTCATATCTAGAAGTGAACCCAAGCCTTTGACATATAACATCAATGGATTGTCTTTAGTGGGTGCATAGCCTTGACCACCAAGTTGTATCCGTAACATAAACGAAGACAGTGTCTGCAAAAGAAAGTGTTTGAATGTACATCGATATCTACTAGAATCAATCACTCAGACAGTACACATTGTGAAATGAAAATCATGGCATATCCTTTACAGGATGTTACCATCAACCACAGTAAAGAAATCATTGATTTTTCTAGGCACCACTTATACGTTCAGTAGTTTTCATTGCTTTCTGAGCGGTGAGGTCTATTTTTATTGTTCATAAAATTCCATGCACACAAATTTGCTTCCAAATTGCCTGCTGCAGAGTTTGAACGAGGTACACTTGTGTTGTGATCGAGTTGCTCTCTACTGCTTAAGCTACAAGCGACCACATTGTACCCAGTTATATTAATCTAAAGGAATGGGTCTAGAAATGTGTTAAAATAGCAACACATTTATATAAACTTGTCTGGTTGCATCTCCATGTACAAGTTAGAAACGTGTGTTGTACAGGGGTTAGAAATGATTAATTGTTTGACCTCATATCACCTAAAATATTGTGTTTCGTAAAAACAATCCAATTTGTCATTGTTGCTTACATGTAATAAAAATAATAATACATGTAAGTATACACTCAGAAAAGAATGAAATCCTTTAAAAAATATGAGATGGGAATCATTTAAAATAAAAATAGACTAATAACATGAAACTGTTTAAAACCATACTAGAAGAAGTTTAAAACCATACTAGAAGGAAGTTTAAAAACCATACTAGAAGGAAGTTTAAAAACCATACTAGAAGGAAGTAGGAAGGAAGGGTCAGAATGGACGAGAGAAAACAATACTAAGTAAGAAAGACGGCAGAAGGTAAGAGGGAAAAAACACACTATGCTGGAATGAAGTCTAAGGAAGAGATGATGGATATATTATTTTGGGGTTAAAAAACCAATACATATCTACGAATGACATGGCATTAGTTACTGCTAGTAGATATTAATTCACATGCTAAGTAATTATATAATTGGCTGTCAAAGTTATTGATGGAGAAAATAGTTTATTAGACCACTGAAATATAGAGCATTCACTAACAGTAATTTAGAGTGCATTTACTAATAGTAATCTAGAGTGTATCTATTAACAGTAATTTAGAGTTAGTTAGTTAGTTTATTCCTTTCAGCCAAAGGCACACATAGGGCAGAGGTTTTAGATCTCCATGTGATACGGTTCTTTGCTAGCAGTTGGGAGATCTTGTATGGTTTTACATCCCAATAGTTTACTTTCTTGTTGGATGGTTCTTCAAGAGTGGTCTTTGGTCTTCCACGTTTCTTTTCCCAACTGGTGACCACATAAGGACTTGTCGATTTAGTCTCTTTTCATCTGATCTAAGAACATGACCTAAATATTTCCACCTTCGTTTCCTTATAATATTTGATACGGGTTGTTGGTGTGTTCTATAGAGTATCTAGCAGTAATTTAGAGTATCTAGCAGTAATTTAGAGTGCATCTACTAACAGTAATTTAGAGTGCATCTACTAACAGTAATTTAGAGTGCACCTAATAACAGTAATTTAGAGTGCATCTTTGAATAGTAACCAAAAATTTGAACTACATTTTATAGTGATTAGTCCATTGTGATGCATGATACTGAAATTCTAGAAGAACAGACCCAACATTTAACTACAGATTTTTTTCATACGTTTTCTATTCCTGTCAATCACATAACATATTGTGATGTAAAGTGGCAAAGTGTTATGAGTCCTCACAGTACACAGACTTTTGTTGTATTTGAAGGTAAAGTGGTCAGTTCTTTTACCCACTCCCAACTCAGCAAGTAAAGTGCATATTTCTCAACTGTGTCAACTGGAACAGCAAGAGTCAAGTTGCAAACCTGGTCTCTGTAAATTGTGAAGCAAGCGTTCTAGGCACTGAACTATACCAGAATCACAGCTGTACATCAAATTGTTCAGTCCCTTCAAGTTATTCTAATATTAATGTTGTCCATCAACCCCAAAATGTATTCTTGAAAGAAAGTAACATGAAGAAGCTCATTTATAACACATAGTTGCCCGCGTCCAGCGTGTTCGTAGCGTTGGACTACGGGTGACTAGTCCTCTGTAAGTGCGGGTTCAACTCCGACTGGCAGAAAAGCTACAGGTTCCCCAGATTTACGGTGTTCGTGGCACCGAGCCGAAGGGTTACGATGTCCATGACACCGAGCAAGAGCTTCAGCTCAATGCTTCTGGATCGGAAACAAAACACAAAAAAACACATAGTTAGACTTCTATATTCACCTGGTACATTGAGAGCCCACATGATGAAGCCTCATGCTTAAGATGTGTAAATGCTTCATGATCCAAGCCTCGATCAGGTATGTTAAACACTCGTGCTAGAGCAAGCTGGCTTTGTGAGTTCACCAAAGGTGCATATAGGATCGAAACAGGTCTTCTACAAAGATCTGAAAATGAAAAACTACAAATACAAGCTGTGAGGAAAATCAGGATTAGAGAAAAGAAAATCTCATATCTATAAACTTCAGTCTTGTCACTTTTGTTGAGAAATGCTGTAGAAAACTTAAGCTTTCAATGATGGACCAGGTGTGGTGAAAGAGGAGCTAGGAGCATTGATTGTAATATTTCTTTGTTGTCTATCTATTTGCTTCCTGGTCTTTCTCACGCCCTTAAGTGAACCCAATTAGACTTTCTCCCTAAAAGACGTTGATCCGTCATATTTTCTGTTTCTCCCTAGATTTGATTACAGATATGGTTCCTATGTTATTCCTTCTTGTTTAGATCTTATCTTAGTAGGAGACTTCATAACTCACATCGTTGAAGAATATTTCAAGAGTTTTGGAATTTACTGAGTATAATAAAAAAAGTTTTAGATAGAAACACTTCCCAACACCACAAAGGACAAACAGTGAAAACTTGTACTTCCTTGGAGGTCCTCCGCAAACAATCTCTTCTGGTAATGTTGATGGAATTTCGCAGACGTTGGAACGAACCCTACCTGATTGTTCTGTGTCTAGTTTAATAACGAGCGTTTGAGAAAGACACTCCCCGTGAGTCATTTTTTAGAATGGCTCATTGGTTGTGTACGTAAAAATGCTTGTATTGCTAGGTTAGGCGATTGGTGTCGTAAGGACTAGGGTAAGTGGTTCGAGTCCAGTGTTTGTCTATTTGTTTTTTCGAAAGTTCTTAATACCTGTACCATGTTTATGTGTTGATCAAGCACACAGTGGTCTTCTTTAGCGTCTTAGCTAGGGTCCATAGTGTGATATTGATAGCAGAGCGTTGGTATGAATAAGCTATTAATATGTAAATTTGCCTATTGATATTTAAGTCTTCCATGTCAGGTCACATACTCACTTATTTTTCCACTGTCCTACAGATTTTCTTTGGTCGACAAGGAGATTGACAGTTAGGGTGAGAACTTTCTTTTAAGTTTCATCATCAGCCATCATAGTGTTAGACTTGCTTCATTCTTTTCAGCTGATATATTTTTCTTTGTATTTGTTTCAGTAACAAGATAATTATCCTACAATAGTGAGTTATCAACTTTTCCATTACTTTAATTGCAACTATTCAAGACTTTTCAAACAAATACTCCTTACTAAGTACTCATTACTTAGTCACTGTTGGTCACTTGTAAACATAATCAATGAGATGTTTATCACAATTTTTTGGAAGTAATACAATAGTAATATAATTATAATTTAACTGTACATAATTTAATATGAGAGGTCGACCTAAAGAGACCCTGAAACGAACTTTGCTGAGAGAGGCAGGAAATATCGGTCTCAGTTCCATGGAGGAAATTGAGCGAGTTACCCAGGATAGAGCGGTATGGAGAAATTACTTGCAGGCCCTATATAACGTATAACGAGCAGAGGAATTATTATTATTATAATAATTTAATATAAAATTGTTACAAAATTAGCAAGAAGAAATTTATTAAAATGTCAAGTAATTTCTCTGAGACTAACTAAATTCAAAAGAAAGCAAAATGTCAGAAATGCGGTTTATAAAAGTTCATATGGCAATCTTTCTGTCAATGAAGACAATGATATTCATATTGTAACAGAAACAAAATAAGTAATTATTATTGACTACATACTAGATACTTTCACAGATAACTAGTAGTGACTACATTAACAGTTATTCAAAAGTAATGATTAGAAGCTACATATCACACAAATATTTATAATGTATAAATTATGACTAACAATACAGATTTGGAACTACAGTATGCAGCAAACAGAAAATTTGCTGCTGTATATATGTATTTGTAAGGGAACCGAGTAGTTGAAACTACAACACTAATCTTTCTACATAATATGAAAGGGATATAATTGGAAAGGGAAACATCAAATAGGGAACATGCACAGTCTGTCAGAGTCAAGAAACAGAATTTGATGGAAATCCATTGCGACTAACCTTCGATGTGGAGACAGTACATGCGGGTGACCTAGTAGAGAAAGTAACGAATAGTTAGTATTTGTTCGTTATTATCAACCCATTTCACAACCCTAACCTGGAGGACCGGGGAGCTAGTCTAATCTGTCCCCTGTCCTCAAGATCTAACCGGCTTAGTTAATCTTGCCAGGAGCATAAGGCAACCACTTAAATAGCAAAACTAAGTCTTCCATAAAAGGTCAGAAACTATCATAACAAGATTGATAAATCTGTGTATTCTCAAACATATGTTTTATACCTCTTTAAGTCCTCTTCCACTGAGTGGGGAGAAGGGTGTTTTAGGTGTTCCAACTTCTGCAGGTGATCTTGCACTGAAATCTGCCGCTGCTCTAACTTTACCAACAGGAGTCTTAGGAGACAAGAGAAGTGCATGATTGGATGCTTCTAATGAAGGCAGTTGAGCCAATGATGATACAACTTCATGTTGCAATCTTGTAGATACATTGCAGATGTCTTGTAAAAATTCAATGACTTTGATCTGAGAATGATAAACACAGGAAATATAGAAGTGCTATCCTGGTGTAGATTGTATACAACTGTTTGATTGTATATTAAGTTACATTTTAGTATATACAAAATGACCAGAAACTGTGGTAATTATTTGGTGCATCAAATATGTATTATCTGATGCAGAAACCTGCTAAATATCAACACAATATCGGATGTATACTTGGATCTATTGTGAAAGAATGCTATCGATTTAAGGAAGACTGCAGTAAAAATATGTAGCAATGGCAAAACATGTAAAAACAAAGTACTGTAGTTTTACAGGTACAAAAACAATATCCAGCGATATTTCAACAAAAAGTCCTTTATCAAGAAAGGATCCAACAGAGCAAAGAAATTTAGACTTTTTGGAAAGCAGACATAACTTACACAATCACACAATAAATCTCTAACGGCCCTAAAGAATGCTTTATCAAATAACATTTATGACTTAAGTGACAACAGTTTGTGTAAGCAGGGAAATAAAAATAGCTGTGTGATGTGTTGTTGGTAATTTATATTGATGACACTAAATTTTACTTTGTTATATCTTTATATACATTATTATTCAGTTTGATTAGCATTTATCAGACCAAACAAAAACATAACTTCATCATTCATTTGTTCATACCTGCATTATACAGCAACTTCCCATTTCACTTTCCAGCTTGTAAACATCTTCATTAGCACTTATTGCCTGGTGTATATCTGAATTTTGGTTTATCATAGCCTTAATAAATATAGAGTATACATCCATGAGAGCCCAATGGTTGTTAGTTTCTTTATAATTATGGAACAATGCAAGGACTGAAGATTCCATTGTAGATAAGTGGTCAGAATCCTGACATAGTTCTATGCCATCATTACTAATCTGACCATCTTTCAGACTTGTATCTTTGTTTTTAATGTTATTTTGTATTTCTTCAACAAATTTATTAGTTTTTCCATCATGATATTTTGTATTATCTGTTGTATTGACGTTTACAGTTGGATTAGCTGTTTCTGCGTGCTATCAACTGTACTGATTGCTTCCTTGCTACTACCAGGCACAACTGCAACATGACTTGTATGCGACCTGATCGTCTTCTCTCTCTGGGATATCAGTAAGGTTTGCTCTATACTTAACACAGCAGATTTTCTGATTTTATCCACCAACGTTGCAGCAGTGTTTGAATCTGCTTCTAATTTGCCACCATTCTGAAAAAGAAAAATATATTTTGGCTGTAGTGATAAGCAATAACACAGATCCTTATATGTCAAATGTTGATCTAGTATAATCAATTTAAACATAGCATTACAAAAAATTAGACAACTAAAAACAGTATGGAATTGATAGGAAAACAACGAGCCGAATCCTAAGAGCATGCAAATGCTCTGTGACAACATCTGGGTGTTATGCACAGACATTTAATGAGGCAGTGGAAAGACACATATGTGCTTTTGGATTTAAGTGTTACAGAAAAGTTATCCATATACCATAGACAGAGAAGATAACAAATTGATCTATACAGAAATAACTCAAAATCAAAGAAAACTGACTGATGCTACAAAAAGGAATTACAAAATTTGGGTATTTTGGACACACAAAAAGACATGAACATTAGAGAAAACCATTATGGTAGGAGGCATCCCTGCAAATAGGATGACCAGAGATGTATTCAGGATGCAACTGATGATTTGAGCATGATGGCTGCAGATGTTGGACATCTGGGCTATGAGAGAGAGAGAAATTCAGATAGACTGTTAGGGGTGCAAAGTTCTGCTCAGGACAAACTATTTGATGATTATAATCAATTTATAAACCACACTTTGTGACTTTCGTATTGTTTTATAGAAGATTAAAACTTCTTTATGCCGAAACACGGTTCTTTCACCCTTAAGAATGAATCTTGTTTTGGGTATAGCAGATTATATTGGTCATACAAACAAGAAAATATGAGAACTAATTAGTTCTGATACCTTTGTAGACAATGGTCAAAAGATCTTTATCATGCACATGACATCTTTGTGGGTTTTTTTCATTTCCAGTAGGACTAGACACTTGATATCACCTACCCTGAGGTCATGGACCAGTACAACTTTTTCTGAATTTTTGCAGAGTAGAAATGGATACAAACTCAGAAAACTGGTGCGGAAGAACAGCATCTAATCTCCATGCTAGGGCAACCTTAATACAAAATGAATACGAACAGACAATTCAACATTCTTCAACAGTAGGGTCCCAAAAACTATTGTGGTTATGGAATTGATGAGCAAATACTTACTCAGAAATATATATAAATAAGTACAACATAAAGGGTTGGCTGAAAAGTTTTGGTTCCACTGTTATAAGTTTAATAACACCTGAAAGATCTAGAAAATCAAATTCTCTACAGCCACAAAGCATTTCTTCTCAACAATGATTGACTGTGTACACAAAGAGGCTTACATTTTCTCGTTCGGTGCACATAGAAATGGAGGAGGGTTCAGATATATGGTTCAAACAGTGCACTGTTATTGAATTCTTAATAGCAGAACATGTTTCTGCAATTAAAATTCACAGACATATTCAAGCCTTTTATGTGATAATCAGTGTGTTGATTTGAGTACAGTAAGATGATGGGTAAAGTGTCTTAAAGATGGAGAATACCAGAATAAACAATCACCTCAGCAAAAAAAATGCAATATTCAGGCCTCGACTGGCAGGGTCACACTGGCTGTTTTTTGGAATTATCAATGTGCTGTTTTTGCACATTCGGGTTAACTGAAAACAGCTACTTGTCCTGTTGCTAAACCAATGTAAATATATGGCATACTCCTAAAACAAAGTAGTTCACAGATTACATGAGTGAAGCTGCATATTACAAAGAAGTAATGCTCTTTTCTGGCATAAAATTCTTCTTGAAACAGAGAGAGTACATAATAAATATTTACCTTTCTATTTTGACAAGCCAAGCAATACTGCATGACTTGCAACTCATCACCGCGCGAGAGAACTGTTGTACTTTCATTGGCAAATAACCTAAACTTTCTGCACTGTTTAATAATAAAAGCTGACAAAGGAACATTCATTTTGTTACAGTGATCATCCATTAGAGCTGAGAATGTTTATCTTCCAGTGGGTATGAGATGACCAGAGGTTGCTGTAAGCAAACAAAAAAGAGTAATTGACATGAATTGTCTTCTCAACTTCTCATTCATCTCGAAACTGCACTCTATAATAATCTTGAGTTTAATAAACACAAATAGCAGATTAGTTCCCAAACGTTTATTTATCGAGTCCTTGTTGAAGCATGAGGCTAAATTCGCAACAATCTATACTATAACTCATTATCATTAACTATAAAAATTACCTATATAAAAAATAAATAACTTCTTTCATAGTAAACTTTAGACTTTAATAAACTTAGAGGTAAGTAAGTATCAAGTTAGTAAGCGTTTCTCTGTCACCTGTCCTCTGACTCAGTGACTCTAGTAGCCTGCAGATAGTGACTCTAGTGACGTCTCAGACTCTGAGACTCAGACTGTGCTGTGACTGACTCAACTGTGCTCACGTCACTTCTGACGTCAGTCACTGTGCAGGTGTACACGTTTAACTGGATATATTATTCGAATAAGTAATTACTGTGTGATTTTATTAAATTGTATTTGATCAGTGCCAGTCCTAATTGAAATACATCAAACTTGGAATTATGTTGGATGACGTTAGAATCTTTGTCGGCTGAGCAAATTAAATGTTCAAATGTAAATTTTGAAATGTTGTTTGCAAGTCTTTCAAAATGTTGCAAACGTATCCGGCACAAAACTAAATTTGACGATGCCGCAATCATGCCATCCTCAAATTTGTCATTTTTAAAAATTACTAGATATGGACACAACAATAGCAATTTGAAAAATATCGCGCGTCTTTTATTATTTAAATAGTTTTCAAAATTTTTGAGACCCTAATATATCCTTTCTATTTTTTCTATTCCTAGTTTTTAAATCATGAAAGTGGGAGGTTGCTGTCAACTTTCGATTTCACGGTTTGTTGAGAACAAAGTTCAAATGTAAACAATATGGCTGCATGTAAAGGAAAAGTGATTACAGGTCAGGAAATCAAGTGGTATTAGACTAATATTTGATTCAAACTACGTGTAGTTATCAAAATGCACAGCTGATACTAGTGGGCTTCCACTGTTGAAGTCAAAGGGGATGTTGTGAAGGAAGACAGTGGTGGTTTTGCCCTGACTACTAGCAGTCTCCCTATGAAAATCAGGGAAGTAGAGTAACTAAAGCGATGGTCTGGCTGGATCACATACTTTTTATCCATGCCTGTTTCTTCAGAGACTCAATAAGTATGCTCAGGAAGATGGAAGCGGGCTTGTAGACAATTGTTGGAGTCGCTGAAGAGGTCTAGGCTATGCTCCAGGGCATGCGGGTGCAAGGGGAAAAGCGCGCTGATAGGCTTGCACATATGAAAAGTCGGGGCATATCCTTTACAGGACGTAGCCATTAACCACAGTAAACGAGTCATTGATTTTCTAGACACCACTTATACGTTCGGTAGTTTGCCATTGCTTTCTGAGCAGTGAGGTTTATTTTTACCTTTTGTAAAAATCCCACGGAAACGAATTTGCTTCCGAACTTGCCCACCTTGAGGTTTGAACCAGGTACTCTTGGGTTTGGGATCGAGCTCACTACCGCTTGAGCTACAGACGCTCAACTTGCATATATATCTGCTGGAAATATCGAGGGGCAATGAGTGATGCTGATATTCTGAATTCCCTAGGGAGAGAGGCAGTCTAAATGATTCAAGTAATAGTGGTGAATCTACAACCCTAACCAGATTGTAAGAACACCAAGTCAAATGTAGCGTACCCGGACAAGAGACTATACTGGTAGTGAAAGAGGAATAGTAAACCAACAAAGAACTGCATCTGGTAGGTGCCATATTATATGATTTAGTTCGTTTCTCTGCACAACTGGGAAGCATCTTTGTATACATATGGCACTACTGACACATACATGTGCATACTGATACATGAGCATACTAAAACAAATCTCTTAAGAACTATTTTTTACTTAAATTCTGCTATTACTGCTCAAATGGTTGCTGATAGCAACTACACCGTGGAAAATCATGACAACAGAGATGAAATATCTTAGAAGAACTGCAGGAGTAGCAATGAGAGATAAATGAAGAAAATAGAAGACTGAATGAAACCAACCGTATAATTTATAAAAGAACAACAGATTCAGAGATTTGGCCACCCGACAATTATACCGTGGTATTGTCTACCACAGAGGGCCACATTGGAAAAATATAATAATTGCAGAGCAAGAGAGAGACGATGGAAAAGCAAGAGAGAGACGATGGAAAAGCAAGAGAGAGACGATGGAAAAGCAAGAGAGAGACGATGGAAAAGCAAGAGAGAGACGATGGAAAAGCAAGAGAGAGACGATGAAAAAGCAAGAGAGAGACGATGGAAAAGCAAGAGAGAGACGATGAAAAAGCAAGAGAGAGACGATGGAAAAGCAAGAGAGAGCGATGAAAAGCAAGAGAGAGACGATGGAAAAGCAAGAGAGAGACGATGGAAAAGCAAGAGAGAGACGATGAAAAAGCAAGAGAGAGACGATGGAAAAGCAAGAGAGAGACGATGGAAAAGCAAGAGAGAGACGATGGAAAGATGGTGTGGCTGCATCAAGAATAGGTTTAGAGAAATTAATACCAATTTACAAAGTGCATTAGACAAAGTGCACTAGACAAAGTGCACTAATATCTTTACATCTCCCTCAACATCTCACTGTCTCTCTCTCTCTTAGCCTGTTACGCCCCTGGCGTTTAGGGCAGCAACAAACGTACACCATTCTTCCCTGTTCATGGCCTTCCTCTGTATTGTGTTCCAGCTATGATTCATTTCCTTCAGCTCTTGCTCTATCGTTCTCCTCCAGGTTGTCTTGGGTCTTCCACGCTTCGCCTACCCTCTGGAGTCCATCTCAGTGCAGTTTCGTGTCGGAGCCAGTCTCCATGCGCATCACATGTCCAATCCATCTCCAGCGTCGTCTTCGGATGATAGTGCCATATTCTCTTGTTGGCATCGTGCAAGCAATTCTTGATTCGAGATAGTAGTCGGCCAGTACACGCGTAAGATTTTTCGCAGACAAGTTGTATGAAGGCGGAGAGTCTGGACATATCCTGTTCTGTCATTCTCCAGCATTCCGATCCGTACAGCAAAGTTGACAGCACACAGCTGTTATAGATACTAGTCTTGGTTCTGATGCTGTATTGGGCAGATTTTCAGGCGGTCTGAAGGGTCATGAATGCACTGCGTGCTTTACTCAGTCTGTTTTTAATGTCAGATCCAGCGCCTCCTTCATTGCTAATAACACTTCCAAGGTATGTGAAAGCGGTTGTATCTCGGAGGGTTTTACCTTCTAGTTTGACTGGTGCTGGGGTTGCTATGTTCAGAGTCATTACTTCAGTTTTCTTCTGATTTATTTTCAGCCCAACCATCTCACTATATTGGTTAAGGCGGCAGGTCTTTTCCTGGATATCTCTATGTGTATGAGATAGGAGTGCGATGTCATCTGCAAAATCTAGGTCTTCCAGAGTGGTTGTGAGCGTCCATCTAATACCTCTTGCCTTATCTTCCGTTGTTTTACGCATCACCCAATCTATGACAGTGTTGAATAATAGGGCTGACATAACACATCCTTGTCGCACGCCTGTTTTTACTTCAAACTTTAGTTCTGAAGTTTCAACACTGCATGCAAACTTGCTGTAGCAGCTTTTATAATATTTATAAACACAGTGGGATTCCATACCATCTTAAGATACGCCATAGACTTTCGCGGTGTATGCTATCAAAAGCCTTTCAAAATCTACAAAGTTGATATAGAGTTTGCTTTGCCATTCTGTGCATTGTTCTATGATATTTCTAAGAGCAAATATTTGGCCTATACAGCTCCGTCCTCTGCGAAATCCTGCTTGTTCCTTTCTCAGTTTCTTATCCACAGCGTCAGTAATCGTTGTACGATGATTTTGCTTAAGATTTTACTTGGGACAGAAAGCAGTGTTATTCCACGCCAATTATTACAATCGGCAAGGGAGCCCTTTTTGGATATCTTGATGATGACTCCTCTGTTCCATGCATCAGGTATTATTTGGGCATTCCATATAGTAGTAAACAAGGGTTGCAATATATTAGCTGCAAGTTCTGGGTCTATTTTGAATAGTTCTGCGTTTAAGTTATCATTCCTGGTGCCTTGTTATTCTTAAGAGATTTAATTGCTGTAATGATCTCATCCTGGCTGGGTGTTTCAATGCCAATTTCTAACTCCTCTGTTGGTTCTGGTATGTCTGCTACTACCGTTGGAGGTGGTCTGTTTAGAAATTCTTTAAAATGCTCTGTCCATCGTATTTCTTGTTCCTTTCCGTTGTCAATAGTATTCCATTCTTATCCTTTATGAGAGTATTTGATCTTCTGTAATGTTTCCCGCTTATTAGCTTTGTAATTTTGTACACTGTCCCTGATCACACTTTTTGCTGCTTCTTCTGCCTGTACTGCCAGGTCTTCAACATACATTCTTTTGTCGGCCTCACAGCCCGCTTGATTTCTTTACTTGCGCTTTGTACTGTTCTTGGTATCTTGCTTTCAGTCTTTCGGACTTTGCTTCTAACAATTTCTTTTTAATATTCTTCGGCTGTCTATTATTTTCCATGTTGTTGGTGTTATCCATTCTTTTCTTTTCTTTGTGCGGGACCTAGACATGTTTCACTGCTCTTGCTATATATAGATGCTATGTTGTCCCATGTTCTATCTATGTTGTCAGTTTCATCCGTAGTTTCATTACTTTCTAGGGCTTGGAATCTGTTCTTTATCTGCATTATAAACTTATCCCTTACTTCCGTGTCTTTTAGTCTATCCACATCGAACCTCTTTTGGAAGTTTTCTGTTGTCCTGTTTTTCTTAGTTTAAGTTTGACATAAGCTGTGACTAGGTGGTGGTCACTACCAACATCTGCACCTCTCTTGACTACAACATCTAGCAGCGAGCGTCTCCAGGGTCCATTGATCATTATATGGTCTATTTGGTTTTTATCTCTGCCATTAGGGAATACCATGTTAATTTGTGGATATCTAAATGTTGAAATAGGGTTCCTCCTATAACGAGATTGTTCATGCTGCAGAAGTTTACTAAACGTTCCCCATTTTCGTTCATCATACCACATCCATATTTTCCCATAGTTCTATAACTATGCGTGTTGTCTTGTCCGACCTTCGCATTTAGATCTCCCATAACAATGATAACATCATGGGATGGTGACTTGTCTAATTCTGCTTGTAGGTTTTCGTAGTACGAGTCTTTCTTTGTATCTTCGCTATCATTAGTTGGCGCATAGCATTGTAGGATTGTGATGTTTGTATGCTTCCCTTTAGTCTGATCTTAATCAAGCGGCTGCTGATAGGTTTCCATTCTAACAGACACTTTTCCACGCCCTTTCTTAGGATTACTGCTACTCCTTCATGGTGTAGGTCATCGTCTCGTCCAGAAAAAGGACTGTTTCACCTGTTGCAGTGGTACTTCTTCCATTTCCTGTCCATCTGCTCTCGCTAAACCCTAGGATATGTAGATTATATCTTCTCATTTCTGCTGTTATTTGTGATAGTTTTCCCGGTTTCGTACATTGTTCTTACATTCCAGCATCCAATTCTGGTCTTGGTTTTGGCATTCAGGACTTCCGTCCTCATGAAAGTAGCTTCCTTTCGGCTTTCACCACTTCCAGTCATGTGAGTCAATGACTCTGGTAGCCCTTCATGCCCGTAGATAGGTTGTATGTTTGTTGTTGTTTCCGTAACTTTAATTTTTTTAAAGGATGGGATCGTTAGTCCCAAGCCCAACCCCAACCTGGAGGACCAGGAGACCATGCTTCGTCTGTCCCCTCCTCAGTGACCTTTCCGGCTTGTGTAACCCTTCCGGGAACATAAGTTCCCGCCGTCATAGCTCACTGTATCATTGAGCACGAAGCCTCCCCACCACTACAAGGTAATGGCCTCATGGGGAGGAACATCTCACTGTGATACAATGAAATAAGAAAAGATAAAATATCCTAGCTACATTTGTGCATAATTCTCAAATACAAGCATTAATTAGCTGGCAGTTAGAGAAATTACTTTATTTTTCCAACATAGTACTAGCTCTTTATAGGAGCTGTAATTGTTTTTAGAAATATTTCATTTCTTGAAATATATTTGATAAGTTTGTTCTTTTATCATTTACAGTACAAGGAATTGTTGACCCATCCAGTTTAGGAGCTACATTAACACATGAGCATCTTTACCTCCAAGTGCCATTTTTCTACTCACCACCAAAAAACAGTCTTGCAAAAAAACTGTCCACTGCTCCATTTGAACTTCACAATTTGGGCTGGATTAGACAAAATCCGTAAGATGTGATGTAGATGAACATTTTTTCTGCCATTATTGCAGAAAGTTGCATTGTCCACGAATCAACCCGGTCTAGGCAGTCATGTCCTGTTCAGCTCTCTCCACTTGTTTCTTATTTTTCCAATATTTCAGTTTCTATTTCTACTTCTTCTTCGCGTTGTTTTTACGACCAATTTTAATCACTCTTTGTGATATGTTTGATCTTTGCCAAGAACGTGAATACGTTGCACGTTGGTTTGGTAGGCCCCTAAACGCATGGACACCTACATGTTTAGGACACATGCATCCGATTTCACCCAAACCTCCTTAGTCGCCTCTTATGACATGCGTGGCAGGTAACAGTGGTTCTATTCTTTACACCCCAAATTTGGGCCCGGTAACCACTCGGGCATCTATTTCTACTCTGCGATGAGGTCTCTGTTGTAAAATGAGGAAACCGTCATCCTTGCTTCTGATTGTCATGGGTTCAAATTCAGTCTGTTTTATTTGATTCACTAGTCCATTTTAATTTTAGATCTCTAAGATTGTTAGCCAAGCGAGGAAGTGTGTGCATTGTGCAATACACTTGGTAGGTGGGGTGTATTTTTGTGAGAAGTGCCAAGTCTTATAAGGAAACTCAGTGCAATGAAGTTAATCATTCCCTTTTTAAACATTAATTTTGAAAGTATCTTCTCCACATTTGTTGGCATACATCCTGCTCTTGTTTCCTGGGGGATCAAGATCCCTTCATAGTAGGAGTTCTTACACCTCATTACATTTTACATTATACCTAGAAGAGTTGAGCCTTCTGGTTATGAAAAAACTCCTCATCACTTCAAATGAGAAAGATTGTAAACTCAAAAATCCTTGGTGTTTTATGACAGTGAATGTCTGGTAATTTTGGTTAGGGGCATACATATTCAGTCAACGATACATTGTTGTCTCCTTCTTATGATTTTCTTCTCTGTCTGGAACTACAGACAAAGTATTCTATACAGATATATTTTAATGAAAACATGTATGTTGATATCTTGCTTGGTCATCCAGCATGTCTCTGATCATCATGAGTAAAGAACTGACTTCAAATTTTGAATGAAGAATCTGAAGATAAATGTAGCCAGAGACATAGCATGCTTGAAGATGAGAGAAACAGCACTGGAGGAAGTTGATACCTTCACATATATACCATCATAAACAAAATAATGACATTAATAAAGATCCATTCGACAATGATAACAGTGAATATCAAGATAAGGATCCATGATTAGTGAGAACCATCATCTTTGCACTGCGGACAGGTCCTTAGGTACTCATATCTTCTCAACATTTCCATTAGTGTAATTTGGCTGATCACTTCAGTTCTGTGTTGATTAATAAAATATCTCATACCACTATCAAAGCGTTAATCTCTTGTAACTCCTGGTTTCAGTTGCATCTTCTTCACTCTGGATAAGAATCATCCATTCAATCTCCTTCTCTTATGACATTGATGATGTCTGATTTGTCCATTGCCCATCCTTCATCAATCACTGCTGTGTAGCCAGCCAATCTTTGCTCATTGCTCTTCATGTCTGCGTGACCCGATACATAACTAAATGTTATATGGATCATATGTGGTGTCATAATGTAGTCAGACTTCATTTTTATGAGCATTTTCATTGATTTACTTGGAATACTTGCATGTTTGTACTTCTTTGTGCCAAGCTAGCTTATCACCAGGTAACCACTATTGTTTCCATTGGGAAGCTACTTTTTGTAACGTAAAGGTTAGGTGCTCTCCTCTTGTGCCAACGGTAACCGGTTCACTTGAAAAACCAACACTTGACTCTTTAACAGCTTTACCTCTCAAGCTTGCTGGGAAGGCCCAAGCACTTTGCTTGATCCGAGCCACTAAACTGCCATTGTACACTACAGCATCACCATCTGTTGTATTTTTATATATTTATGCTTGGATTTCAGAATCAACAATTGCAGAAATTTCTTCTCTGCGTCTTCTATTAAGTGGTATATGAACAGAAAAGGTGGTGTTTGAATTATTAATGCTTTTTGTGTAAACTACTATTTGTATTTCCTTCAAATTCCTTGAAGTATATGTGCAGTAATAAATTGCATATGTGTCTTGATCTGTTATATGGAATAATCTGGTTAACTTTATATCATCTGGTTAATTTTATTTCCTCTGGTTTCTGTTCATAAATTGTTGTTCTACTAAAAATAATTTTACAGGCTAGCCATAGACCATCAGAGTATAAAGGAACACTTTTTGGAATATTTGATCTAGGTTTTTAATATAGCACATTTATACTGGTTGTTTACAATTTCTTGTGAATAAATATGGTATCTCTTTATAGAGGCATATATATTTTAACATCGTTCCTGAAAATGACAAGCACGATCTGCAACAAGTCCTTGTCAATCTCGATCAGAATGCGGGTTATTCAGTGCTACATAGAACCAATACTGACACACAGATGTGAGTCATGGACAATGAACACACAGATAGAAAAATCTCTGAGAGCCACAGAAATGTGGTGTTACAGAAGAAGGATGATAATCCCATGGACTGCTAAAGTGACTAATGTTGAGGTGTTGAATGAGATCAAGACACAGAAAAGCTTATCATCAATATAAGAAAGAGGCAGTCATCATTTTCAGGCATGTGATGAGGAAGGGAGGTTTAGAACACATTTTGACAACCGGTAAAATCGAGGGTAGATGAGACAGAGGAAGACAGAAAAAAATTTTGGATAGCCTGACTTCATGGCACGGTAGAGCGTCAACATCTGAGTTAATATCAAACACTAACAACAGAGATTTGTGGAGATCCATGATCGCCTATGCTAGCTGGCATGGCACCTGATGATGATCTATTTTAGCATTAGGAGTGGCTGGCCAAATACACAAACTTTCAACATGTACTTGTTTAGAAGCAATGAGTCGCCAAGCTATTTTACAACATAAAGGAAAGGGAAATCTGGAAAATGTGAACACATGCTGCATTTCATTCATTTTCAATGATTGTTTTCAGATACACACATATTCCAAACCTGACCCTCTATGGAGAGTGGGAGGCTATCAAGGAAGAGCTAACATTTTTTAAGGTAATAAGTATGTATATACCCATCTAGTTTTACAAATAAAAGAACACAGATTCTATATTTTATGTCATACAGCATGAATTTATTTATAGATGAATAATATAACATTGCTGCTACTATATTAGTAATAATAATATAAAGTCATATCTATTGAACTCATGAGATAAATATTCATACACCAAAATAAAATATGTAGAAATTATAAAAATACAACATTTTGTTTGAGCAATATAGCTGATCAAGAGTGTACACATAGTAATACAAATGTGCATATTATATCAAATTAATTTTATTCAATTAAGTTACTCTAGTTAACCGAATTGTACTATTCACAACAATGTTTTACGCCCATGTATCAAAATAAATATAGTACAGAGAATTCATTGTAGTTTGTAATACAGTATATACAGAAATAACAATTATTAGAGACAATATTTGATATAGGTATTAGATCTAGAATTATGTTATATGAATATAATAAAGTCTGTAGGTGAGATCGAGTTTCTAGTCCTATCAGAGATCACTGGTATAATGTAGGTTCTGTGTTCAAGTTGGACACCTCAGATAATGTCGACAGTTGAAAATCAATAAGAGTAGACTGGGAAGCTGCTGTTTGGGAAAAAATTATTTCAAATAAAATCCCTGCCAGTTTTCAATATCCTCAAAATTACATTATGGGTATTAGAGAAGACCCTTATTGGTACTAGAGGACCCTTTTGCATTACTGGTGCTAGAGGACATTTACTGGTGCTAGAGAGTTCACAACAGAAAACCATGACACTGGGCAACAACCTGGGTAGCAGTGTGACGACAAAAGAAGAAGAAGAGAGTTCCTGCACTGATGCCGAGATCTTCCTGTGTAAGACAGAAAAGAAGCACTTATGGTTATTCACCGCAGTGCAATTATGACGTTCTTATCAATCAATCATTGATACAATCTATTTACAGAGACATGTAACTATGCCTTTGCCTGGGGAATCTCATATCTTTTAGACATGTCTGGTGAGTCAAACATGCATTACATAGCTTAGCATGAGGTATCTTTGGTGCACACAAGGATCAATAACCTCATCCTTGGTGATCTTATCTTGCCATTTTATACTAAGAAGGCACTGCATGTTAAAACTGTTTAGATATTCTGGTGTAGTATATGGGCCATGTTTTGCTATCACAAAAAAAGTATACTTCATCTAAACTAATCAACATCAACTGTTAGATTGCAAGAACTTGGATTGAAGATTGAGAGCTACAGTGATGGGGCAACTGTCTTGTGAGAGAAAGAAATGTGGAGGGACTGTTGGAGTGGCAAAGTTCTGCTCAGAGCAAGCTATTTGATGAGGATATCTTTCTTGCAACTGTCACTATGACAATATATAGATGGTAAATGTATTTGCTCAAAAATCGCATTACTACTCAGGAAAAACCTGGTTTTCAAGGATCTGGTCAGCACAGAACAACTCTGGCAAGTATTTTTCCAAGAGTACACAGGCATGATATAAAGTGAGAGTGGTGAAATTGTAAATCTGTAGATATTTATGCTGAAATGTGCAGATATTTATGTTAAAAAATGCAGATATTTATGCTAAAATGTGCATGTATTTATCACTGATCAATTTGACAAATACCCTTATTTGTTATTTTTTGTGTGTAATTTATTCACAACATTGTATGAAAATACCCAATATACTCATCAATCGCAATGTCTCTTATTCCAGGAAAATGGTGGTGGTACTATTGTAGAAAATTCAACTGTTGGCCTTTGCCCAGACCTACAATACTTGAAAAGCTTGGCAGATGCTACAGGGGTAAACATTGTCAGTGGTACAGGTGTGAAATATAAAAGACTTGAAAGCCTAAATCCTTCGAACTTCATTTTCTTATTTTACTCTTCATGTGAATCTAACATTAAGCTTTTCAGTTTGATTAATACCTAGGAAGCAGATAGATTTTAAAAGACAAATTGATTTTTTTTAAAACTATTTAATACAGCTTGTGTATGAACTTAATGAGCTATGAACAACTATATTATATAGATACTTAAAGAAAACCTTGCCTGCCTGCCCAGCGTGTTCGTAGCGGCGTTCACTGTGTTCATAGCACCGAACCGAAGGGTCATGATGTCCATGACACCGAGCCGAAGAGCTGAAAGCTCAAATGCTTCTAGATCGGAAAAAAAAAAAAAGAAAACCTCACAGACATCATACATTCTTCTGTTCTTAGTTCCATTTCTAGTTTTTCACATTTATTCAGTTTTTAATCACATATTTTCATTATAGGCTGAGAATTCATTGTCTATGTTATGTCTGTCATATAAAAGTCTGAATTTCTTTGCTCTGTGTATCCTTTGTTTGATAAAGGTTTTTTTTTCAAAATGTTGCTATATATTGTTTTTTGACAACTTTAAGAGAAAGTATGTGTTCTTCGCTTGCTTTTAAAAAAACAATTTCTTGCTTGTGGACAAATAAACATTCAATATATATTTAGTACTGGTTCACATTTTCTTGAAGATATGATATAGTTAACCTGACAAAGTATTATCAATCAGTCACAGCAACAACTCTCCATACAGAAAGTATATAAATACATTGTTTCTCATTCTCCACTATTCTTATTCTTGTTAGGCCCAAAAATTCACCTTAAGACTATATTCAAAAGTCTGTATTAATGTTTCGTCTTGTTTTATTGTACTCAGGTTTTGGATACAACACAAACACAATGTTCCTACAGAAATCAAGATACATACCAGTGAAAATACAAAAATTGTGACAGCAAAAACCAACAGCAAATACCACAAGATCCATCAGCAGACTAAACAGAAAACGGCATACAACAATTTTTCATCTAAGAACAGGACACTGCAGGCTAAACCATCACATGAACAGAATAAAGCCATCTCAAACTGCACAGTGTGCATGTCAGAATGAAGAAACGCAGACTCCAGAGCACACCCAGCAGCATGTCTATCAACATACACCAACAAAACAAAATTTGGCCTCATGAACGAAGCTTACAGAGCAAGTTATAGGAACTCTCAAGGATCATCAACTGACATACAACTTCATAGAGGCAGCCCATCTCATGGTTTAGACAACATATATAAACCGAATGCAAAGAGAGAAGAAGGATCGATACAAAACAATTGGTCTTATTACATTTTTGTATGCTGTCAACACGTTTGTTAATTCATGTAGAATAAAATGGTTTATTGTGATAAAATTTGTTTATATTGAATGAATCAATCAGAAATAGTTATTTTTACAAAGCAATCGTAATATTTTTTCTTTAGGTTTTACATTGATACTGCACAGACAGAACCTTTTCTCAGTTACAGTGAAGAACAGATGGCAGAAAAGATGAGATCTGAGATTCTTGATGGAGTTGAAGGAATCAGATGTGGTATTATTGGTGAGATTGGAACATCCTGGCCAGTGACCGGTTAGTTATACATGTATGTTTTTTATATTTACACAATTTGTTAAGTTAGATAAGTTTACATCAAGTTCTATCTGTGCAATGAAGGTTAACTTTAATATATCTCCAGCTTTTTCTGCCTCTTGTTATCTCAGCATTTCTGCCTCTTGTAATGGTCTGCTTCTGCTTTCTTTTCTCTAATCTTGTTTTGCCTCAGCGTCAGATTGAGAAGAGATTTATAGAACATGCTTTTGTGTGCGCTTCATAAACAGTGTTTTTCGTCACCTGTTTTCCTGGACATCTCATCTCGCAGGCATTTTGCATATGTGGGATAATTTATATATTTGACATTGGTTGCATAGTATATGTATTAATAAACTATTATGATCTGTTGATTTCTGATCATAAGAATATTTGGATGTCTCGATAGATGATAGATGACAGTAAAAAAGAGGCGTTGCATAGCAAATTAGTTAAGAATGATCACACAGTTGTCTGATCATATCTACTCACTGTCCCCTGTCTACTGCTGCTTTCTTTAACTGATGTCTGTTTTCTGATGTCTTCTACTTGTGCAATTCCAGGATCGCCATATGCGTATTCTTTTCTCATGTAAATTCATTTATTTAAGTATAGTTAAATTTCATGTGTACACTGAATATTTTAACATCATTTAATAAGTTAGATGAGCTGGTTTTGGAGCACACAGGACCAGTAAAACTTACAGACAGATAGATATATGTCATTACAGAAGTCTTACAGTAATACAATCTCACAACACCAGATCCAGTTCACTTTGCTCTGAGTTGAAAACAAGTTCTCCAGAAGGCTATGTTGTAAGAGTGGGCAGGACAGTGAAAAGTGTTATAACTAACCTCTCAATATTTCATGATTGTCATTTTAAAATTTTGTTTTGAGTTTAATATGACTCTGGTCTTGAAACTTTTCGTTGTTTGGTATTAATGTAGAATTTGTATAACAATTCTTGAAAGATTATGACTTGAATAGAGAAGAAATTATCAAAAAAATCATCGCATGTGCCACTGAAAAATCAAATGGCCAGACAAACACAGTAATTCACATCTGGACAGTTAATGAATATAAATGAATCTTTTTCTCAAGTAGAATTTAATAATTAAAAATTACAATTCGTTTTAGGGATATATTAATATTACATTTTTTATAATTTTTGTTAAAAATCACACCTCAAAACAGCTTTTATGACCAAATTTGAGAATTTTTACGCCAAAAATTTATAAAAATTAAATGTTTAATATATCCTAAAAATATGTGTATTTTAGAAATATTAACATACATTCACTAAATCTAAAATCTATTATCATTCATTCGATGTTCTGTAAATAGTAGATATTGACAATTTTGTTTTTGTGGCCATTTGTATTGTTTCCATGGCAACTACTGACATTTTTTTTTACTAATTTTTCTACTATTCTAAGTCATACTCTTTCAAAATGCTTATACAAATTTTATATTAATATGAAAACAACGAAAATAGATTCTTGATTTTCAAGACCCGAATCCCCCCTTAATAATAGAAAAAGCTGTTAATAAATGTGAAGCGTTTGGCCAAATTCGTCATGTTTTTTGTTTTCTAATATCTATTTAGACTTTGAAAAGCGATCATTGAGAAGCAGTGCATCATTGCAAGAAGAACTTGGTTGTCCAATTATCATGCATCCGGGTCGATATGAAATGGCACCCACTGAGATCTTGAGAATTCTTTTAGAGGCCGGAGGGAAAGCAGAACATACAGTAATGTCACATCTGGACAGTATGTAACAAATCAATACCATTTTTCCAAATATGACATTTTTAAAAATATGAACAAGACTACAATAATCAGGTTTTAATGGGTTGGAGTTTAGATGCTAACAACATAGAGTATGTCCATAAAAAAATCCTCTGGCTCTTAAAAAGAGAAATATGAGTAAGATGTGTGTTGCTTCGACCGGAAAATATTTGAAACATCAACAATTCAATGAAATTCCTACCAAATCTACCTTCATGAAACAACAAATAGCATAAAATCAGATGTTCTGGTCTAAATAGTAGATATTGCAACTTTTATGCAAACATAACACATTATCGATATAGGGAAAGACTGCAGTAAAACATAACACACCATTATCATCATCAAATAGCTTGTCCTGAGCAGAACTTTGTCACCCCAACAGTCCTCCAGAACTTCTCTCTCTCATAGGCCAGATGTCCTGCCTCTGCAGCCGTCATGTTCAAACCATCAGTTACATCCTGAATCCATCTTCTCGTGGTCTTCCTCTTCTTCTCTTTTGCCGGTATGCTTCCTTCCATGATGGTCTTCTCCAGCCCTTCATGTCTTTTTATATGTTCAAAATATCTCAATTTTCTCTTTCGCATTTGTAGCATCAATAATTACACACCATACATTCTCAAATTACAAAGTAATTTATAAGTGGTTTTGCTAGAGTAAATAATGCACACAAAAAGACAAAGATATTAAATTGAATATGTTAAAAGACATCATTGTCCACAGAGAAATTGTCATGTAATGACATTGATGATGTTCATGTAAGTCTTCTCTGCTCCTCATATCTTGAACATTTTGCTATTAATTCTCGGAAGTTCTATGTACCTAAAATATTTCATCTGTATATTCTGTATCTCTATCCTTAAGTCTCTTTCAATCTATCATTTTCCAGGACAATCTTTATTGATTTTATTTTCAATCAACTGATTTGCAACACAATCTTTTTCCCTCTGGGTTGAATTATTCTTTTAGATAAAAAAAAACACAGTTGTTTTGTAAATACACATTTCAAGTGATTTAACCTTTGCTTCTAGTTGTTTGTCTATTGCCAATGTTTCTGCTCCACACAGTATAACTGATGTCTTCTTTTCTTTTTTAAAATTTAATATCTGCCACCTGTAGTTTAAATGTATTATAAATCCATTCTTATGTTTTCTGGATTAGTGTTTCATATCTTCCAATTTATTTTCTCATACCTAATGTGCACTAACTTTTATTTGTTTTGGTACTTATATCTGTTTATTGTTTCATATCGACCACTTGTTAACCACTCTTTGTGATTTGTATGTGATCTGAGCCGAAGAGCAATTGTGCATTGTGGCAGTTATGTGCCTACAAGTAGCACATTGGCAAGTTCATCTTACTGTTTATGTATTTTGGGAAAACTATAGTCTTTGTTTGTACGTGTTTCACTCAAGTAGCATACATCAGTTCTATGCTTTTTTACTGGTAGCTCCAGGTCACATCAGTGCCTTTTAGACATGCCTTGTAGTCTAGTGGTACTATTCTTTGCTTCTCTTGTGGGCTTGCATATGGGGAATGCATTTGTAAATATATTATCATAATTGTTTCTTGCTGATGTTTATTATGAAATTCCAATACACTATGATATTTTCAATACAGAACTTTCAACACAAAACCTTGCTAGAGTTTGCTGAACTTGGGTCTTACTTGGAATATGACTTGTTTGGCACCGAATTATCCTACTACCAGTTGAATGAGGCTGCAGACATGCCCAGTGATGCCCAGAGAATACAAACTGTTAAAATTCTGTTGGATGAAGGCTATGAAGACAGACTACTTCTCAGTCATGACATACACACAAAACATAAACTAGTAAGTGGTGAGATTATTAAACATAAAAATCTTGACAGTGAGGTCACTATTATTGTTGAAAAGTAATATGGGGTTTTCTAGATAAAAGTAGCCTATCATTGCAGCTAATCTGGCATATATTTATGAAAATGAGAAGGTTCAGTTATGACGTAGTATAGGTCAAGGTTGTGTGATGGTGTATAATTGTAGTGCGGGAAGGGGCGATGAACAAATGTGACGTAGGATGAGCTAGTCAGAACCGGTTTAAATAGTAAATAGACACAGCGCAATAAGTAACTGGAAGCTTTTTATTTGTCACTGGGGCTACTTTTATCTTGAACACCCTGTATAATTAGTTTTTTTTAAGTTAGTGATAATATGGTATAATATTGTTCCCCCCCTTTTTTTTTTTTTTTTTATATAATAGTCTTTTAACTTTATGGAGTCAGTATGTCATAGTGGTTAGTACATTAGATTCGTCCAGTGGTTACGGACCCAAATTTGAGGTGTAAAGAATAGAACCACTGTTACCTGCCAATCATGTCGTAAGAGGTGACTAAGGAGGTTTGGCTGAAATCGGATGCACATGTCCTAAACGTGTAGAAGTCTATACGTTTAGGTGCCTACCAAACCAATGTGCAACGTATACACGTTCTTGGCAAAGATCAAACATATCACAAAGAGTGATTAAAATTGGTTGTAAAGAATGAACGCAAAGAAGAAGAAGTACATTAGTTTCAAACTCTCTTTCTCTCTAGCCTGTGATGCCGCTAGCACTTGAGGCAGCAACAAATGCACACCATTTATTTCTGTTCTTGGCTGTCCTCTGTATTTTGTTCCAGTTATGATTCATTTCTTTCAGTTAGTTCTACTGTTCTCCTCCAGGTCGCTTTGGGTCTTCAACATTTTTATTTACTCTCTGGTGTCCATCTCAGTGCAGTTTTTGGTACAGAGTTAGTCTCCATATGTATCACATGTCCGATCCATCCCCAGCATATATTTTGGATGATGGTGCTCATATTATCTTGTTTCATATTTTCTAAATTTATCTCATTTTATGTTCAGTAAATTTTTGCTGACATTTATTTTAAAATGCATTCAACTTTCTCTTTATATCTTTAGTTATTTTCTAACTCTCACTGGCATATGTTTAGATTGAGACAACATTGAAATTCATAATTTAGTTTTAAGACTATATAAATTGGAGTTTCATATTTTGTAAAGGATTTTAAAAGCTTATGTTTCTTTGACAATTTGTAGTATAATTTCTATGTTAGTATCTCAAGT
The DNA here is from genome assembly GCA_020796225.1 of Arion vulgaris. Lineage (NCBI taxonomy): Eukaryota > Metazoa > Mollusca > Gastropoda > Stylommatophora > Arionidae > Arion > Arion vulgaris. The sequence continues at coordinate 5,486,332 of CM036763.1, forward strand.
ATGGGATTTCTATGTTAGTATCTTAAGTATGGGTTATGTTAGTATCTCAAGTTGATTTCATGTTATGTAAAAGTTACTAACAACACCAGAAAAGACAGAGTCACCAACATCAGCATAAGAAAGAAAGTTGGTACAGAACCTTGCTTGAATTACATTGAGAAACAAAGAATGAAGTGGTTTCAGTTTGTGAATATCTTCATTGCACTCGGACATGTCCATAGGTGATCCGATCTCCTCGCAATATTCCAACAGCGTTCAGCGACTGACGACCAGTTCGATTTTGATTGATGAGCCTACTCAGTACCTGTTATGCTGTTCTTTTCTTGCTACTCCAATCTTCAAACCCAGCTCCTGCAATCTAGTAGTTGAAGTGGATTGGTTTAAATGAAAATCTTCTTTGCGGCCACACTCTATGAGGGCATTCAAAATATCAAAGAATGAAGTGGTTTTGCCACTTAATAAGAATGCATCCAGTCTCCACAGTATACAGTCTTCTACAACAGAACATCAGGAAAGAAGGTGAGGGAAGACCACAAAAAGATAGTTGGATGGCATAGCAGAATCAAACCAAAAGCCACCAGAACAGCACAAGACAAAATCAAAAACCACAACACTGGCAACAACCCGGTAGCAGTGTGACGACAAAAGAAGAAAAGTATCTCAAGTGTTGTCTATAAAAGAAAATAAGTAACATTTTTTTATCATCATTCAATAACTTATCTTAGCAGAATTTTGATTCCCTAACAACCCTTTGGAATTTCTATATCTCATAGATCAGATGTCCTAGCTCTGCTGCTGTCATGCTAAAATGATCAGTCACATCCTGAATCCCCCAGCCACAATTCTGTGGTCTTTCTTCCTCTTTGCCAATCCTTTCAATAATGGTCTTTTCCAAACACACCTTTCTATTTGTTCAAAATACTTATGTATTCTAATTATATTTTATGTTTTTATTGTCAGATGAAATATGGTGGCCATGGCTACTCTCATATTTTAATGAATGTGGTACCCAAGATGCTTCAGAGAGGCATAAGTCAGGATCAAGTGAACAAGATGCTCAAGACAAACCCTCAGACATGGTTGCAATTTTTCAAGTGATATTTTGAATTCAGTATTTTGTGGGTTCATGTTTTAAAAGCTGTGGCTACTGTTCTGTTTCTAGTTTCTATGTAACATCAGCAAATAGAAAGGCTAAAAAATTAGGGCAATCTCAATGAAATATTAGAGGTTAGTTAACTTAGTCGCTTTATTTTAGTAAAATACACAGGGTGAGATAAGAAGATGAATGCTGACATTACTTCAACCTAGTACAAGTATTATTTATGAGAAGAACCAAGAAAATTGTCAAGATTAGGTTAATTTGTAAAAGTAGGAAAATAGAAAATCAGGACTAGAAGAAAAACTATAAATATGTCTTTTTCTTCTTTTGTTGTCACACTGCTACCAGGTTGTTGCCCATGTCTTGGTTTTCTATACTATACATACTACCAGCTCAATAAAATAGAAAACATAATAATCTTCAGACTCATCACATGCATATCTAACCAATATTATTTATATTTTTAAAGAAAGGGGCATATATGTACATTTTCGAGACATTATTTTGTACTTTTTTATATATATAGTGGGTAAAATGCTTAAATTTTATGTTAGACACTCACCAAGTTGATACATCAGCTCTTGATCAGTTCATAAAATATTCATGCACGGAATGAGCGATGTATGGGAGGGAAGCATTTAAAATACTCAAATTGATGTTTGAAAATGTAAATTAAACAATGAGATGGCACATTTAATTTTAAACTAATTAAATTGATGTTGATAAAGGGTCTGAAGGAGAAGGATTGATTTAATTGCACCAGGTACTTGCAAATGACTCCTTCTCTCTTGTCAGAAATGGCAAGCCACCTGCCGAGAGTGTTGCACAAACTCCGTAGCTCCAGCAACAATCCTAGGGATCTCCAGAAAAAATTGCACATGTAACTGGTCTGGATTTGAACCTACAACATTTGGATCGCCAGGCAAACGACTTAGCCACTCCACCATAGAGACCCCCGAATTGATATACAAAAATTTAAACTAAATAAATGTAAAAAGCCAAGAACACGATGGATAGATAACATCTCAGAGTCCCTGCGAAAACATGGACTGACAACGTCAAACGCAACATACCTGGCACAAAATAGAAAAAATAGAAAACTAACTCTCCCCACGACGCTTCACAGCAAACGGGGTTAAGATAAGATAAACTAAATAATGAGATAGTTTGTTCAGTATTATAATTGTGTTTATACTTAATAATTTATTATTAATTCTATGTTCATGATTATGTTAACGGTTAATATATTTTACATATGAATATCATATTTATTGTGGTATTCAGAATTAATTATTTTGAACATTAATGTCGTTTTGCATAATTTGTTTTTGGTGGTGGTTATATTTCTGAGGACTACTTAATTCAGGATTATAATTGTATTATTAATAGTATTTTAAGGTCACTGTAGTACAGTGGACAGTGCATTTGCTTCCTAGACAGGTTTGAAACTCCCATTTGCAATATAATTTTTGCCAAGCACAAACGGCTCTCAGGTTGACCCAGCCTCATTTGAGTACAAGAAAAACACTGGGAAGTAAAACCAACCGGTGTGATCTTGACCACATCATCGATCATGTATACCATTGGGCAAAGAACAATACAGTCCTAACTTTGTATTCCCATATATACCTCATGATATTAAACCAGATTTTTTATACTTTTTACTTTACTGTATTGACGCATTATTATTTATGAAAATGAGTTAACCAGATACATGTTTCTTTCTTCTTTCTTTTGTCCTTCTCTGCTTTTTTGCCGCTAGGCATAGCAGGTTTAACTGATGATCGGTTTCCGAGATAATGCACGCTTGGTCGCTTGATATGGTGTGGTATTGTGGAGTTTTAAGATGTCTGTAACTCCATCAACCCATTTTTTCTTGATCTGCCCTTTCCTCTTGATGATTCCATTTTCAGGTTGTACGCTCTTGCAACTGTTGTATTCGGGTTCATTCTGACCAAGTGGCCAAACCATTTGAGTCTCTGTTTTCAATAAATCTAATAGCAGGTGTTGTTCGATTAATGTTTAAATACTCATAATAGGGTGACGGTACTGGTACAGACAATGATCAAAGAAATCACCTTCATTTTTGTTCCTGGGCAAGCAGGAGTTAGGGGTAATGAACTAGCTGATAGATTTGCCTTCTTGGCTACAATATCAGAGGGAGCTGCCATGGATCAAAATGACATTCTTCACGCATCGACAGAATTTTTCTGAACAAAGGAGTTTCAGGGCTGTGATTCCCACTCGCTGACCAGATTGAGAGAGATGGGTGTCAAGATTGGTGCAGCCCGAAAAGAATGACATACCAAATATGCAAAGAGACTGATTAATCAACACCGAACTGGGGTGTTAGGCTGCTGGATTTGTTAAGGCAGAGATCGGAGCACCTATGGACATGTCCGGCGTGCTATGATGATAGTCCTCATATAACTGATTACTGATACTCATAATTTGTTAAAAATAACAACTTTGATCAATCAACACAACAAAACAACGTGCCTTATTTTTTTACTTATTTATTGTACCAATACTAGAAATAAAATTGCTAAACAGGTTTCCTGCAAGAAACAAATTTTGTATATCATCAATTAACATTGATAATGATCTGCGGAATAAACACCATACATGTCTAGTCAGTTGCACTGTATGACTCAGAAATAAAGAAGTTGAGATAGAAATAGAAAAAGAGGTTTTTAAGATGTCTCTTCACAAAATAAGGCAAGTGTACTTGACAGATAACAAATCAAGTAAACAACTTTTTAATTACATAGAAACTGACAGACAACTACTGAAAAGGGTTTTTTAATGTACATTGAAAATAGCATGATGACAATATGAGATAACAATTTTGCTACAAAAATTATTGGAGGAAAATCCATGGAAAAAGTAAACAACTGAAGATCACCTTCATTGCACAATAACAATCAAAGTGGAACATTGGAACTGGAACATTAGGTTTTCAAAATGCTGACCTAAAGAGAGCTACCTAGGACAGAGTACAGTGTAGGAAATGATCTGATGAGTCTTTGGTCTGTCTAACCAGAAGCTAACTAAAGGTAGAAAAATTGGCCACAAAGGACATAATACAAGGAAGAGATATGGTTAGATTTTAACACCTATTTTCAGGCTTTCTTACTTGATGATGGTAGATTACTACAGGGAGAAATTATCATGTGACTTGATCAACATTCAGACCATCTAACTTGGTGATGATAGATTACTACAGGAAGAAATTATCATGTGACTTGATCAACATTCAGACCATCTAACTTGGTGATGATAGATTACTGCAGGAAGAAATGATCATGTGACTTGATCAACATTCAGACCATCTAACTTGTGTGATAGATTACTACAGGAAGAAATTATCATGTGACTTGATCAACATTCAGACCATCTAACTTGGTGATGATAGATTACTGCAGGAAGAAATTATCATTACTTATAACATTCAGACATCTAACTTGGTGATGAGTTATAAAAATGATCATTGACTTGATCAACATTCAGACCATCTAACTGGATGATAGATTACTACAAAATATCATGACTTGATAACATTCAGAATCTAACTTGTGATATGAAATTCCTATTATACCATCTTAATCTTGTAGCATTTAAATATTCTTTATAGTATACTATATTCTAAAATATTGTTTCTTAATATACTCATACTATCATTCTTAAAATATCTTCTATACTATGCTATATTCTTAAATATTTCTTCTATACTATGCTATATTCTTAAATATTTCTTCTATACTATGCTATATTCTTAAATATATCTTCTATACTATGCTATATTCTTAAATATATCTTCTATACTATGCTTATTTATTTCTTTAACATATTTCTAATATTCTTCTATATATCATATTCTTAAAATATTCTTCTATAATATATATATTCTTAATATTCTCTATATATACTATATTCTTCAAATATTTCTTCTATACTATGCTATATTCTTCAAATATTTCTTCTATAGTATGCTATATTCTTAAAATATATCTTCTATAGTATGCTATATTCTTCAAATATTTCTTCTATAGTATGTTATATTCTTCAAATATTTCTTCTATAGTATACTATATTCTTCAAATATTTCTTCTATACTATACTATATTCTTCAAATATTTCTTCTATAGTATACTATATTCTTCAAATATTTCTTCTATAGTATGCTATATTCTTCAAATATTTCTTCTATAGTATACTATATTCTTAAAATATTTCTTCTATAGTATGCTATATTCTTAAAATATTTCTTCTATAGTATGCTATATTCTTAACATATATCTTCATACTATGCTATATTCTTAAAATATATCTTCTATATATACTATATTCTTCAAATATTTCTTCTATAGTATACTATATTCTTCAAATATTTCTTCTATAGTATGCTATATTCTTCAAATATTTCTTCTATAGTATACTATATTCTTCAAATATTTCTTCTATAGTATGCTATATTCTTAAAATATATCTTCTATAGTATGCTATATTCTTAAAATATTTCTTCTATACTATACTATATTCTTCAAATATTTCTTCTATAGTATACTATATTCTTCAAATATTTCTTCTATAATATACTATATTCTTCAAATATTTCTTCTATAGTATGTTATATTCTTCAAATATTTCTTCTATAGTATACTATATTCTTCAAATATTTCTTCTATAGTATGCTATATTCTTAAAATAAAGATTACTAAACCTGTTAACCAAAAGTATCCAATGGATTGAAAGAACATTATCATCATATTTAATACAAGCTTTTGCATTATCTTTACAACGTTTAGATGAGCCGACAACGACCACATCTTTGCTGCAGTCTTGACACTACTATCTATCTGGCTACCAGATTTTTCACCAGCCAGCAGTAAATAGCGATAACTTCTCCAACATACAAGTACACTGACAATATCTTCTTCAAGATCTTCTCTGTGTCTCTCTGTCTCTAAAAGTTGATCCAACATAACATCTACATCTTGATTATAGCTTATGACATCATAAATTGTGTTGTGGGGTGTCAAGGTAGCCCATTCTGTCATGGAGCTTATTTCTGATATTAGACGCTTCATTTTCCAGACGTTACGAATGAGCATAGTCATGTAGCTGTTAATAGCTAAAACAAGTTCTTTTACTATGACTATCAAGTCCTCATTGTTCTGCACTCCCTGGTTCACAACATTAGCATGTTGTTCTAAGTTTCTGGTCACTTTATGAACAATGTTTTGGTTAGATCTAATTATACTAAGAAGCCGTTCTTCCATCTCGTAGACCTCTTCCTGGTCATCATCATCCTCCTCCACAAATATATCTTCAATGGCGTCAGTCAAGTTTTTAGTGCCGTCCTTCAAAGCCAAACAGTCTAACCAAAGTTCCTGCAAGCTGCACAATGATTCAGTGGTCAACTTGTGTCTTGAGAATTCTCGAGAACTATACATCTCTATGAAAATTGTTGACTGCTTGAACTGCGACGTTTGTTCCCATCATCCATGCAGAAGTAGCTTTTTCATTGAAAAAAAAATAGTTGATACTGTTTACAATTCACGTATTTGCAAACTTCAAGTACATTTGTGAGTTATCAAAACTGTCTCACAAAAGAAAAGCTGATGAGGACAAAGAATGACACAGAAACATCATGTATGAATGTGGTCTATTATTATTGTTTATACTTAATATCCAATATCTGCTATGAATGTTTACGTCTTGCTGCAGATACTGCACAAATGTCTGTTCTTCTGCATGAAATACACCTCAGGTATTCTAAATAGTTGAGAATATAAACTCTTTGCAAACATGTGTTGTTTGTATCCTCTAGTCAGAACGTTATGTAGAGAATAAGTCAATATTGCTTGAAATACTTATGGCATCTTAGTCACTGAGGATTTTCTGTTCTGTCAAACTGACCTGAGATGGAATGAAAAGTAAATAACAGTAAGACATACAGTAATTCAAGATTTATTTCATAAATTAAACATCCATTAAACAGGAGTGGCTTATTAACAAAAATATTGTGTTAGTATACTTTGATGGTTTATTAATTTTTTATATGTAAAATAAATATGCTATATTGAACCAATAATTATGTATGGCAGCAAATCATGGACAATGAACAAATAATCAATAAGATAATAGGAAGCCACAGTGATGTGGCTTTACAGAAGAAGGCTGAAAATTCCATGGACAGCGAGGAAAACAAATGATGAAGTTTTTAATCAGGCCTGCGCCCGTCTGCCCAGCGTGTTCGTAGCGTCTGCCACATCATTCTTTTTCTATAAAGTTATGGCTGCTTCTTACAGATCTGTCAGGGGCTCATTCTTGTAACATGTCTAAGCTATTTCCATCTTTCTTCTTTAAAGATAATTTCTATGATTTCAGTGTAGGCGAGATTGAGTTCCTAGTCCTATTGGAGATGGACGATAAAACATAGGTCCGTGTTTAAGTTGAACACGTAAATGAACCCTGAAGTTCAAAACTGAGAGCAGCAAGCTGGAAAGCCACTGCCCTGGCAAATGTTTAAGTTGAACACGTAAATGAACCCCTGGAAGTTCAAAACTGAGAGCAGCAAGCTGGAAAGCCACTGCCCTGGCAAAAGTCATTAGGAAAAAAAAAGGAAATAAAAGTTCTACAAAATATTTGTACCATCTTCTAAATTACATTGGGGACCCTTGCTGATTCTACGGAGCTCGTGCACTCACTGCCGCTAAGATTCTCCAGTGTAAGAAAGAGATCGGAGCACACATTGTTACTCACCGAAGTGCAATGATGATATCCATCAATTAATCTATAATTAAATGCAACAGTTAATATAAGCTTGCAATAAGTTGGCAACGCTTTATGTAGCATGCTAATATCGAGAGTTGGACAATTAAGTCTTTCTGAATGTACCACCTTGACAAAAGGTTGAAAATGTTAAAGACCAATTATAGTCTATGTAAAAAAAAATGCTCCTTCTGATCTGAATACAGTATTGCAACTTTTTCAAACTGTGTCACATAAAGAGACACTGCTAAAAACTAAAGTGAATCTTATAAGAAGGATTTTCTGACCAACACTATGTTACCAGTGCCAAACATGGCCAATAATAACAGCTAACAACAGAAAATCATAACGACGGAGAATATGTGACTTAGAAGTGCTGTAGGAGTGACAATAAGAGACAAAATTATAAATTAATAAAAAGAAGAAGATTGGTTGTGAAACCAGTCATGCGATTCATACAAAACAACAGATTAAATGATTTGAACACCTGACAAGAATGCCCTGGTATCGGTTACCACAGAGATCCACACTGAAAAAGTATAATGAGTACAGAACAAGAGGAAGACCACGCAAAAGATTGAGCGAAGGTATCGAGAATAACCTTAAGAAAATGAATAAAAGCTTACAAATTACCTGAGAGCAAACACACACAAAATCACTACATCTCCCCTCATTAACACTTCTTTAAAAAGAAGTCAATGGTGGAAAAGAAGAATTTTTTCATAAACTCACAACATGCTGTGCACCAACAATAACTGAATTAATTAAACAACAGTGTAACAGAATGCTCATATTCTCATGAACAACATATTCTCATGAACAATATGTTCTTGTATTGAAACATTGATATATATATTTATAAAATACAGCATAGCAAATAAAAGATAACACATTACAAACCATGTAGTCATAGTTCCATATTTGCCAGCTATTTATAAATGATTTCTTTTCAAGTGTTGTGAATATGGTGTGCCATAATCAATCAGCTTAGATAAAATTGACAAGAACAGCTGGAGGAATTGTCATTCGACTTTTATGTTTAATTTAGGGGAAAGATAATATCTTTTCTTCAAATGCTCCATATCAACCACTTGTTAAACCACTCTTTGTAATTTGTATGTTATCTGAACCTAAGAGCGATTGTACATTGTGCAATTATGCACCTACAAGTAGGTCAGTACTTCCGATTTCTGCTATGCTTTTTATTTACTAGGATAGCTTCCCTAGACCCCTATCTCAGTCGCCTCTTACAACATGCTTTGTAGGTTACAGTGTTACTATTCTTTGCTCTCATTGTGAGCTCATGCAAACACGGGCAGATAATATCAACTCTTAGACAGAATACGAAAAGAAAACTGCCTGGTTCTACAAATAAGAAACTAGATGTATTTTGGGCATATAAAAGACACGAAAGAAATGACTATCATTGAAGGAGGCATCATGGCAAAGCGGAGGAGAGAAAGCCCACAGAGAAGATGGATTCAAAATGTAACTGATGATATGAGTATGACGGCTGCAGAAGTGGAACATCTGGTCTATGAGAGAGAGAAATTCAGGAGGACTGTTAGAGTGGCAAAGTTCTGATCAAGAAAAGCTATTTGATGATAGATTACTGATTAGTTTAATGCCATATAACTACATGGTCCCAATATAGTATTTGAGTTCTAGTAGAAAGAAATGATTGAATGTTGAATTGTCCACAATCTTCAGCAACAATACTCAACATTCACAATACAACAAAATGTACTTACAATTACAAGGCAAGAATTATATCGAACTCCTGAAGGAGACTGAAATTTAAATCTTGAAAAATATACCAGTCTTCTTTAGAATATATTTCTATTGGAATGCTCTCTGACAAAAGATATAAGGAACTGGTCAGTCCACGCACACATTCCACACAATCTTTAATGTTAAATAGTAGGTATGTGATTGACGGAATCTATGACACTGCTCCAGACTACAACACACAACAATACTAGTAAATATACACAACATCAGACCACATTGCTGTACTGTAAATAAGATGGATATATAATCTTGTTTATCATACACTAGGAATGTCTGATAACAGTTATCAGTTTGTTTTGAGCACAGAGTAACAAGTGAGTCACATGGCCTTGTTTATTTATAAAGCATTGTCTTGGAAATATTAGCAACAACTAACTATAATTTGCTTATCTTCTTCTTCTTCAAACGCTCCACATCGACCACTTGTTAACAACTCTGTGTGATGTGTATGTAATCTGAGCCTAAGAGTGATTGTACATTGTGCCAGTTTTTTTGCTCCTACAAGTGGGTCAGCACATCCTATTTCTGCTACTCTTTTTATTTGCTAGGATAGCGTTCCTAGCCCCCTATCCCAGTCGCCTATTACGACATGCCTTGTAGGTAGCAGTGTTACTATTCTTTTGCTTCCCTTGTGCGCCCTGGAAACTTAAGGGCGATAATTTGGTAAAAATCACAACATAAACATCCATGAAATGTTTATATTGGCAAGGTTTTATTTGTTGTCAAGAAGGACAACGCAAGGGAGATGATCACTTTCCCTGTACCCCGAGGACATTTCATGGAGTAAAATTGGAGTCGGTTGATTGATTGATTGATAGGGCCATCATCATTGCACTTCGATGAGCAACCATGTGTGCTTCGATCTCTTTCTTACACAGGAAGATCTCAGCTGCAGTTGACGAACTTTGTCCGTAGCACCGGCGAGGGTCTCTAATTTAATTTGTTTTGACATGATGAAGATATTGTTGTAGGAATTTTATTTGTTTATAATCTTTTCTAATGAATATTGCCCGTCAGCGGCATTCCAGCATTATCTTCTCGATTTTGAACTGGCAAGGGTTCTTTTACGCGCTCAAATTAATACGGGACCTACGTTTTATCGTCCGTCTCCGATAGGACTAGGAACTCGATTGAACACGAGGGAGCGAACCTGGTACCTTTGGCACGAGAGACGAGCACCTAACCTATACACCACAGAGACCTATAAGTCGCTAGTAGTTATTAGTAGATAGTAAATATATATAATATATAGATCATTAACAGTGACAGATCGATGGTTCGGTCTGTGTCGTCTTGTCTGTATGCTAATAGAGTTGGGTCGCCGTTATTCAAAATAGGCAGGCCAGAGCTTAGTCACAGCCAACTCTAACTATAAGTTTATAGTTGGCTCTGACTTAGTAGAGCCATGGCCTTCTTCAATATTATCTTGCTTCCGGTGGCGTCGGTCGAGCTAGAGCTTGGCTGTGGTCGAGCCTGATTGAAAACGATGTCATGTCTATTTTTAGTAGCATTTCTCCACTCGAAGTGTTGTGCCATAAGAAACTTTGTGCTTGGGAAATCCGAGCGTTCCTCAAGGAAAACCCCAGTTATCTGGAATGGGGAGTTGGTCCACATGGGCGTACACATTACAGATTCGTCATATCTGATCACGAATTGATACCTGGGCCTCTTGTAATTTCAAGCCGTTAAGTGAGGAGTCAAATATATCAAGACAGTTTCGAAGAAGACACTGTTTCATGTAGGCGATTGAACAAAGACAGGTATAGGCAGTATTACATAAGTAGGGAAAAATTAATTATAAAATATGAAAGAAAAAAAACATTCAATGTTTCGGTGCTAGACGTTTGTCAAGAACAAATATGTACAGAAAAAACTTAATTAACTAAAACATAATACTAACTAATTATGAAAAGATACTGGCATACAAACCCGCTCCAAAAGTGCTGGTCTCTTGGTCAGTATCTCATGAATGATAGAATGGACAGGAAATAGTAAGACTATTAAGTTTCCGGTTGGCTGGTCAATCGGAATGGGTCAGTGGCAGGTTACATAAGATATTGTGTGTACAGGTGGGAACAAAGACCACACGTGGGAAGAGCAGGAGAGGTGGGTGGAAGAAACAAGAGATAATGGCGTTCATATCCGACATAGCAGACTAATGTGTAGACACGTACACCCCCATAAAACATGAGCCCTATTAGACTGATATGGAATGCATACACTCCGATAGAAAGGGCGAGTATATAATCCAATGTCCCGGAGGGGAGGGGGGCTAGTGATAGACAGTATCAGACTGTAAGTGTCCTACAGATATGTGTACCAGACGATAACGTGCTGAAGATAAGTTAGAAAGTTAGAAAATGGGATAGAACATGACACTTGATCAGGTTCAATGACACTGTCCTCCGTCAGATCAGAGCCAACTATAAACTACTATAGCAAGGCTATAGCAAGGCTGTGGTCAGATTCACCTGGGGGTGAGATAACATTACCGGATAGTTAGATTCTGCAGCAAATAGTTTCCTGAATATTGGATAGTTAGATTCTGCAGCAAATAGTTTCCTGAATATTGGATAGTTAGATTCTGCAGCAAATAGTTTCCTGAATCAGAAATATGTCGAACGCATAAACCAGCTTCTGTGTAGTATTAGTGCTTTTTATTTTGCACTTCGGTAATTTCAATAACCAATGATTGTTTGTTTGTTAAGTAAGGGATTAAAGCCTCTTTAAGCCGAGGCACGCCCTTTCAACCTAAGGCGAACCTTTTATTGGTTATATCAGAGCGTGTAGGCCAACAAACATGAAAAATAAGAATTAACTCCTTTCGGAGAATGATTAGATTCTTGAGGGCACATTTATATCTTTTTCTAAACCGTCTCTTGCGTTCACTTCTCATCTCTACCTCTTCTTCTGTGTGCATATTTCCTTGATAGCCCTGTTGGAGGATCAGGCGATAATGCACGAATTCCATATGGACTGGAGATATTTCATTGTTCATTTGAGGATCATCTTCATCGCACATGTCCATAATTGTTCAGATCTCCCCCCAATCATTTATTTCAGTGTGTTTATACTAACAACTGCCGCTCTGTGTTAGTTGATGTATCTACTGGTGTTTCTCTCGTGGTTTTCCCGTCTTGTGGCACCTATCGGTATGTACAACTAGCGCAACCGAGATAGAGAATACCCTTTAGCTGCTTCGTTGATTGATTGATAGGACAATCATCATTGCACTTTGCTGAGTAACCATGTGTGCTACGATCTTTTTCTTCACAGGAAGATCTCAGCTGCAGTGCACGAACTCCGTAGCACCGGTGAGGGTTCCCGATGTAATTTTGTAGATGTTGAAGATATTTTTTGTAGAAATTTAAAAAAACAAACTTTTCTAATGAATTTTTCCCGGGCAGCGGCTTTCCAGTCTGCTCTTCTTCTTCGCTGAAATCTTCGTAGCCTATGTTTTCTCTTAGAGCGTTGATGATGTCTCTTTTGTCCACAGAATATCTCGATCGCAGCATTGCTCGTCAGTGCATCCGCTCTCACATTGACCTTCGCCCCAGAATGACCTGTGTCTGTGCATCCGCTCTCACATTGCCCATCACCCCAGAATGACCTGTGTCGGGGCATCCGCTCTTACATTGCCCATCACCCCAGAATGATCTGTATCGGTGCATCCGCTCTCACATTGCCCATCACCCCAGAATGATCTGTATCGGTGCATCCGCTCTCACATTGCCCTTCACCCCAGAATGACCTGTGTCGGGGGATCCGCTCTTACATTGCCCTTCACCCCAGAATGACCTGTGACGGGGCATCCGCTCTTACATTGCCCTTCACCCCAGAATGACCTGTGACGGGGCATCCGCTCTTACATTGCCCTTCACCCCAGAATGACCTGTGTCGGGGCACCCGCTCTCACATTTCCCTTCACCCCAGAATGACCTGTGTCGGGCATCCGCTCACATTGCCCTTCACCCCAGAATGACCTGTGACGGTGCATCCGCTCTCACATTGCCCTTCACCCCAGAATGACCTGTATCGGTGCATCCGCTCTCACATTGACCTTCGACCCAGAATGACCTGTGACGGTCATAATACAAAGCAATGTGAGCCTGAAAACAAAGAGCATTCAACAATATACTTGGTGAAAAAGTATAACTAACAAACGCCCGAGTGGTTACCGGGGCCCAAATTTGGGGTGTAAAGAATAGAACCACTGTTACCTGCCATGCATGTCGTAAGAGGCGACTAAGGAGGTTTGGCTGAAATCGGATGCATGTGTCCTAAACGTGTAGAAGTCTATGTGTTTAGGGGCCTACCAAACCAATGTGCAACGTATACACGTTTTTGGCAAAGATCAAACATATCACAAAAGTGATTAAAATTGGTCGTAAAGAACGAACGCAAAGAAGAAGAAGATAACTAACAAAGAAACGAAACTGTAGCTTAACTGGATACGAGAACATATTTTAAAAGATAGTATTTGTTACACTGAACAGCAAAAACATAGCAGAGACATAACTAACGAAGTTTAATCTAATGTTGCATTGCCAAATACGAAAATCAACCTGAATTAATATTAACTATATATTTAACGATACAGGATTACGCCCATTGAATTGCTTGAACACAATTATAAAAATGGATTATTGAAAACATGAACAAACGCCATGCAGGATACAACTGAATGCGTTTGTTTAAAAACATCAAATGTAAACTTCTAATCTGTTTCAGTGCACAGCGGTAATCTGTTGCCACCAATTTTTATAAACCATTCATTTCAAATGAAGGACATGTCAAATAAAATAAACCAATTTCTGATATGTATACGTATGGATCACCAACAATGGCCTACTTAAAGTTATAGTTTTCTTAGTTTTCTGCCCACCCGTTTGTTTCCGTAGCTCGTAAGGGGAGCAAATAATAGTAACACTGCGACCTACAAGGCATGTCGTAAGAGACGACTAGGGTAGGGCAGAGCCAACTATAAACTTATGGGTTTCAAACTCAGGTAAGAATTATAGGAAATCAGACCACAACTACACCACGTGACCTCGCATTCCAGTATTGATGTATATAGAGGAATTCATTTTAAAATCAATACAAAATGTTAAATCGAAGTTATATTATGCAATAAGTTAAGTTTAACAATAAGAAATATCAATATTATGAATATTTTTCATCAATAAATAAACATAGACTCATAGAATTGAGTAAAATTGCAAAAAAAGCTTGCAGTGTTCTATCAAATATATATTTTTCCAGCCCTTCTCTGATCTAGGTCAGGATTCCCGGTCATTTGTCTGGCATAGTTGTCTAGAGTTGGCTGTGGGTAGGGACATAGGAAGCACCCTAGTAAATAAAAAAGTCGCAGAACTCTTTACTTTTTTAACTTGTTTACTTTTTCTGCAATGTAAGCATTCATTTAATTTTAATCTAAATATAATGGAATATTGATTTTATAAATTTGGTAAAAGAATGAAAAGAATCCGATTTCATATCAGTGGTAAACTAGTGAATACGGTTTTTCTTTGATCAACGACACACGTCGGCACACTTTCTTGACCTGTTTAGTGAATTGGTATCAGAAAATAGCTTGATTGCTAGCAGAGATCGTGGAAAACTAATTTGATAAGTGGAGGAAAAGAGGGGGGACAATGAGGTTAGAAATATTATCCTGACAAAGCACTAGTGCAGCATTTGAAACTCTTATAGTTTTTCAGAGCATCAACAATTCTCTACTTGTCAGAAAGTTATGCAGTTGCACATCATACAAACGTCCGAGTGGTTACCGGTGCCCAAATCAGGGCGTAAAGAAAGTTACCACTCTTACCTGCCAGGCTTGACGTAAGAGGCGGCTAAAGAGGTTGGATGTGGGGCCATCTACCTCACCCTTAAAAACACAAGATAGCTACAGAAAGCACAACAAAGAAAATTCATAGCTAACTACACGAGGAAGAAGAAAGCACCACAAAGAAAATTCATAGCTAACTACCCGAGGAAGAAGAAAGCACAACAAAGAAAATTCATAGCTTACTACCGAGGGAGAAGAAAGCACCACAAAGAAAATTCATAGCTAACTACCCGAGGAAGAAGAAAGCACCACAAAGAAAATTCATAGCTTACTACCGAGAAGAAGAAAGCACCACAAAGAAAATTCATAGCTAACTACCCGAGGAAGAAGAAAGCACCACAAAGAAAATTCATAGCTAACTACCCGAGGAAGAAGAAAGCACCACAAAGAAAATTCATAGCTTACTACCCGAGGAAGAAGAAAGCACCACAAAGAAAATTCATAGCTAACTACCCGAGGAAGAAGAAAGCACAACAAAGAAAATTCATAGCTAACTACCAGAGGAAGAAGACAGACCCTGCAAGGAAGGATTCATAGCTAACTACCCGAGTAAGAAGACAGACCCTGCAAGGAAGGATTCATAGCTAACTACACTAGTTAGAAGAAGGACCCTGCAAGGAAGGATTCATAGCTAACTACCAGAGGAAGAAGACAGACCCTGCAAGGAAGGATTCATAGCTAACTACCTGAAAAAAGAAGACAGACCCTGCAAGGAAGGATTCATAGCTAACTACCAGAGGAAGAAGACAGACCCTGCAAGGAAGGATTCATAGCTAACTACCAGAGGAAGAAGACAGACCCTGCAAGGAAGGATTCATAGCTAACTACCAGAGGAAGAAGACAGACCACAAGGAAGGATTCATAGCTAACTACCAGAGGAAGAAGACAGACCCTGCAAGGAAGGATTCATAGCTAACTACCAGAGGAAGAAGACAGACCCTGCAAGGAAGGATTCATAGCTAACTACACTAGGAAGAAGACAGACCCTGCAAGGAAGGATTCATAGCTAACTACACTAGGAAGAAGACAGACCCTGCAAGGAAGGATTCATAGCTAACTACCAGAGGAAGAAGACAGACCCTGCAAGGAAGGATTCATAGCTAACTACCAGAGGAAGAAGACAGACCCTGCAAGGAAGGATTCATAGCTAACTACACTAGGAAGAAGACAGACCCTGCAAGGAAGGATTCATGAAGCGACACGATGACAAGAAAATGGGGAGCAAGTGGAGAGATCTGGAAAATGACATTGAATAGGAGGGTTTTGAAAACCTTAATTGCGGACATATGTCTCCATAGGGGCGAAGGCTGAAGAAGACATCATACAAAACCTGATTTTACATGCAAGGCGTAGAACTTTCTCTTGGATAAACTTCACTCGGTTTTGTAGCTTACATAGAGATCCCTGCAGTTTTCCTGCCAGTGTTGTTTCAAGTGGTCAGTGAGTTTGCCTCAGTATATCATATTCAGAACAGTCTTGAAGTATGTGCTCTGTATTCCGATGTGTCTGTTCACATATACGCATGACTGAATTGCCAATCTTGAATTTTGTATACATGTGTACACGGAGGTGACTAAGAACAACCATTCCCCTACCCAAAGGTAGCAGTTAATAGACTAGACAATAGACTAGACAGGTAGTTGATAGACGATAGAGAAAAGTAAGTTGACACCGTATGCCAGAACTGCACACCAATCATGCACGCCTTGGCAATAATATAGAGACTAGAATTAGTTGAGTTTGACGTAGCGTGACGACAGAAAAGTAGGTCAAAAAAACAACAACATAACGACGGGAAGACCGATATAAACAGTCGAAGAGGACGGACGTGTTACAGAGAACCAGATAGATAGGGTCGCTCAAATGACCAGGTAGCTTAGAAGACAAATCGACTACAAGTATACACGTCACGTACACACGTACACATGTATTAAGTGATACCATGTGAACTGTTAATAAAGATGGAACATTCATGAAAAGACGGTTGATTATTTATTATAAGTTTGTCTGAATTTCAAGCCAGTCTGTACTATCCTGTCTACAAAACTACCATCAAAACAACCTCTTACGACAACACCTGAATGGCACTACTAATACTACCACCAACATCATTGCCGCCACAAACGAACCCCCTATAACACATGTGACTGCGGAGTCGATTGTATCGTATTCTAAAACTCAGAATGACAGCTTGCTCTAATTTGCTCGTATTTTGGTAAAACAAGACAATATTCATTCATTGAACACGTTTATCTGTACATCACATGAATATGAACATGAGTTCTTCATGAGTATAATTCGTAAAGTCGAAACGGGAAAGATGAAACGAAACTGGGTGGTGGTACTAGTACAGACAGGGATCACAGAAATCACTTTCAATTTTGTTCATGGGAACGTAGTAGTCAGGGGCAATGAGAGAGCTGGTATAGTCATGGGAACGTAGTAGTCAGGGGCAATGAGAGAGCTGGTATAGTCATGGGAACGTAGTAGTCAGGGGCAATGAGAGAGCTGGTATAGTCATGGGAACGTAGTAGTCAGGGGCAATGAGAGAGCTGGTATAGTCATGGGAACGTAGTAGTCAGGGGCAATGAGAGAGCTGGTATAGTCATGGGAACCTAGTAGTCAGGGGCAATGAGAGAGCTGGTATAGTCATGGGAACCTAGTAGTCAGGGGCAATGAGAGAGCTGGTATAGTCATGGGAACCTAGTAGTCAGGGGCAATGAGAGAGCTGGTATAGTCATGGGAACGTAGTAGTCAGGGGCAATGAGAGAGCTGGTATAGTCATGGGAACGTAGTAGTCAGGGGCAATGAGAGAGCTGGTATAGTCATGGGAACCAGTAGTCAGGGGCAATGAAGAGCTGGATAGTCATGAACGTAGTAGTCAGGGGCAATGAGAGAGCTGGTATAGTCATGGGAACGAGTAGTAGGAAGAAGACTGGTATAGTCATGGGAACGTAGTAGTCAGGGGCAATGAGAGAGCTGGTATAGTCATGGGAACGTAGTAGTCAGGGGCAATGAGAGAGCTGGTATAGTCATGGGAACGTAGTAGTCAGGGGCAATGAGAGAGCTGTTATATCAGGGGAAGCTGCACTGGACCGAAATGGCATTCTTAACGCATTGAGAGAGTATCCGAACAGAGGAGTTTCTGTATTGTGAATCCCAGTCGCTGACCAGATTGAGAGAGTCGGTGTCAATATTAGCACAGCCCGAAAAGAAGGACATACAACATATTAACAAAGGTTGATTAATCAACATTGAACTGGTGCTTTGGGCCGTTTGACGATGTTGAATTTGTTGGAGGCGATACAAATATTAAAAGGTGATTAATTAACATTGAACTGCGCTTTGGCCATTTGACATGTTAATTTGTTAGAGGAGACAGACATATGAGCTCGTAATGCTATAATAATAGTCTTCTTATAATTGCTAACTGATCTGTACAGCATCATCTACTCATAAAGATTCCAAATTATTCATATCCGCTTTTCCTGATCCTGTTCCAGCCACACTATCATCAGATCATGATGCGACGATGTCTACCAAATAAACTCTCTATACTTACTGTAACAGTTTTAAGAAGTGTTCCTGTGTGTGTGTGTTTTATTTCCAAGTTACCTAAAGTTGAAACAATTTGTGTTAGGGAGGTATATAACGTTGATAAGTTTATTGACTGTCATATAACTTGTATGCACACCGCCTTCGTAAAGCTATTTTTATATTACTGTAAAACTGTTGTTACTTCAAGTGAAGTTATTGCCATTCTTTACTTCAATTTGCTTTTCATTACTGTATTTTAATATTAATATCAGCTCAATACAGAGTTTATGGTATAGTAAGCGGTGTAGTATTAGTTTTGGCCTTTTTTAAACAGTAGTTCTCAAACAACCAGAAACTACACGTATCCGACATCTACCAATTGGGTTGGCTGCCCACCATAGAAATTAATGAAAGGTAGCTACAAAAATGTCGACATATTTTTTAATTGTGGCTCTGAAGGAAGACGTGCGGGAGAGGAGTGGGGAAGACCTAGCGAGAGACATGGAGACGAATTGTGGACAGAGAAAGAGAAGAGTCAGGAATGATCTGGAATCAACTAAGCTGGCTTGCTCAGACAGATTTGTTCCAAGGAAATTTATTGATGTCTTATGCCTCCAGGGGAATTTAGAGAAGAAGAAGATTGCTATGTTTTAGTTAGAAGATTTATATTGTTGACTCTTGAATATTGAGAACACCTTTCATTCAAGAAATTTATTTGACATTTTGATGACTTTATTCGTGATATAAAAGTGTCATCAGTACACCATGAACAGAGAAGAAAACAAATAAATTTAAACAGAAGGAGCTCACAATCAAATAAAACTGGATGATGCTACAAATAAGAATGATAAATCTAGGTATTTTGGATATATAAAAAGACACGAAGGGTTGGAAAAGACCATTGTGGAAGATTGCATCCGGTTAAAAAAGAGAAGAGGAAGACCATGTAGAAGAAGAATTCATAATGTAACTGATGATTTGAGTATGAAAGTTGCAGAGACTTGGCATATGACGTATAATTGTCGTCGCTTCCTGTAATACCACTTTCTATGACGATGTAGAACAAGAGGGACATGAGCCAGAGAAATTTATCACCCGCATGGCTAGTGAGAAACTGTTCATGTTAGAATTTATCTTTATGCCCCGACATAAAAAAACAACTCATTGGCTTTACCGAGGTTTGAGCTCGGATCTCCCAAATAGAAGCCCGCGCTCTAATACAAAATGCCAGAAGCTCCACTGACCTATGAGAGAGATAAATTCAGAAGGACTGTTAGGGTGGCAACGTTCTGCTCAGGACAAACTATTTGTTAATGATATTCTTGTTAATAATGTATACATTTAAACATTCTACTATTTTAAATTGTTTTAAACTACATATTATTATAATGTTAATTTATCATTATACTTTTAACTATTTATTTAAATAACGTATTTAAGAAATATCTCGTAAGTATTATTGCAAATGGTCAATAATGACTACTAAGTAACGATTTACGTGCACTAAGTA
The DNA here is from genome assembly GCA_020796225.1 of Arion vulgaris. Classification (NCBI taxonomy): domain Eukaryota; kingdom Metazoa; phylum Mollusca; class Gastropoda; order Stylommatophora; family Arionidae; genus Arion; species Arion vulgaris. Next base: position 5,506,897 of record CM036763.1, read on the forward strand.
ACATGTGTTTGTTGGGAAAGTAACGAATATTGATAGTATTTCAAAGTAGCTGAAACGTACATCACTAATATAAAGTTGACTGAAAGTTGTAAAAATGTCTAAAGACGAAGGATTGACTTCATTACACCGGGTTTTTACTCCATAACGCGCAGTCCCTCTCTGCAGAAATGGCTCGCCACCAATCGAGAGTATTGCATAAGTACGAACGCCGTAACTCTCCTATGGGTTTATGGGGAGAAAACACCCCATGAAAGAGAACGGCGTGTTCCGGATTCTAACTCACAACCTTCGGAACTCAAGACAATGTCTTAACCACTTAACCACAGACACCATTGAATGTAAATATGTACATAGCGTAACCAATAATATATAGAAGGAATGTGTGTCTGTTGGTTTGGGGAGGATGCAAAACAGATCAGTAAATTACTTGATGATTCACTGAAACGGAACAAAGAGTTCAGCCAGAGCCAACTATAAACGTATGGGCTTTCGGACTCAGGTAAGAATTATGGGAAATCATACAACTACACCACGTGACCTCGCATTCCAGTATTGGTGTATATAGACGAATTCAGTTTAAAATCAACACAAAATGCTAACTCGAAGTTATATTATGCAACAAGTTAAGTTTAACAATAAAGAATATCAATATTATGAATATTTTTCACCAATAAATAACCATAGACACACAGAATTGAGTAAAATTGCAAAAAATCTTGCAGTGTTCTATCAAACATCTATATTTTCCGGCCCCTTCTCTGATCTAGGTCAGGGAAATCCCAGGCAGTTATCTGGCCTAGGTATCTAGAGTTGGCTGTGGTTCAGTATACTCTGCATATTTTTCCTGCATATTTGAATATCTGCTATGATGGAAGGTAATGTATAGTCCCCAGGCCCACCCACATTTCACTGACAAACATCCTGATGGTTTTGTCCGGTATATTTATGGTATAAATAATAGTAGTTGAGTGTAGCCAAATGTAGAATGTATACTATCGGAGCCCAGGTAGTGGAGTACCAGGTACGGAAACTAAAGCTTACAACTCCAACAAAACAGGTAACAGAAACTAACTTCCATATCAACCACTTGTTAACCACTCTTTGTGATTTGTATGTGATCTGAGCCTAAGAGCGAGTGTACGTTGTGCCAGTTATGCGCCTACAAGTAGGCCAGCACTTCCGATTCTGCGACGCTTTTTATTTACTAGGGCATTTCTCTAGGGGTCTCTGTAGCGTAGAGGCTAGGTGCTCGTCTATCGGGCTAAAGGTGCTAGGTTCGCTCCCTCGTTGAGCCATCTGGATATTTTTCCAGAGATACCTGATCTCAGTGTAGGTGAAATCAAGGTCCTAGTCCTATCGGAGACGGACGATAAATCGGAGGTCCTGTGTTCAATTTGAGCGCGTAAAAGAGCCTTTGGCAGTTAAAAATAGCAGACTGGAAAGCCACTGCCTGGGTACAATTCATAAAAAAGGATTGTAAAAGTAAAATTCCTACAAAAATAGCTTTACCATCCAAAAAAATTACGCCGGGGGATCCTCACTGGTGCTACGGAGTTCGTGCACTGCAGCTGAGGTCTTCCTGTGTAAGAAAGAGATCGGAACACATATGGTTACTCACCGAAGTGAAATGATGACGGTTCTATCAATCAATCAATAAAACCCTAGGCTACCCTAGTCCCCTTACGACATGCCTTGTAGGTCTCAGTTTTACTATTCTTTGCTGCCCTTGAGATCCCCTGCGATACACGGCGAGGTCGTAATCTGAAAAGAAGTAACAATATTGAGCAGAAGTTTGATGTATTCATTTGTTGTGTGTGTTTACTTAGCAATTCAAACACATGCGAACTAGCCTCAAGTAACCATATTTGAATCTATATATAGCAATAGAACGGGCAGGGGGAAATGCTAACTTGAAAATTCCGGCTATGCTTGGAGACAGACTGTTTATTTTGTTTTCATATAGCAACTATCTCTGGCTTGTTCAGCAAAGTAAAAAAAAAAGCACAATATATTTGGGTTGGGTACGTTTTGTTCCTTCACTGTATATAAGCAACAAGAGGGTCTGTCGTGTCAGGAGCATAATCGAAAAACTAATAAAACTAGTCTTAACATGGACCCAGGTTTTTTAACTAGAAGAGTTGAGTTGCCAAAAGGAAGCCAAATACTTTCCTCTATTTGGATTATGGGTTTTATCCAAGTCTTATCAGGCAATAAATTACACACTGCATTAGTTATATAAAATTTCATTGAATTTGAATTGCGTGCTTTCTAAAGTTTATGCAATCCTTTATCGTTTAGGTGTAATTATTTGGAAGGGGATCAACAGTAGACAAATTACTTATGTTGAGATTATGTAGAGACACGGCACGGTTAACTATATTAGAAGGAAATGGAAGGAATGAAAGAGTAAGGAAGTGGGCACATTTCAGTCTCTCTAACACTAACGTTTAATATTATCAGGGTTTCTATGGCTAAGTGGTTAAGCCCTTTATCTTGTGAGTCGAAGGTCGTGGGTTCGAATCCTGACCGCGCCGTTCTGTTCACGAGTGCAGTTTTTTCAGAGACCCCTAAGAGTGCTACGGAGTTCGTGCTCTGTGCAATACTTTTGGGTGGTGGCGTGCAATTTCTGCTTAGAGGGACGGAGCCATATGGGGTAAAACCCATACCCCATAGTGCAATGAAGTCAATCTTTCGTCTTTAAACCCTTTTAAAACCCTTTAATGATCAACACATTTCAGTTTACGAAAGATGATGCCGTGGTCGTTCTCCTGCTCCTCTTTACCAGGATGCCTCTTTAAATAATGATCTTCTCCAACCCTTTGTGTCTATTTAATTGTTCAAAATACTTCAACTTTCTCATTCTTATTTGTAGCAGCAGCCAGTTTTCTTTAATTTTGAGTACTTTCTGGATATATCTATTTGTTCTCTTCTCTGTCACGATTTGAGGAGTACTCTTCTGTAACACTTATGTTCAAAAGCACATATACGTTTTCTCACTGACTTAATATGTTTACACAGGAAAAAAGCATATCTTGAGAAGCTTTACTTTTCTTTCATTGCTTGTTTTGTCATCATCACTATCATCATCAGGTGCCGTGCCAGCTGGCGTAAGCGATCATGGATCTCCACAAATCTCTGTCTCTAGTGTTTGCTATCATCTCAGATGTTGACGCTCTGCCGTACCATGAAGTCAGGCTATCCAACATTTTCTCTCTCTGTCCCGTCTACCTTCGAATTTACTGGTTGTTACAATGTGTTCGAAATTTCCCTTCCTCATTACATGTCCGCAAAATGATGACTGCCTCTTTGTCATATGTTCTTCATATTAAATACTCTCTGAGTTTTCATAGCTTGTATTCTACTGATCACTTTTAAACAGTTAACATGTTAATAATTACGAAATGGTCTCAGCACGACCTACTCTATTATCAGCCTATGATGTATTATGGTAATATGGCCGCCTGCGCTGAGGCCATTATACAGTCGGTCGTGGTCTAAGGTAGCGCTGCCCAGTGTTGTGTCAGCGGGTGCCATGTTGTCCGTGGTGTACATTTATGGCGCCCTATTTGACTCTGCTGGCTTTAACAGTTAATAAGAATTCTCACGAAAATTCAGTTTTTCTGTTTTTGGTAACATTCCCATGAACACGATCTTCCCACTTTTGTAATCTTATATTAACTATATTTAACATTACTCTTGCTATTAGTAGTAGTAGTAGTAGTATAGAAGTAGTAGTAGTAGTAGTAGTAGTAGTAGTAGTGTAGTAAGTATAGTGGTAGAGAGGGTAGAGTAGTGAGTAGTAGGTAGTAGAGTAGTAGTAGTAGTAGTAGAGTAGTAGTAGTAGTAGTAGTAGTAGTAGTAGTAGTAGTAGAGTGGAGTAGTAGTAGTAGTAGTAGTAGTGAGTAGTAGTAGTAGCAGTAGCAGTAGAGTAGTAGTAGTAGAGAGTAGTAGTAGAGTAGTGTAGTAGTAGAGGCAGTAGAGTAGTAGGAGTGTGAGTGCTAGCAGTAGTAGGTAGAGGCGTAGTGCGTGTGCTGTGCGCGCAGCAGGCGCGCGCGCGCGGCAGCGCAGCGCAGCAGCGCGCAGCGCGCAGCGCAGCGCGCGCGCGTGCAGCGCGCAGCAGCAGGCAGCGCGCGGCAGCGGCAGGCAGCAGCAGCAGCGCGGCAGCGGCAGCGCAGCAGCAGCAGAGCAGCAGCAGCAGTAGTAGTAGTAGTAGTGCAGTAGTAGTAGTAGTTAGTAGTAGTAATGTAGTAGTAGTCAAGTAGTAGTAGTAGTAGTAGTAGTAGTAATAGTAGTAGTTGTATTAGTAGTAGTAGTAGTAATAGTAGTAGTAGTAGTAGTAGTAGTAGTGTAGTAGTAGTAGTAGTAGTAGTAGTAGTAGTAGTAGTAGTAATAGTAGTTTTACATTCATCACATGGCACCCGCGCTTCTCCAACTACCAGTCAAGTGCGCCCTAGTATATAACAACGTTGTACAGTACGAGTCTAAAGGCAAATGATTGACTTCATTGCACCATGTTTCTGCATATGACATCATCCCTGTCGGCAGAAATGTCACGCCATCTTCCGATAGTGTTGCACATAGCACGAACTCAGTAGCTCCAGCAACAATTTTAGTGATCTCATGAAAAAAGTGCACATGTGACTCGAACCCACAATCTTCAGAGCGACACCTCACCAAAGTGACTCTCTATTTCAGAGTGACACCTCACCAAAGTGACTCTCTATTTCAGAGTGACACCTCACCAAAGTGACTCTCTATTTCAGAGCGACAGGCTTAACCACCTGACCAAAGAGACTCTCTATTTCAGAGTGACACCTCACCAAAGTGACTCTCTATTTCAGAGTGACAGGCTTAACCACCTCACCAAAGAGACTCTCTATTTCAGAGTGACAGGCTTAACCACCTCACCAAAGAGACTCTCTATTACAGAGTGACAGGCTTAACCACCTCACCAAAGAGACTCTCTATTACAGAGCGACAGGCTTAACCACCTCACCAAAGAGACTCTCTATTACAGAGCGACACCTCACCAAAGTGACTCTCTATTTAAGAGTGACAGGCTTAACCACCTCACCAAAGAGACTCTCTATTTCAGAGTGACAGGCTTAACCACCTCACCAAAGAGACTCTCTATTTCAGAGTGACACCTCACCAAAGAGACTCTCTATTTCAGAGTGACAGGCTTAACCACCTCACCAAAGAGACTCTCTATTACAGAGTGACAGGCTTAACCACCTCACCAAAGAGACTCTCTATTTCAGAGCGGCACCTCACCAAAGTGACTCTCTATTACAGAGTGACAGGCTTAACCACCTCACCAAAGAGACTCTCTATTTCAGAGTGACACCTCACCAAAGAGACCCTCTATTTCAGAGTGACAGGCTTAACCACCTCACCAAAGATACTCTCTATTTCAGAGCGACACCTCACCAAAGTGACTCTCTATTACAGAGTGACAGGCTTAACCACCTCACCAAAGAGACTCTCTATTTCAGAGCGACACCTCACCAAAGTGACTCTCTATTACAGAGTGACAGGCTTAACCACCTCACCAAAGAGACTCTCTATTTCAGAGTGACACCTCACCAACGAGACCCTCTATTTCAGAGTGACAGGCTTAACCACCTCACCAAAGAGACTCTCTATTACAGAGTGACAGGCTTAACCACCTCACCAAAGAGACTCTCTATTTCAGAGTGACAGGCTTAACCACCTCACCAAAGAGACTCTCTATTTCAGAGTGACAGGCTTAACCACCTTCCCTAAGAGACTCTCTATTTCAGAGTGACAGGCTTAACCACCTCACCAAAGAGACTCTCTATTTCAGAGTGACAGGCTTAACCACCTCACCAAAGAGACTCTCTATTTCAGAGTGACACCTCACCAAAGAGACTCTCTATTTCAGAGTGACAGGCTTAACCACCTCACCAAAGAGACTCTCTATTACAGAGTGACAGGCTTAACCACCTCACCAAAGAGACTCTCTATTACAGAGTGACAGGCTTAACCACCTCACCAAAGAGACTCTCTATTTCAGAGTGACAGGCTTAACCACCTCACCAACGAGACCCTCTATTTCAGAGTGACAGGCTTAACCACCTCACCAAAGAGACTCTCTATTTCAGAGTGACAGGCTTAACCACCTCACCAAAGAGACTCTCTATTTCAGAGTGACAGGCTTAACCACCTCACCAAAGAGACCCTCTATTTCAGAGTGACAGGCTTAACCACCTCACCAAAGAGACTCTCTATTACAGAGTGACAGGCTTAACCACCTCACCAAAGAGACTCTCTATTTCAGAGTGACAGGCTTAACCACCTCACCAAAGAGACTCTCTATTTCAGAGTGACAGGCTTAACCACCTCACCAAAGTGACCCTCTATTTCAGAGTGACAGGCTTAACCACCTTCCCTAAGAGACCCTCTATTACTATAACAAGTTATTCAAATTTGGTAACATTTTCAATATCTTCATTATTTCTGATAATTTGAGACTGACATTTTGTTTTACAAGCAGAGATAATACTATTTTCTTTGTATTCAGAAAATATTTCCGTTTTCCTGTGTTTTTTTCTCAACAAACGAGATTAGCTGTTCCAATTCATTGACGCTATTTGATATAAGAACTGTACCATATGTGTATTTGTTATAAGACTGTTATAAGAAAGAGAAGATGGAGATATGTTGGGCACACCTTGAGGAGAAATGATCAACGAATATCAAAGCAGGCATTGAAGTGAGATGCAAAGGGTTCAAGAAAGAGAGGTCGACCTAAGGAGACCCTGAAACGAACTTTGCTGAGAGAGGCAGGAAATATCGGTCTCAGTTCCATGGAGAAGATTGAGCGAGTTGCCCAGGATAGAGCGGTATGGATAAATTACTTGCAGGCCCCATGTAACGTATAACGGTACGAGAGGAATTATTATTTATATGTGTATTTGAACTGTGAAATCATATTTTCCTCAAGTATTTAAAACAACAAAAACCTGTCGTTACTACCTGTGGTATCGCTTCTTAGGACCGCCTAGGCAGGGTCGTGCAGTATATTTTCTCAGTATGATGTAAGTCTTCGAAAAGCCGCCCCTAAATGTTTTTTCTTTAAATAACCATCAATTGTGGTTTTGATTTCTTCTTCTTCTTTCGTTCATTCTTCACGGCCCAATTTGATCATTCTTATTGGTCCACTGGCAAGAACGGAGTGATCTACGTCTGGACGATTGTGCGCCCATGGTGACCAGGCCCGCCGGTCCGTTTTCAGCCAGCTTTTGATTTACTAGGGTGAGCTTTCTCCCTAGGGCGGTTTTGATTTAGTTGCTTACGCCGCCCTCCTTACGGTTTCGCCTGATGCGGCCGCCTCTCTGTATCATGACACGGTCCTGCGTGTAGGATAGATGGACATGAGCCTGTGGAATTTAATGACCGCATGACTAATGCAATGACCGCGAAAATGTTCAGGTTATGAGAATTCGTTTTCGCATTTTAGCACGTAAAAGAACCATTGGCAGTCCAAAATGGAGACAACAGACTACAAAGCCGCTGCCAGGACAAAATTAATTAGAAAGATTACAAATAAAATTCCTACAATATATTTTCACCATCTTCTAAATTACATTGGGGACCCTCGCCGGTGCTACGGATGTTGTGCACTGCCACTGAGATCTTCCTGTGTAAGAAAGAGATAGGAGCATATATGGTTACTCACTGAACTGCAATCATGATGGTCCTATCAATCAATCAATCAATATGTTATGTGCCGTATGTCATGTTCACACGTAACATTCAATCACATGTCTACCCGTAACATTTTATCACATGTCTACACGTAGTATCCCACCACATGTCTACGCGTAACTTCACATCACATGTTCACACGTAACATTCCACCACATGTCTAGACGTACGTCACATCAAATGTTCACATGTAACATCTCGCCACATATCTACACGTAAAATCACATCACATGTTCACACGTAACATCCCACCACATGTCTACACGTACTTCATATCACATGTCTATACGCAACCTCACATCCCATGTCTACACGTAACCTCACATCACATGTCTACATGCAACCTCACATCCCATGTCTACACGTAACCTCACATCCCATGTCTACACGTAACCTCACATCACATGTTGACATGCAACTTCCCATCACATGTCTACACGTAACATCCCCTCCACATGTCTACACGTAACCTCACATCACATGTCTACACGTAACATCCCCCACATGTCTACATGCAACTTCACATCACATGTTTATACGTAGCCTCACATCCCATGTTTACACGTAACTTCACATCACATGTTCACACGTAACATTCCACCACATGTTCACACGTAACATCCCACCACATGTCTACACGTAACCTCACATCACATGTTCACACGTAACATCCCACTACATGGCTACACGTAACATCCCCCCACATGTCTACACGCAACCTCACATCCCATGTCTACACGTAACCTCACATCACACGTTCACACATATCCTCAGACCACGTCTTCGGACGAAGCCGTACATTACATCACATACTAACATATTCACTCGTGAATTATTAATATTTGTTTTTATTTCGTCGATGACAACTTGTGGCTGTGTCTTGACAGAAAATTCATTAATACAAAAATACATTTCATGTTTACGTATATTCACAATTATGCTTTTCAGATTCACCAAAAGATAATAACAAAAAACTGTACACTTGTTGACGCTTATGTTAATGTTAGTGATGATATAACTAGATTTATTCATTGCCTTATAATGTATCTTTTATTTCATCTATTTTTCTAACAACTGCAAATCTTCATACTTAGATTTAACAAAAAAATAATTGCAAGTCTTAAATACAGAGGGGAAAAAACACGCATAGAAATTATAAAAGCATAATTCTTTGTTAAGAAATAAGACTAGTGACGAAAATAATGTTGAATATCGGAACAAAGAGATTTGGGACAAATATAAGCAGTTCTAGAGAAACACAAACAAAGATCAAGGAAGAAATACAATTCAGGAGCTTAGTTGTTCGAAGGGGTCTGGTCGAATTCGATCTTTTGCGCCACCCCCACCCCCTTCCCCTTCGCCAGCTATGAGTACTTGTGACGGATTAGCGTAATGCATAAGCGTTCACCCGTCTACTCGGACACAAGAGGGTTGTGAGTTCAAACACTTGACGTTCCACTCGTGAGGAAAGGAATTGGTCCTTTTACCTCCGGCACACTAGGTTCTAGAAAGTTCAAGTGAATTGACTTCCTACCCTAAGGTCTGAAAAAGCTTTGGAAAATTTTTAAACAGCTATGAGTTCAAACTCATAGGACACACACTGAGGAAACCCCTGACAGCATCGCGAGACAGGCTCTCCGATGGAACCCCAGGGCAATAGAAGTAAGGGAAGACCCAGAAACACCTGGAGACTGGAGTTAGAGATGGAATGCAAAAAAACGGGGAGAGAGTGGCGAGACCTGGAAAAGATGGCCTTGGATAGGCGGGCTTGGAATGCCTTGGTTGCGGACCTATGTTTCCCTAGGGGCGAAGGGTGAAGAATAAGAATGAGTTCAAACGTACTGAAGATATACATATTACTGATTTTTTCCTGAAGACTTGCTTTCTTTATCACCACTATCAATCACCATTCAGGCAGGTCATACTACGGCTTCAGAGGTACTTGTAAGTTAGATCCACAAATAAATGATCAGAGTTTTGTGTGCTTCAACAACGCAACATAACCAGACCGAACAAATGTGTTGCCACCTCGAACCTCGGAATTTCTAAAAGAGAGTGGTCTAGTTACAGCTCAGCTTCAACTTCGTTCTATCGACTTCCATCTTTTACATAAAATTCCTATTTTTAATTTTTGTTGTTTTTACTGTTTGTGTTTTATCAGAGTTATTGATATAAAGGAAGATTGCAGTAAAACTATGTAGCAATGGCGAAACACGTAAAAATAAAGTACTGTAATTTTACAAAATACAAAAACAGTAACAATACAGATTTGCATATAGATAACAAGCATCTGATGATTTCCTTATTAACTATTAGTAACTATTGGAAAATGACTAAAGATATAGAAAGCAAGATGAATGCATTTGAAAATAGATGTCTTGGAAAAATAATGAATATAAAATGGAACGAATTCAGGAGAAGTGATGAAATCAGAGACATGTCTGGTCAACCACTAGGGACAACTGTTATAAGAAAGAGAAGATGGAGACATGTTGGGCACACCTTGAGGAGAAATCATCACCGAATATCAAAGCAGGTATTGAAGTGGGATGCAAAGGGTTCAAGAAAGAGAGGTCGACCTAGGGATACCCTGAAACGAACTTTGCTGAGAGAGGCAGGAAATATCGGTCTCAGTTCCATGGAGGAGATTGAGCGAGTTGCCCAGGATAGAGCGGTATGGATAAATTACTTGCAGGCCCTACGTAACGTATAACGGTACGAGAGGAATTATTATTATTATATTATTAGTAAATAATACATAAGTGTAGATCTTGGTGCAGTCCATTACATAGTTAACGCCGTTCAATTTGTGTACTGCCAGGAACCTCGATCTCCTGTGCTTCTTGTACTAAAGCACAACAACCACAGCACCAAGCCATTATGAAGTCATTGAGCACATCGCCCTCAATGCCTTTTTGTTCTCTCAGCTTGCCTCTGTTGATGGTGTGGAAAACTAAGTTGGCAATAGGAACAAAGTATACCAGTCCACAAAGTAGGCAGTCCTCTCCAACAGCCTCAGCTACTTTACCAAATGTGTAACATGGTACAAAGCAGGTGAGAATACATAGGCCGCAGTTATCAAAACATCCACATATACCGTGTTGAAAAGGCATATTTCTTGTTGTGATGTACGTGTGTATTTGTCAAATAAACTGTAGAAAAAACAAAACAACAATCATATTTTGTTTACATTATATATGTGACTCTACTAATAGAATTAAGTTGAGCACGAATAAGTGATCTTATCTTATCTTATCTTATCTTAACCACATTTGCCGTGAAGCGTCGTGGTGAGAGTTAGTTTCCTATCTTGTGCCAGGTGTGTTGCGCTTGACGTTGTCAGTCCATGCTTTCGAAGGGACTCTGAGATGTTATCTATCCATCGTGTTCTTGGCCTGCCTCGTGCTCTGCGCCCTGAGTGTCGATTATTATAGGCACGTGATGGTAGTAAATGTGGTTCCATTCTCATTAGATGGCCGAACCACTTGATTCTTTGCTTCTCGATGTACTGTATGCATGGTATAGTACCAACGATGCTTCTGATATTCTCGTTTCTCACTCTATCTCGCCTTGTAACGTTGACAGCTTTTCGTAGACATCTCATTTCACATGTTGTAATCTTTCTTTCTAGTGTCTTAGTCAGGGGCCATGTTTGGCACTGATAGCAGAGAGTTGGAATAAATATGCAGTTTATAGTTGTCGTTTGACTGCAATGTTAATGCCTGGATGTTTTAATAGTGGTGACAGTTGGTATGTCACTGCATTTGCCTTCTGGCATCTAGTCTCGATTTCTCTGTCTATCTTTCCATCTGCTGTGAATATACTCCCGAGATATTTGAATTCTGGAGTCTGTTGTATTTTGACATTATTCACGTGTATATTTAGTTGACCTGTTGACCTACTTATTGTCATGACTTCTGTTTTGGAGGTGTTAATTTTCATGTCATATTTTTCGCAATCAATAAAGAGATCGAATCAATAAAGAGATAAGACAAAAATGTAAAACAGCAAAAGAAGAATGGCTAAATGAAAATGCAAACAGATCGAAACAGAACACAAAGAAAACCCCAAATCAATATACGAAAACGTAGACGACTTACTTGGCAGACGTAAACGTACAACTACTGGATGTTTAAAATCAAAGCAGGGAGATATCCTGATGGAAACAGACAAGAAAATAGAAAGATGGACAGAGTACATTAAGGACTTATACAGTGATAACAGACAAGAAATAAACATCAATTACAACCATGAAGGACCACAAATACTTCCATCAGAAGTTATCAATGCCATAAGACACACAAAAAAGGAAAAACCCCAGGACCAGACAACATAACAACAGAAGAAATAGAAGCAACAGGCGAATTGGGCATAGGCGTTTTAACAAAATTATTCAATGACATCTACAACACTGGATATGTACCCAAAGATTTACGACAATCCATTTTTATAGCACTACCAAAGAAGCAGGAACGATAGAATGCGAAGAACACCGCACAATCAGCCTCATGAGTCACGTAACAAAACTACTTTTCAGCATTATTATGAGAAGGGTACGAAACAAAATAAGACCAGAAGTTAAGGAAGAACAATGTGGCTTTGTTGAACGCAGAGGAACAAACAACGCAATATATACAATAAGAACAATAATGGAAAGATCAATAGAAATGAAGTTGGACTTATACCTATGTTTCATAGACTACGCAAAAGCTTTCGATAAAGTAAAACATGGAGAAATAATCAGCATGTTAGAAAGTATAAATATTGATGGTAAAGATCTTAGACTGATCAAGAATTTGTACTGGCAACAAACCGCAGCCATTAGACTAGAGAGTAAGATTGGAATCTATCAGGCGATACAGTTAGGAGTACGACAAAGGTGCGTACTCTCACCAGACCTATTCAACTTATATAGCGAAAACATTATGAGATCTATAGAAGAAAAGACAGGAATAGCAGTCGGTGGACAAAACATAAACAACCTAAGATACGCTGATGACACAATTCTCATGGCTACAAATGAACACGATCTGCAAGACTTGATAGACATACTAGTGAGAGAAAGTGAAAAGAAAGGATTAAGCATGAATATAAAGAAAACAGAGGTTATGGTTGTCTCCAAGAAACAAGAAACACCAACATGCAATATCAAAATAAATAACACAACACTGAAACAAGTCCATCGATTCAAGTATCTAGGAACATTCTTAACACCAGATGGAAGATGTACAACAGAGATTAGAGTAGAATAGCTCAAACGAAAGCAGCTTTTATGAAAATGAAGAACACACTATGCGTGAACTCACTACCAATGACACTGCGAAAAAGAATACTCCAATGCTATATTGAACCAATTCTTATGTATGGCAGCGAATCATGGACACTGAACAAACAATCAATACGATCATTGGAAGCCACAGAGATGTGGTTTTACAGAAGAATGTTGAGAATTCCATGGACAGCAAAGAAAACAAACGTTGAGGTTTTAAATCAGGTCTGCACACAAAGAAACCTTATCAAAAGAATAAGAATCCGACAATCAAGGTTCTTCGGGCATATAATGCGAAGAGAAGGTTTAGAACATTTGGTGACTACAGGTAAAATTCAGGAAGGAGAGATCGTGGAAGACAGAGGGAGAAGATGTTAGATGGCCTGACATCATGGTTCGACAAAATATCGACGTCAGAACTGATTACATGCACCAAGCAAAGAGAGTTGTGGAGAGACATGATCGCCTACGCCGGCAGGCATGGCACTTGATTGATTGATTTTTCGCATGTCGCTTGCAGTGCATTTATGTGTTGTTGAAGTTTGTGTTCGTTGTTGTAAATTATACTCTGATTATCTGCAAAGAGTAGTTCGTTGATTAAATTGTAGTTATTATCGATATTGTTATCTGTCTTGGTTTCTTGCGTTATCCTGTCTATGTATATATTGAAAAGTATAGGCGAAAGCACACATCCCTGCCTTACTCCTGAGGATAATTCAAATTCGTCTGTCAGGCCGTCGCTTGTTCGTACTACGCTTGAGCATGTTTGGTATAGCACTCTAATATTGTCTAATAGTTGGCCCTGAATTCCGTATTCACTTAGTATGGCCCATAGTTTGTTTCTGTTTATTCTATCAAAGGCCTTTTCTTGGTCTATGAATGCAAAGTTGAGCTGTTTGTCATATTCTATGGTGTTTTCGCTGAGTTACCTTAGTGTGAACAGGGCATCGGTGCAACTCTTTCCCTTTCTGAACCCAAATTGAGCGATGTTCAGCTGTGGTTCTATTATAGGTTTGATTCTAGATTCCAAAATTTTAGCATATAATTTCCCAACATGACTTAATAACGATATGCCTCTGTATGTATTGCATTCTCTTTTGTTGCCCTTTTTTCCATATTGGTATTATGATGACTTTCTGCCAATCTTTGGGGACTTCTCTTTCTGTCCAGGCTGACTTGAAGATTCTATGTATCCATTGTATTTCTGTTTCTCCGCATGCCTTGATTGCTTCATTGGTTATACCGTCTATATCTGCTGTCTTGTGACGTGGACTCTTCTTCACAACTTCTTCTATTTCTTGGATGAGTATATTTGGTTCTTCTATGCTTGTGTTATTTTAAAATCTATTCGCAATTGGTGTTGGTGGTTGGTTAAGTAGTTCTTGGAAGTATTCTTTCCATCTTCTTCTTCTGCGATCGTTCTTCACTGCCAATTTTGGTCATTCTTATTGTGATGTATAATTGGTCCACTGGCAAGAACGGGTGATCTACGTCGGGACGATTGTGCGCCCATGGTGACAAGGCCCGCCCGTCCGTTTTCAGCCAGCGTTTGATTTACTAGGGTGAACTTTTCCTAGGTACGATCCTTTCGGATCTACGCCTTTACGATCAACTTTGCCGTATATTTGGGCTTTGTGATCTACGCCAGGACAGTGAGTTACGCTGTTTTGCCCGTTCTGACTGAGAAATATTTCTCGGGGCTTGTCAGCTTGTCCTCGGACGGCGTCTTACCCGTATAAAACACCGTGTAAAGTATCGGCCTTCGCCAATGTTCAGGACCCGGACTTCCTGTCTGATCCGTACATTGTCGGCCTTGCTTTACCGTACATTTTTAGTTTGATCCGGAGAAGGAACATTCTCAGCCTTTTCTAGACGTGCGTTGGTAGGTGGCAATTTGCAATTAACCTCGATATGCATCGGCATGGGGCATAGTACAAACAATGTAGAGGGTCGTTTCAGTCGGCGCTATCCACGCAACTTAGGATTTTGCACCCGCCACCATCACCCGCTCCAGTTATTCCGGGATGTTAGTTACGACTGCAATCGAACCTTGCCCGGTTGCCCCAAGGCTGGCAGTTCCTTTAGGTATCACCAACCTCAGTTCTTCCGGGGATGTTAATTTTTATCGCACAGTACCTTGCACGGTTTTCCCAAGGCGGGTAGTTTCGTTATGCACTAAAACGCAACTTGTTCTTTTGCGCTCGGCAAACCTTGCCCAGTACATGTATCTGCACTAGGCCACCGATGCGGAGTCGGCTGCAATCTTCTCTCATACCGACACGAGGGTAGACTTTTATTCGTTACGGTCCTGTTTTATTTATTCTTGCCGACGGGCTGGCAATGTTTGCCCCTCCTCAGGGCTTCGAGCTTCGCCCTTCGTGGGCACACGTTTCGTCACTGGATGCACCTCTCATCCATGTCAGAGACTTTTCGTTGCTGCTTCTTTACGTTCAGGAACTTGGGCACTATCTTGTTGGACATCAGTCAGGAGATTTATGCATTTTGTTAGTATGGATCTGTTTTGCATTTCCGTACTTGCACTGCTGCCACTACCAGTAGTTCTCCCCGATCCCTGCCCCTCTTAGCCAGACCGGAACCAGAGTCTGTTTCCAGGGTCACCGCGTGGAGGTTGGGGGCACTGACTTGCTATGACATTCACAGATCTGGCATTAATAGTGGTATTCTCTTGAACGTATTCTTCCTGTAAGATCTGACTTTGATAGTGGTAGACTCCTGGAATCATCAGTATGTCGAAATCAAAGACCGAATTTTACAATAGTTGAGTCTGTGTGTTGCCGGGACTTGCATGGGGAGCAAGAAAATAGTAATACTGCGACCTACAAGGCATGTTGTAAGAGGCGACTAAGGTGGGGCTTTGGGAGCAACCTAGTTAAAAAAGTGTCGTAGAAATCGGATGTATTTGTAGGCGCATAGCCGGCACAATGTACAATCGATCTTAGGCTTAGATCACACACAAATCACAAAGAGTGGTTTAACAGTGGTCGATATGAAGCGGTTGACATGAAGAAGGAGTACTATAGCTGTACTGAGTTTGACGCTTCAAAAACTATAATTTCAAACACGTATATATTTAATTTAATGAACGTCAACATCTGAGGTGATAGCTAACATTAGAGACAGAGATTTGTGGAGATCTATGATCACCTACGCCAGCTGGCACGGCACCTGATGTTGATGATATATTTACTTGTGGGACAGATTATTGTAATGCTGAAGCGTTCGCTCATCGACTCGGAAACAAGATGGTTCTGAGTTCAATCCCACACTCGACATTCCTCAGGGAGAAAAGGAATTGGTTCTTCTACATCAAGCAATCTAGGGTCAAGAAATGTGGAGAAACAGACACTTCATATCCTATGGTCTGAAAAGGCTGTGGGACATTATTTTTATTGATGTATTAAATTAAGTGAAGTCAATCTGTTTTATTTCTCTTTTTTTTCCAGTTATTAATTTTGTGAAACAATCTGGATATTTTCCAGAGATCCCCGATCTGAATGTACGTGAGATCGAGTTTCTAGTCATATCGGAGACGAGCAATAAAACGGTGGCCTCGCATTAAATTTGAACACGTACATGAACCGTTGACAGTTTAAAATCAAGAAGAGCAGACTGGAAAACCGCTGACATGGCAACATTCACTAGAAAGAGTAAAAATAACATTCCTACAAGATAATTTCACCAATTTCTAAATTACATCTTGGACCTTCTCCGGTGCTACTGAGTTCGTGCGCTGCCACTTAGATCTTCCTGTGTAAGAAAGAGAACGTAGCACATATAGTTAGTCACTGAAGTGCAACGATGATAATCCTATGAATTAGTCAATCAATCAATCAATCTATTTGCCCTGTGCCGTATGTCATGTTCACACGTCCCACTACATGTCTACACGTATTCTCACATCACATGTTCACACCTAGCCTCAGATCAGATGTTCCCACCAAGCCTCAGACTAGATGTTCACACATAGCCTCAGACTAGATGTTCACACCTTGCAATAGACTAGATGTTCACACCAAGCCTCAGATTAGATGTTCACACCTTGCCTCAGATTAGATGTTAACACCAAGTCTCAAACCAGATGTTCACGCCTAGCCTCAGACTAGATGTTCACACCTAGCCTCAAACCAGATGTTCACACCAAGCCTCAGACTAGATGTTCACAAAAAGCCTCAGACTAGATGTTAACGCCTAGCCGCAGACTAGATGTTCACCCCTAGCCTCAAACCAGATGTTCACACCTTGTCTCAGACTAGATGCTCACTCCTAGCCTCAGACCAGATGGTCACACCTTGTCTCAGACTATATGCTCACTCCTAGCCTCAGACCAGATGGTCATACCTTGCATAAGACTAGATGTTCACACCTTGCAATAGACTAGATGTTCACACCTTGCAATAGACTAGATGTTCACACCTTGCCTCAGACTAGATGTTCACACCTTGCAATAGACTAGATGTTCACACCTAGCATAAGACTAGATGTTCACACCTTGCAATAGACTAGATGTTCATACCTTGCAATAGACTAGATATTCATACCAAACCTCAGATTAGATGTTCACACCTTGCCTCAGACTAGATGCTCAAACGCAGCCGTACATCACATACTAACATATTTACTCATGAATTATTAATAATTGTTTTTATTTTGTCGATAACTTGTGGCTGTGTCTTGACAGAAAATTCATTAATACAAAAATACATTTCATGATTACGTAACGTATATTAACAATTGTGCTTTCAGATTTACCAAAAGATAATATAAAAAACTGTACACTTGTTGACGATGATGTTAATGTTAGTGATGATATAACTAGATTTGTTCATTGCTTAATGATGTATCTTTTATTTCATCTATTTTTCTAACAGCTACAAATCTTCATACTTAGTTTTTAAAAAAATAATTGCAAGTCTTAAATACAGAGGGAAAAAAATACGCATAGAAATTATAAAAGCATAATTCTTTGGTAAGAAATAAGGCTAGTGACAAAAATAATGTTGAATATGTAAACAAAGAGATTTGAGACAAATATAAGCAGTTCTAGAAAAACACAAACTAAAATCAAGTGAGAATAAAATTCAGAAGCTTAGTTATTCGAAGAATTATCACAGTAAAACTATGTAGCAATGGCGAAACACGTAAAAATAAAGTACTGTAATTTTACAAAATACAAAAGCAATAACAATACATAATTGCATATAGAAAACAAGCATCTGCTGATTTCGTTATTAACTATTAGTAAATAATACATAAGTGTAGGTCTTGATGCAGGCCATTACGTAGTTAAGGGGTTATACTACTGACAGTTGGGTCATTATAGCTTATAGATATCGATTTTCAAATTCATCATATTATGTTAGTATTGCATCTCTACAATCAAATTATGCAAAGAGTTTTTATTTATGATACCGAAAAATGCTTCAAAATTATTTTCAACAGCCCTACCCTCTAAAAATTCGCTATAGAAAATGTCTTCAATTGTCTTTCTTTTGTCCTAGATACAGTGTATGGCATTCAATTAACCCAATCGAGTCATGTATCATTGTAAAGCTTGATCTGAGTACTAACAGATATATTAGATTTAATTAGGCTAGGCAATGACTGTATGCTGTAACGGACGATTTCCCTGACACTTTAGACTGAATTCACATTACATTTTTAAAATGCAGTTTTCTCCCATTTGTAAATTTCATTAGTGTGGGTAATGTACGTTTTCCACCGTGAAAGAAATCTTTAAGATAGCAATATGAGATTTGGCCCTGACATATATCTATTAATATTGAAGCCCTTAGACAATAGAAAATGCACCTTTCTCAAACAAATAAATTTATATGAATTTTTATGAACCAGGGGTCCTATTTTTGGCCGTGAATTGGGTAGGTCTTATTCGTTGCATCCCCAGAGATCAATTACATGTTACAGAACAATTTAAAGTCGGCCCAGAATATTGGTATATTTAGGTTGTGCAGTCAACAAAAATTGCAATTGTTATTTATTTCACTCTGCTTGGAGAACGTACGACGTTGTTTACAATCCAACATGGCCGCTGTTTCTATGGCAACCCGATAATTTATTGATGCAAAAGATATATAAATTTTCATTTTAGACCAACATAGTAGTAACTGCTATGTATCACCTAATTTTATTGAGAGATAAGAAAGTTGAGAAATCCTCTACCATAACCCCGTTCAATTTGTGTATTGCCAGGAACCTTGATCTCCTGCGCCTCTTGCACTAAAGCACAACAACTACAGCACCAAGCCAATAAGAAGTCATTGATCATATCGCCCTCAATGCCTTTTTGTTCTCTCAGCTTGCCTCTGTTGATGGTGTGGAAAACTAAGTTGGCAACAGGAACACAGTATATCAGTCCACAAAGCAGGCAGTCCTCTCCAACAGCCTCAGAGACTTTACCAAATGTGTAACAGGGTACAAAGCAGGTGAGAATACATAGGCAGCAGTTATTAAAACATCCACATATACCGTGTTGAAAAGGCATATTTCTTGTCGTGTTGTTCGTGTGTAGTTGTCAAGTAAACTGTAGAAAAATGGAAACAAATATCATATTTTATTTGTATTATATATGTGAGTATATTAATAGAATTCAGTTTGAGCGCAAATAAGTGATATCTATAGCAAAGCTTTTATCCATGCATGTTTTCTCAGGAAAGCTGTAAAATCAAGGACACTATTCGAATAAAAGCAACACAGAAAAGAAGAAAAACACTGAGAGCCATCAGAAAAGGCTTCCTAGATACCACAGAAGCCAGAGAAGGAGATATGTACACAACAGGTGGTCATTAGTAGCACTCTGGTAAGTAAAATAGTGGAAAGTTTTGTTTTTCAAGTTTCCGTCAATTGTATTTTTGTGTTGTTGTCAAACTTTCAAACATGATATCTCAAACATTTTTTGTCTAATTGACTTGCAATTTGGTACATATATTCTTAGATATGCAATGCTTAATCTGAAGTAATATAATCTCAAACCAATAAAAATTGCTATATTTTCTTAAATTTAAGCAAGTTTGATCAATGGAAATTTTACCACTTTTGAGAGTGGTATATCATTTAAATTCATTTTAAAAAAGTTCTTTATGAAATTCAAATATTTTACTTCACATTAACCAACTGACTGTTGCGAACATGTATGCTAAAAATGAAGGCTTTCAAACAATTGGCTCATGAGTAATCTTGTTTGAAAAAGTATCTATTTTTAGTAACGGCGGCCATATTGGAAGCCAATTTGCATATTAAAGAAAACATTTTTTTAATCAGATCATTTTTAAAACCCTATTAAGTGTAACTGTGTGGTTTAAATTAAGCTGGGAACTATATTAACGATTATAGCCTTCCTGAGGATAGATCTACCTTAACACGTCCATTGGCATGGTTAAAGAAAACTAATGTTTACAGCCATTTAATACATTGATGACAAAAATAGCAACATTCAGGACGAAATCCATGGTTTTTGGAACAATTCTCGCATGTCCCGTGCACCAAATCAACTCGGGGTTGAATATGGTAAACTAATGACGTCATAAGTGAGACACAGACTTTTAGTTAAAGGCGTATATCGAAATTAGTGTGCAGCTATTGGGTCATATTGTTGACTTCTCAAAACAGACATTGATATAACATTTCTAATGAGTTTGAAGTTACAATGAAAACAAGTGTCATTAATACTATATGCGCATTCGCAAAGAGGCACATATGGGTCATCTGTACCACAGTATACAAGAGCTAGAGAAAAGAGTTATTTTACTTCTGTGATACATCCCTACCACATATGTTAACACACGCACATTTTACGGAAGGAGTAGCGATTTGAAAAGAACGTCTCCAAGTAGATCCGCAATTGCCAGTCCCAAGCCTGAACGTGAAAGGGGATGGCATTATGACATGGCAGCTAACTCAAACTGTAATGTCAGTTATTTAAAAACAATAATACAACTATGTCTATATTTCTTGCTTATTTCATGACTCTATTGCAAGTATCAACATTGGCCCCCGTGTATGAGCTGGGAGCCTTTGCATGAGATTTGTCATCAAATGTCAGAGTGGTGCGTTTACTGTAAAAACTAAAATTTCGATTCAGACTCGCCAAATTTGCCGTTAACATCAAATAAACCGTTCTTCTTCTTCTTCTCTTCCACCATTGACTTCTTTATAGAAGTGTTGAGGTGAAACGTAGTGATCTTGTGTGTGCTTGTCTTCTCTTCCACCATTGACTTCTTTATAGAAGTATTGAGGGTGAAACGTAGTGATCTTGTGTGTGCTTGTTCTTCTCTTCCACCATTTACTTCTTTATAGAAGTGTTGAGGGTGAAACGTAGTGATTTTGTGTGTGCTTGTCTTCTCTTCCACCATTGACTTCTTTATAGAAGTGTTGGGGGTGAAACGTAGTGATCTTGTGTGTGCTTGTCTTCTCTTCCACCATTGACTTCTTTATAGAAGTGTTGGGGTGAAACGTAGTGATCTTGTGTGTGCTTGTTCTTCTCTTCCACCATTTACTTTTTATAGAAGTGTTGAGGGTGAAACGTAGTGATTTTGTGTGTGCTTGTCTTCTCTTCCACCATTGACTTCTTTATAGAAGTGTTGGGGTGAAACGTAGTGATCTTGTGTGTGCTTGTTCTTCTTCTTCTTCTCTTCCACCATTTACTTCTTTATAGAAGTGTTGAGGGTTAAACGTAGTGATCTTGTGTGTGCTTGTTCTTCTCTTCCACCATTTACTTCTTTATAGAAGTGTTGAGGGTGAAACGTAGTGATCTTGTGTGTGCTTGTTCTTCTCTTCCACCATTTGCTTCTTTATAGAAGTGTTGAGGGTGAAATGTAGTGATCTTGTGTGTGCTTGTCTTCTCTTCCACCATTTACTTCTTTATAGAAGTGTTGGGGTGAAACGTAGTGATTTTGTGTGTGCTTGTTCTTCTCTTCCACCATTTACTTCTTTATAGAAGTGTTGGGGTGAAACCTAGTGATCTTGTGTGTGCTTTTTTAAGGCACTTTGTAAGCTAATATTCATTTTCGTAAGGCTGTTCTTTATGCCGTCGCTCCATCTTTGCGTGGTCTTCCTCTTGCCTTGTACTCATTATACTTTTTCTGTGTGGCTCTCTGTGGTAGGCGATACCAGGGCATTCTGGTCAGGTGTCCAAACCATTTAATCTGTTGTTCTTTATGAATTGCATAACTGGTTTCACATCCAGTCTCGTTCTGATTTCTTCATTTCTAATTGTGTCTCTTATGGTCGCACCTGCAGCTCTTCTAAGACACCTCATCTCCGTCGTTATGATTTTCCTCTCATTAGCTGCTGTTATTGGCCATGTTTGACACTGGTAACATAGTGTTGGCCAGAAAATAGTTCTTATGAGATTTGCTTTAGTTGTTAGCGGTATTTCTTTATGTGTCAACAGTGGTGTTAACGGTCCCAGTACTTGGTTAGCTTTTGTGCAGCGATTGCTGATTTCGCTATCGATACTTCCATCTGCTGTGAAAATGGCTCCTAAGTATTTGGCCACAATTGTTTGTTTTATATATACTTTCTTGAGTTTTATTGTAAGGCTTTCTGGTTGTCTACTTATTGACATTGTCTCTGTCTTTATTATATTTATTTTCATGTTGTACTTCTCACCCTTGATGTTAACTAAGCTCAAATGGTTCTGGAGAGATTCTTCATTTTCTGCAATCAGTACTTGGTCATCTGGAAATAAAAGTTTATATTACCAAATCCAGGTTTCCTATAGCAATTTCTTTCATCAGACATTTGCATCAGCATAATCCTAAGATTGGGTACACAGTTTCGCTACTGTAGAATTGATAGTTTTGCTACAATTCGCAATGGTCTGTGAGCATGAGTTGTTGAACGGGAAGTTTGTTGAAGATGTGTGCTCCGTTGGAAGTTGAGATATAAAGAAGACGAATAAGAATCGCCTAAACTGAGTGGCTAGAATTGTTCGAATCTAAACTAGCAAACGTCAACATCTGCTGACAATGATAATATATTTATTCCCATATTGTTTTATAAAAAAACAAATATGGACCTTAAAATGTAGCATACCTTTTCAAATAAATCCTTACGCTTATTCCACGTCATACATTAGCAAGCAAAGTTGATAATTACTAAACGTCAGAAGCGTACGTTGATATCTACCTTTTCCCAACTCATGATCAGTTTTATATCAGCCATATCGGCAACATAGCAACCAAACGATACACAACCTAGGATACGGAGACATTAAATAACAACATTTGCCCGCCTGCCCAGCGTGTTCGTAGAGCGTTGGAATGTAGGTGACTAGCCCTCTGTGAGTGCAGGTTCAATTCCGCGGGCTGGCAGAAAAGCCACAGGTCCCCCAGATTCACGGTGTTCGTGGCACCGAACCGAAGGGTTACGATGTCCATGGCACCGAGCCGAAGAGTTGAGTGCTTCTAGATCGAAATAGAAAGAAAGAAATAACAACATTTCAATCGATACGTCTCATTGTTTATATGTTACTGTGTGATAGAGAGATTATTAGGCCTGTTCCCAAAACACATCCACCAGGGAGTAATCGTATGCATAATCCTATTTTTTACCTGGCTTCCGAAAAATGATGAGGTTTGGCAGTCGAGCAGAAATACGATTTGACGCAGTTAGGCGTTTGATCTCGTTTCAAAAACGGGAAGTTGTCAGCGGAAAGTCTTAGTGAGCGTTGAAAACGTATCTGGAGTCCGGACTATTTGACGTCAATTTGTGTGAGATTTAAAAAGTCATTGATGTCTTTGATTTCGTGAATCATAGGAAACGGGACCATATATATACCAGGATCTAGCAGAGATAGGGAGGAGCCAGAAAACACTAGAACTGACAGACAGTTAGAGAGGGACAGAAACAGAAGGCAGAGACACGAGCGGAGAGCTCTAGCAGAGAAAGTAGGAACAGATTGAGACTTTCAGAGAGATACATTGAAGCAAAAATCTAGAAGTAACTCGAAGATACTAGAACAGACAGACACAAGCAGAGACCTCTAGAAGAAGATATATGTCAGATACAGTCTGATCACAGAGAAGACATATATATGTGTCAGATACAGTCTGATCACAGAGAAGCCAGAGATATATGTCAGATACAGTCTGATCACAGAGGACAAATATATGTGTCAGATACAGTCTGATCACAGAGAAGCTAGAAAATATAAGTCAGATACAGTCTGATCACAGAAAAATCAGAGATATATGTCAGATACAGTCTGATCACAGAAAAATCAGAGATATATGTCAGATACAGTCTGATGACAGAGAAAGCAGAGATATATGTCAGATACAGTCTGATCACAGAGAAGCTAGAGAATAGAAGTCAAATACAGTTTGAACACATGGATTCAACTTCAAAAGATAGTCTACTAGTAGAGTACATACGAGACATACAATCTCAGTACCAGTGCAGATATAGAACTTCACAAAAGATAGTCTACTAGTAGAGTACATACGAGACATACAATCTCAGTACCAGTGCAGATATAGAACTTCACAAAAGATAGTCTACTAGTAGAGTACATACGAGACATACAATCTCAGTACCAGTGCAGATATTGAACTTCACGAAAGATAGACTATTAGTAGAGGATATCTGAGATAGCCGTCTCCCAATCACTTAGAAGTCTCCACATCATTAGATATCTACCGGTACGGAGAACAGACACGTATACACAAGATCCGAGACATACCGTCTCTCCAATTGACTTAGATGTCTCCCTAATCATCAGAGATCCATCAGTATCAGAGAAAAAACTTTCATAAAGATATATATGAGACAACCGTCTCCAAATGACTTAGGTAAAGAGATAAAGTGAAGACTTGAGATGTCTTCAGCCGCTATGTCACGGTTAAACGTGATATGGAAAAGCAAAATCAGTACTATGGGAAAAATCAATATCTACAGATCGCTGGTGCTATCCATTCTTTTATACGGTTGTGAGAGCTGGACGCTCAATACAGAACTGGAACGAAGAATACAGGCTTTCGAATAAAAGTGTTACAGATGGGTACTACGTATTTGTTACATAGAACATACGACGAATATTTATGTAAGAGAACAAATAAACAACCTTGCAGGTCGACAGGTACCACCCTTGACAATCGTGAAATGGCGTAAACTTGCGTGGTTCGGGTAGGTGATGAGACATAGTTCACTCTCTAAGACTATCCTACAGGGAACAGTTGAGGTGGAAGAAAAAAGGAGGGCAGAGAAAATCCTGGTTTGACAACATCAAGAGCTGGTCGGGGCAGAGTTTCTCCACACTCGCCCGAGGAGTTGAAGACAGATTCATGGCATGCTTTTTTTGCTGATGTCTCCACAGTGACACCCCTACGGCCCTAACGGGTTATGGGCTTTATTATTATAATTATTATAAATGACTTAGAGGTCTCCATCATCATCAGAGATCCATCAGTACCAGAGAAAAGAATTTGAAGAAAAATTGATCTGCGACCATCGTCTTCCCTCAGCTTGGAAGATCTTTCCCATCAAAGATATACTGTTTTATTGCCAGGATATAAGCTAAGATTGGACTATATGTACGTTTGTGTAGAGAAGAATGTATAAGCTAAGATTGGAATATATGTACGTTTGTGTAGAGAAGAATGTATAAGCTAAGATTGGACTATATGTACGTTTGTGTAGAGAAGAATGTATAAGCTAAGATTGGACTATATGTACGTTTGTGTAGAGAAGAATATATAAGCTAAGATTGGACTATATGTACGTTTGTGTAGAGAAGAATGTATAAGCTAAGATTGGACTATATGTACGTTTGTGTAGAGAAGAATGTATAAGCTAAGATTGGACTATATGTACGTTTGTGTAGAGAAGAATGTATAAGCTAAGATTGGAATATATGTACGTTTGTGTAGAGAAGAATGTATATGCTAAGATTGGACTATATGTACGTTTGTGTAGAGAAGAATGTATATGCTAAGATTGGACTATATGTACGTTTGTGTAGAGAAGAATGTATAAGCTAAGATTGGACTATATGTACGTTTGTGTAGAGAAGAATGTATATGCTAAGATTGGACATATGTACGTTTGTGTAGAGAAGAATGTATAAGCTAAGTTTGGGACTATATGTACGTTTGTGTAGAGAAGAATGTATAAGCTAAGATTGGACTATATGTACGTTTGTGTAGAGAAGAATGTATAAGCTAAGATTGGACTATATGTACGTTTGTGTAGAGAAGAATGTATATGCTAAGATTGGACTATATGTACGTTTGTGTAGAGAAGAATGTATAAGCTAAGATTGGACTATATGTACGTTTGTGTAGAGAAGAATGTATAAGCTAAGATTGGACTATATGTACGTTTGTGTAGAGAAGAATGTATAAGCTAAGATTGGACTATATGTACGTTTTGTGTAGAGAAGAATGTATATGCTAAGATTGGACTATATGTACGTTTGTGTAGAGAAGAATGTATAAGCTAAGATTGGACTATATGTACGTTTGTGTAGAGAAGAATGTATAAGCTAAGATTGGACTATATGTACGTTTGTGTAGAGAAGAATGTATATGCTAAGATTGGACTATATGTACGTTTGTGTAGAGAAGAATGTATAAGCTAAGATTGGACTATATGTACGTTTGTGTAGAGAAGAGTGTATAAGCTAAGATTGGACTATATGTACGTTTGTGTAGAGAAGAATGTATAAGCTAAGATTGGACTATATGTACGTTTGTGTAGAGAAGAATGTATAAGCTAAGATTGGACTATATGTACGTTTGTGTAGAGAAGAATGTATAAGCTAAGATTGGACTATATGTACGTTTGTGTAGAGAAGAATGTATATGCTAAGATTGGACTATATGTACGTTTGTGTAGAGAAGAATGTATATGCTAAGATTGGACTATATGTACGTTTGTGTAGAGAAGAATGTATATGCTAAGATTGGACTATATGTACGTTTGTGTAGAGAAGAATGTATAAGCTAAGATTGGACTATATGTACGTTTTGTGTAGAGAAGAATGTATATGCTAAGATTGGACTATATGTACGTTTGTGTAGAGAAGAATGTATAAGCTAAGATTGGACTATATGTACGTTTGTGTAGAGAAGAATGTATAAGCTAAGATTGGACTATATGTACGTTTGTGTAGAGAAGAATGTATAAGCTAAGATTGGACTATATGTACGTTTGTGTAGAGAAGAATGTATAAGCTAAGATTGGACTATATGTACGTTTGTGTAGAGAAGAATGTATATGCTAAGATTGGACTATATGTACGTTTGTGTAGAGAAGAATGTATAAGCTAAGATTGGACTATATGTACGTTTGTGTAGAGAAGAATGTATAAGCTAAGATTGGACTATATGTACGTTTGTGTAGAGAAGAATGTATATGGGGACAATTGCTTAGAAAATACATAAGTTAGTGACACTTCTTTATATGTTAAATGTTTGTTTTGATATATTATTTTGTTTTTGTGTTTATATTTATTTATAAATGTGTTCCTTTGATAAAGTTCTAATACTATGGACAAATAAACATATTTAAATTCGGTGCCGATTTGGACATGACAGAAGAGAGAGTGTGTAGGTTATATTTTCAAGTTCATATGTTTGAAAGTTGATATAATATTAGTGGTCATTCACACTGTGACAGATCACTTTTCTGGTTTACCGTGCCCACTATTGGTACAACTCCCCACCCTACAACAATTGAACTAATTCCTTTGTGTCAGAATATACTTCACCTAAATTTCCTGAATGTCTATTGGTTTCAAATGACTTGCTACGACATTTATAGATCTTACATTGATAGTGGCATTCTCTTGAACGTATTCTTCCTCTAAGATCTGACTTTGATAGTGGCATTATCTTGAACGTATTCTTCCTCTAAGATCTGACTTTGATAGTGGCATTCTCTTGAACGTATTCTTCCTGAAAGATCTGACTTTGATAGTGGCATTCTCTTGAACGTATTCTTCCTGGAAGATCTGACTTTGATAGTGGCATTCTCTTGTACGTATTCTTCCTCTAAGATCTGACTTTGATAGTGGCATTCTCTTGAATGTATTCTTCCTGGAAGATCGACTTTGATAGGGGCATTCTCTTGAACGTATTCTTCTTGGAAGATCTGACTTTGATAGTGGCATTCTCTTGAATGTATTCTTCCTGGAAGATCTGGCTTTGATAGTGGCATTCTCTTGAACGTATTCTTCCTGGAAGATCTGACTTTGATAGTGGCATTCTCTTGAACGTATTCTTCCTGAAAGATCTGACTTTGATAGTGGCATTCTCTTGAACTTATTCTTCCTGGAAGATCTGACTTTGATAGTGGCATTCTCTTGTACGTATTCTTCCTCTAAGATCTGACTTTGATAGTGGCATTCTCTTGAACGTATTCTTCCTGGAAGATCTGACTTTGATAGTGGCATTCTCTTGTACGTATTCTTCCTCTAAGATCTGACTTTGATAGTGGCATTCTCTTGAATGTATTCTTCCTGGAAGATCGACTTTGATAGGGGCATTCTCTTGAACGTATTCTTCTTGGAAGATCTGACTTTGATAGTGGCATTCTCTTGAATGTATTCTTCCTGGAAGATCTGGCTTTGATAGTGGCATTCTCTTGAACGTATTCTTCCTGGAAGATCTGACTTTGATAGTGGCATTCTCTTGTACGTATTCTTCCTCTAAGATCTGACTTTGATAGTGGCATTCTCTTGAATGTATTCTTCCTGGAAGATCGACTTTGATAAGGCATTCTCTTGAACGTATTCTTCTTGGAAGATCTGACTTTGATAGTGGCATTCTCTTGAATGTATTCTTCCTGGAAGATCTGGCTTTGATAGTGGCATTCTCTTGAACGTATTCTTCCTGGAAGATCTGACTTTGATAGTGGCATTCTCTTGAACGCATTCTTCCTGAAAGATCTGACTTTGATAGTGGCATTCTCTTGAACTTATTCTTCCTGGAAGATCTGACTTTGATAGTGGCATTCTCTTGTACGTATTCTTCCTCTAAGATCTGACTTTGATAGTGGCATTCTCTTGAACGTATTCTTCCTGGAAGATCTGACTTTGATAGTGGCATTCTCTTGTACGTATTCTTCCTCTAAGATCTGACTTTGATAGTGGCATTCTCTTGAATGTATTCTTCCTGGAAGATCGACTTTGATAGGGGCATTCTCTTGAACGTATTCTTCTTGGAAGATCTGACTTTGATAGTGGCATTCTCTTGAATGTATTCTTCCTGGAAGATCTGGCTTTGATAGTGGCATTCTCTTGAACGTATTCTTCCTGGAAGATCTGACTTTGATAGTGGCATTCTCTTGTACGTATTCTTCCTCTAAGATCTGACTTTGATAGTGGCATTCTCTTGAATGTATTCTTCCTGGAAGATCGACTTTGATAGGGGCATTCTCTTGAACGTATTCTTCCTGAAAGATCTGACTTTGATAGTGGCATTCTCTTGAACGTATTCTTCCTGGAAGATCTGACTTTGATAGTGCCATTCTCTTGTACGTATTCTTCCTCTAAGATCTGACTTTGATAGTGGCATTCTCTTGAATATATTCTTCCTGGAAGATCGACTTTGATAGGGGCATTCTCTTGAACGTATTCTTCCTGGAAGATCTGACTTTGATAGGGGCATTCTCTTGAACGTATTCTTCCTAGAATCATCAGTATATCGAAATGGAAGACCAAATTTTGTACAATAGCTGAGCCTGTGTGTTGCCGGAGACCTGAAAAGGAGCAAAGAATAGTAACACTGCGACCTACAAGGCATGCCGTAAGAGACGACTGAGTTAGGGCCTAGGAAGCTACCCAAGTAAATGAAAAACATCGCAGAAATCCGATGTGCTTGCCTACTTGCAGGCGCATAACCGGCACAAGGTACAATCGCTCTTATGCTCACACACAAATCACAAAGAGTGGTTTAACAAGTGGTCGATATGAAGCGGTTGACATGAAGAAGAATTACGGTAGCTGTACTGAGTTTGACGCTTCAAAAACTCTAATTTCAAACACGTATATATTTAATTTAATGAGCGTCAACATCTGAGATGATAGCTAACATTAGAGACATAGATTTGTTGAGATCTATGATCACCTACGCCAGCTGGCACGGCACCTGATGTTGATGATATATTTACTTGTGGGACAGATTATTGTAATGCTGAAGCGTTCGCTCATCGACTCGGAAACAAGATGGTTCTGAGTTCAATCCCACACTCGACATTCATCAGGGAGAAAAGGAATTGACTCTTCTACATCAAGCAATCTAGGGTCAAGAAAAGTGGCGAAACAGACACTTCATATAATAAGGTCTGAAAAGGCTGTGGGACATTATTTTTATTTATGTATTAAATTAAGTGAAGCCAATCTGTTTTATTTCTCATTTTTTTCTTCAGTTATGTATTTTGTGAAACAATCTGGATATTTTCAAGAGATCCCCGATCTGAATGTACGTGAGATCGAGTTTCTAGTAATATCGGAGACGAGCAATAAAACGGAAGCCTCGCATTAAATTTGAACACGTACATGAACCGTTGACAGTTTAAAATCAAGAAGAGCAGACTGGAAAACCGCTGCCATAGCAACATTCACTAGAAAGAGTAAAAATAACATTCCTACAAGATAATTTCACCAACTTCTAAATTACATCTTGGGCCTTCTCCGGTGCTACTGAGTTCGTGCACTGCCACTTAGATCTTCCCGTGTAAGAAAGAGCACGTAGCACATATAGTTAGTCACTGAAGTGCAACGATGATAATCCTATGAATTAGTCAATCAATCAATCAATCTATTTGCCCTGTGCCGTATGTCATGTTCACACGTCCCACTACATGTCTACACGTTACCTAACATCACATGTTCACACCTAGCCTCAGATCAGATGTTCACACCAAGCCTCAGACTAGATGTTCACACCTTCCAATATACTAGATGTTCACACCTTGCAATAGACTAGATGTTCACACCTTGCATAAGACTAGATGTTCACACCTTGCAATAGACTAGATGTTCACACAAGCCTCAGACAGATGTTCACACCTTGCATAAGACTAGATGTTCACACCTTGCATAAGACTAGATGTTCACACCTTGCAATAGACTAGATGTTCACACCAAGCCTCAGATTAGATGTTCACACCTAGCATAAAACTTGATGTTCACACCAAGCCTCAGACTAAATGCTCAAATACAGCCGTACATCACATACTAACATATTTACTCGTGAATTATTAATACTTGTTTTTATTTCTTCGATGACAACTTGTGGCTGTGTCTTGACAGAAAATTCATTAATACAAAAATACATTTCATGTCTACGTATATTCACAATAGTGCGTTTCAGATTTACCAAAAGATAATATAAAAAAACTGTACACTTGTTGACGCTGATGTTAATATTAGTGATGATATAACTAGATTTGTTCATTGCCTTATAATGTATCTTTTATTTTATCTATTTTTCTAACAGCTACAAAACTTCATACTTAGTTTAAAAAAAAATAATTGCAAGTCTTAAATACAGAGGAAAATAAATACACATTGAAATCACAAAAGCATAATTCTTTGGTAAGAAATAAGGCTAGTGACAAAAATAATGTTGAATATCTGAACAAAGAGATTTGAGACAAATATAAGCAGTTCTAGAAAAACACAAACTAAAATCAAGTGAGAATAAAATTCAGAAGCTTAGTTATTCGAAGGGGTCTGGTTGGATTCGAGCTTTTGCGTCACCCCTATCCCTTCATGCGTGTGACGGATTAGTGTAATGCGTCACCCCTATCCCTTCATGCGTGTGACGGATTAGCGTAATGCATAAGTGTTCACCTGTCGACTCTGACACATGAGGGTTGTGAGTTCAAACACTCGACGTTTCACTCGTGAGGAAAGGAATTGGTCCTTTTATTTCCGGCTCACTAGGTTCTAGAAATTTGAAGTGAATTAACTTCCTACTCTAAGGTTTCAAAAGGTTACGAGAAATTTTGAAAAAGCTATTAGTTCAAACGTAGTCATGACATACATCTTACTGATGTTTTCATGAAGACTTGTTTTCTTTATCACCACTATCAATCCAGGCAGATCATACTATGGCTTAAGAGGTACTTGTAAGTTAGATCCACAAATAAATGATCAGAGTTTTGTGTGCTTCAACAACGCAACATAACCAGACCGAAGAAATGTGTTGCCACCTCGAACCTCGGAATTTCTAAAAGAGAGTGGTCTAGTTACAGCTCAGCTTCAACTTCGTTCTATGCGACTTCCATCTTTTTACTTAAAATTCCTATTTTTAATTTTTGTTGTTTTTACTGTTTGTGTTTTATCAGAGTTATTGATATAAGGAAGATCACAGTAAAACTATGTAGCAATGGCGAAACACGTAAAAATAAAGTACTGTAATTTTACAAAATACAAAAGCAATAACAATACAGAATTGCATTTATATAACAAGCATCTGCTGATTTCGTTATTAACTATTAGTAAATAATACATAAGTGTAGATCTTGGTGCAGTCTATGACGTAGTTAACCCGCACAATTTGTGGATTGCCAGGAACCTCGATCTCCTGCGCTTCTTGTACTAAAGCACAAAAACCACAACACCAAGCCATTAAGAAGTCATTGAGCACATCGCCCTCAATGCCTTTTTGTTCTCTCAGCTTGCCTCTGTTGATGGCGAGGAAAACTAAGTTGGCAACAGGAACAAAGGATATCAGTCCACAAAGTAGGCAGTTCTCTCCAACTGCCTCAGCGACTTTACCAAATGTGTAACAGGGTGCAAAGAAGGTGATAACACACAGGCCACAGTTATCAAAACATCCAAAGAGATCGTGTTGAAAAGGCATATTTCTTGTTGTGCTGTTCGTGTATAGTTGTCAAGTAAACTGTAGAAAAAATGAAACAAAAATCATGTTGTTTTTATTATATATGTGACTCTACTAATAAAATTAACCCTAGAACCCGGGCTCCCGCTATTTTGGGATTGACTGTGAGCGTTGCTACCCCGAGCTCCCAATATATCGGTCTGAGACTATTTTTCATTTTTTTTTTTTCATATTTGGAAATAACTAGTATATAAATGTGACATCAAGCACAACCGATGTGTTCTTCATGGTTTTGAGAGGTGACGGTCACTGTTCTGTTATTATTTTTTTTGATACTTATAAGGTAATTATTTAAATATTTTTATGTTAAAAGATGTTCTAATTTTTGAAATAGTCTTTCTAAAGTTTAACAACAGAGCAAGCTGTTGAACTTGTTTTGAATGAATCTCAAGATGAATTAGACTTAGAATGCGATTATTTTTATAAGGACATAGAAAGAGAGTGAGATGATCATTTAGACGTCGAAGAATTGTTTCAATCGATTGATATTCAAGCTATATATGTTCACTCTAGAGAAAAATCTTCATATATGGGAGTATTCGTGGCTGTACCCACATTATCAAATAAATTGTAAAGTTTAGTATTCTGCAAATAGATAATAAGCAGAAATAACGGAGTTGATGGGATAAATCAATAATAAATTATAGAGCACTTAAGTGGGCTAAATTATTCTGTTTTAATATAACTTCAACGTGGGCTGCTTTTGCTCAGGAGCTTAGGGAAGGGATTTTAAGGTACATGTGGTCAGGGTTGAAAGGGTTAAGTTGAGGACAAATAAGTGATATCTATGGCAAAGTGTTAAGTTACCTGACGTTACCAAGGTTCTTCTTCATCTATCTTTACTCTAATCCTCTTTTAACTCACAGAGTCAGGATAAGAAGAGATTTCCAGAACAGGTTTTCGTGTCCGTTTCGTAAATAATGTTTTTCACTGTCTTTGTTATTTTTGAGATTCACTTTTTGCGTGGACTGTCTTTTGCTCCTGTTGATAAACCATTTAATTTGGTTTTTTTTTTACGAAGTTCAGTGCATATGTAGGCACACTTATTACGAAGTTCAGTACTGATGTTGTTCCGCTTATTACGAAGTTCGAGTACTGATGTTGGTCTCGCTTATTACGAAGTTCGTACTGATGTTGGTCCGCTTATTACGAGTTCAGTACTGATGTTGTCCGCTTATTACGAAGTTCAGTACTGATGTTGATCCACTTATTACGAAGTTCAGTACTGATGTTGGTCCATACGAGTTCAGTACTGATGTTGATCCATTTATTACGAAGGTCAGTACTGATGTTGTCCCACTTATTACGAAGTTCAGTACTGATGTTGCCCCTATACGTCGATAACAGTCTTCACTAGAAACGACGTGCCGAGCTAATTCAGTGATTCGAGACCAACTTGAGCCCAAGACATTTTCGGTGTGCACACGCTACGCGGTTGGACTAGAGGTTTCCCGATAATTTACCAGGGATCTAAATTACATATACCTCAGAAGTCAAAGTAAGACTTGCCTGATTGGCGAGAGACACTGATGATAAAGATAGCTAACCTTCACTCAAAAATCAATTAGAGGTCATTTTAGGCGACCTGACCACGCCTAAATTCATATAAATCGAACGAAGAAATAAAATCCGTGTATTCAGAAAACATTAAATAAAAGATGTAGTGCATTGAATAATGCAGGCGGAAACCAAATTTAATAATAATACTATACAACACATATGTGTCTACTGGGTTCAGAAAAAAGTTCTGTATATTACACAATTCAGTATTGATATGTGAAAGTGAATTTGGAACAAGAAACAAATAGGCAAAGACAAATAATGAAGGTGTGAATTTATAAAATAATGTTAAAAGAAGCTTTCGAATTTGTATATGATTAATGTATATGCGCGGAGAGTGGTCAGTAATGAATAAAAGATGTCTGAAAAAATTATTCAAAAGAAGCAGCATTTGTTTCTTGAAGTTGCGATACAAAGAAAAGTGTTGAAGACGTGTTGTGATTATGAAAACAAATTTCTCAAGAAATAGACGACGATATAGAGACAACTTACTGGAAAATCTAATATTAATTAGTGACAGTTAATCCCTAAACCTATCAAGAGCATTGCAAGATTAGCGCAGTGAAAGAAGTATAGGGGAAGGCCTAGACATACTTTGAGAAGAGAGCTGAAAACTGATATTTAAAAGATAGTTAAGACGTGGAAACACTTGAAAGGGATGGCAAGAGAGATGAAGAGCAGGAAGAAGTTTGTTTGAAGATTTGTGCTCCCTTGGGAGTTGAGAGGGGAAGAAAACGACGATCAATCGCCAAAACTGAGTGGCTAGAATTGTGAGAATCTAAACTAGCAAACGTCAACATCTGCTGACAATGAAAATATATTTCTGCCTATATTGTTTTAAAAAGGCACAAATAGGGACCTAAATATGTAGCATACCTTCTCAAATAAATCCTTAAGCTTATTCCACGTCATACATTAGCAAGCAAAGTTGATAATTACTTAACGTCAGAAGCATACGTTGATATCTACCTTTTCCGAACTCATGATCAGTTTTATATCAGCCATATCGGCAACATAGCAACCAAACGATACACAACCTAGGATACGGTGACATTAAACAACAACATTTCAATCGATAAGCTTTATTGATTATATGTTACCGAACTAATTCCTTTGTGTCAAATTATTCTTCGCCTAAACTTCCTGAATTTGGTTCCAAATGACATTCACAGATCTGATATTAATAGTGGTATTCTCTTGAACGTATTCTTCTTGTAAGATCTGATTTTGATAGTGGCATTCTCTTGAACGTATTCTTCCTGGAAGATCTGACTTTGATAGTGGTAGACTCTGGAATCATCAGTATGTCGAAATCAAAAACCGAATTTTACAATAGTTGAGTCTGTGTGTTGTCGGGGCTGCATGGGAGCAAGAAAATAGTAATAGCACCTACAAGGCATGTCGTAAGAGGCGACTAAGGTAGGAGCTTTGGGAGCTAACCTAGTAAATAAAAAGCGTCGCAGAAATTGGATGTGCTGACCTACTTGTAGGCGCATAATTGGCAAATGATACAATCGCTCTTAGGCTTAGATCACATACAAATCACAAAGAGTGGTTAACAAGTGGCCGATATGAAGCGGTTGACATGAAGAAGAAGTACTATAGCTGTACTGAGTTTGACGCTTCAAAAACTCTAATTTCAAACACGTATATATTTAATTTACTGACTCAACATCTGAGATGATAGCTAACATTAGAGACAGAGATTTGTGGAGATCTATGATCACATACGCCAGCTGGCACGGCACCTGATGTTGATGATGCTACATTTAATTGTGGGACAGATTAACGTAATGCTGTAAAGTTCGCTCATCGACTCGGAAACAAGATGGTTGTGAGTTCAATCCCACACTCAACATTCCTTAGGGAGAAAAGGAATTGGCACTTCTACATCCAGCACTTTAAGTTCAAGAAATGTGGAGAAACAGACACTTCATATCCTAAGGTCTGAAGTGAAGCCAATCTGTTTTATTTCCTAGTTGGTTTTTTTAAAGCATGCATTTCGCGAAACGATCTGGATATTTCCCAGAGATCCCTGATCTCAATGTACGTGATATCGAGTTTCTAATCCTATCGGAAACGGACGATAAAACGTAGGTCTTGCTCTCAAGTTTAGCACGTAAAAGAACCCATGGTTATTGAAAGTCTTTAAGCGTAAACTGCAAAGCAGCTGTTTAGCAACAATTTATGATAAAGACTGAGACAAATACAACGAGAAAAAAATACGTATAGTAGAGAAGAGATAAGAAAAAAGGAAAGACTGGGACAGGAAAACCAGGAATGACGACAGACACGTTTACCATAAAATAGTAATAATTATAGCTGTATATCACAAGGGCTGATGAAAACAGCATCAGGCGTGCGTTGTTGCACCTCTGTGGTGTGTGCGTAGGTGACTGTAGAGTCCAGTCCTTGAACACAATCTCCTACCAAAGGTTGGGCACACATGATCAAGGTTGGACGTGTATGCTGTGTGTCGTGTTTTCGCGCAGCTCGTTTTCTCTGAGTCTCAACAGTACAACGGTTCTCGGTCATACGAGTGCTTTGTGTTTTTACAGAGCCACATTTGGTGATCTTGCACAAGGGATTCCCATCACGTGGTTTCTATATCGAAGCATTTTAGAGACATGTTAAGTGTGTTTTTAAAGCGTTTTTTCTGTCCATCAACCGATCGTCTGCCCCAGTGGCGGTTCGTCATTAAGGGCCAGAGGAGCCGGGCCTCACCAAAAATAATGTGTAACGTATTTTTATTTTTTAATAAGATAAAATATAACCTAACCCAAAGTCATGATTTTCCCGAAACTGCGTGTATGAACAAACACGATCACGAGCAGCCACTTGTCTGCCCCCTTCATGCTTGCCATATATCAACTGTTTGTTGTAGAAAAAGTTGGTGTAGCACAAAACGAATACAAACAGTTTATTCGAACGATGAAAGTTGCATACATCATACATTAGTAAATCATATTAAAGTTGTACGTATATTTACAAATTTCTGAAGCAAATTGAAATAAATCATTCAATGAACATTGTTAGAAACGATACAACATCATTCGTAAAAATATAATATATAATGTTAAATACGACGTGTTCACGATTGGAACAGTACATTACTGAGATCTGAGGGTTGCTGCATATAGAAATAACTGAGGCCCCCGGAAACATAAGGCCGACTAGCTCAGATGAGAAAATTAAAATTCCCGTGTAATGGGGGCTGGTATTTTATAGGTGTTTAATAGAACACTGAGGTTTTCTACAATTTCACACACTATCTACGAGTCCACGGTTATTTATTGACGAAAAATGTTAACAATATTGATATTTCTTAGTGTTAAATTCAATTTTTCGTATAATATAAACCTGATTGAACCTGTTGTGTTGCTTTTAAAAGGATGTTGTCTTTATCTAACAATACTGGAATGCGAGGGTTGGGTCTGATTTCCTAGAATTTTTACCTGAGCTCACGGACCTTCTGTTATCGGAGTTCACTGAAATATCATTGAAGATAAAATAGTCATTAATTCATAAATACTTTATGAGATTCTGTAAAGGAACTGTTAATGTACCTGTCACAAGGTGTCTTATAACTGGAAATTTCTGGATCAAGGAAGTGTTGAAGTAGAAATACTTTGGAAAATAAAGTATTCCCACGCTCTACGTATATATGATGTGAGAACAACTTGTATGCTTCATCTGGGTTTTATTTTGCAGAACTGTCGTCTTGAATACGACTTCATGAAATCCTTGCATACGGGCAACAACGGCTTAACTAAACGCATGAAGTATTATACTGAAGTCAGTTCATATCGAATTCTGTGGTAGGCATTTACAACAATACATTGCATATTAACGTTGTTGAAGGCTTATATGTCATAACTAAGGCATCTGAAACACAGGTAAGCATTGTTGTAAAACAGTTGCATTATGTATTCATATTATGCAAGTCTTCTTCTTTGTCTAATACTGATGTGTCTCACAACATCAGGATAAGAAGAGATTGATAGAATGGGCTCGTGTTTGCGATTAGTACTTGGAGTCTTTCACTGCCTCTGTTATTTATGTAGTCTACCTTTTGCGTGATCGACCTTTTACCTGGTATTCACTATATCTGAGTAACATTGCTCTTTGAGATGCACTAACTCTTGATAATCTGCATATATGATCGAACCATTTAACTGGTAGACAGCATCGTAATAAATGGCCAAACACTGGAGAAAGTTAAACATTTTACATATTTGGTAGTAAAATGTCAAACAACGGAGACACGATGAAAGAAATAAACTCGTATTGCTATAGCAGCTAGTGCCTTCACTAAATTAACAAATATCTGGCAATCTCAAGACCTTAGTATATGCACAAAAGTTAAATTGTTTAGGTCATGTGTGATTCCTATACTGACCTACGGTTGTGAAAGTTGGAAATCAACAAAAAAATTGATAAGAAACTGGACAGCTTTGAGAATAAATGTCTCCGAAAATTATTAAAAGTAAAATGGAGTGACTTCGTTTCTAACAACACAGTGAGAGATAGAACACACCAACAACCCGTATCAAATATTATAAGGAAACGAAGGTGGAAATATTTAGGTCATGTTCTTAGATCAGACGAAAAGAGACTAAATCGACAAGTCCTTATGTTGAATAATACATGTCAACAATAATACATGTTGAATATGAACACCAGTTGAGAAAAGAAAACGTGGAAGACCAAAGACCACTCTTCGAAGAACAATCCAACAAGAAAGTAAACTATTGAGATGTAAAACCATACAAGATCTCCAACTGCTAGCAACGAACCACATCACATCGAGATCTAAAACCTCTGCTCTATGTGCCGCCTTTGGCACGAAAGGAACAAACTAACAATTTAACTGGTAGTTTCTTGATGAAGTTCAGCACTGGTGTTCATATTCAACATGTATTATTGTAACAGTAGTGTTTGCTCTGAAAGGAGAATGATTATAACTAAGATAACGACAAAATGAAATGGATGACAGATGAGAAAGACATGGGAAACCCAAATAAAGGAGAGATACAGAAAAACTGTAAGATTCCGTGAGAGAACTACTTCGTTCTTTACTTCGGAATCTCGTTTCAAATGTCAAGTTGAATATGCTCTTAAGAAAGCATTGATCAGTTTGGTTAAATTTTTCATAATTTGTTTCCTCGGATTGGTTGAGATGACTACATATACTATCTCTGTACATCAGTGCTGTGTAACGTTTTTATGTGTCGGAGCGCATCTAGCTGATGGTTGTGAAGACATGCAGTCGCCATGTGACGATTACAATACTACTAATAATAGTAACTTCTTTTTCTGCGATCAACTTCTGCTATGTAACTACTCCGGTATGTGTCATAAACAGGGCGGTGCTCTTGAGGTTTTCACCGGTTCCACCATAGTTTATTCTGTAGAGTTGTTTCTGTTGGTCAGATTTCCATTCTCACACTGCTCAGGCTGGGGCGGTCACTAATAGTAACAATAGTAATATTAATAGAAATTAAGATGGCGACGCTTTCTCCAGTGAAAAAGAAAATGGCGAGGTTAGAGAACAGTTGAATGGTTAACAAATAAAAGAAGATTGTAAAAACGGAGAAATCGTAAACATGTGAGTACTAAGAAAAGAAACTGAAAAATAGTTTTTTTTTCTTGAAATCCGATTAGCGCTGAAGCCGACGGAGTTAAATTGTGGCGCCAAGTATGTGTAACACGGGCACCATGGCGCCCGCGACGCTGTGTTGGACAGCGCTATTGTACATCATATCAAGGACGCTTTTGTAACAAATATTTTAATATCATTCACGCTCGTCAGTAGTTCTTATCTTTATCTTTCTGTCTTTATAGAAGATACTTGGTCTATTGTGATCTGTGCGAAAACTGATTGATTGATTTATTGATTTATATGTCGTCACTGAATTTCGGGGACTAACAGCGTGTGCTCCGATCACTTTCATATATAGGAAGATCTCAGCGGTAGTGCACGACTTCCTTAGCACTGACGAGGGTTCACAATGTACTTGTGAAAATTGTAGCAGGAAATTTATTTCAATCTTTTCAATAAATATTGTTCGAAAAGCGAGCTACTCTTACGGTTTTTAAAAAAAAACTGTCTAGAGTTTGTTGACATGCTCAAATTGAACATGAGACCTACGTGTAATCGTCCGTCTCCGATAGGATTCGGAACTTGATCTCACCTACATTGAGATCAGGGATCTCGGGGAAAAATAATTCCCATAAATCAACACAGACAACGAACCAAGTATCTTTGGATCGAGAGGCAAGCACCGTACCTCCACGACACAGAGACCATTAACCCTTTAGCTGCTACATACTTTCCGAAGGCTGAGCTAATAATATCTACTCTTTGTTTCTAGGTCACAAACGTGAATGTACGCCTATAGCAGTGACAGTAGCAGTGTATAACGTGTTAACACATCTTTAACCCCAGAGGAGAGATAATATCAGACATGTTAATGCGTCTTTAGAAGTGAATTAGAAAAACGTATATATACATCCTTAGCAGCTAAAGGGTTAAGAGTATCAATGAGAAGGACACGTATTGAAAATTGCTAATGAAATTGAAATGGCGAGAAAATGAAATATTCTTTGAAGTAAGATTCTTGTTTGATAACAAAACATACGTATTCATGTTGTACCAGTTAGGAACTCTCTCTCTCTCTCTCGCGATCCCGGCCTAGACTGACGAACAAACTTTTATCATGAATTTTACCGTGTTATTAGTGTTGACTCCGTTCCTGCGTACAGCTTCTCGCGAAGCTCTGTGTTATGGAACCAGGTTTCTTTTCTTATACCTGCTATCAGTAGTTAGGAACTGAAGTGTCGTTACGACGTTGTATAATAATACAAGATACATCTGCAAATGAAATATGGCTAAAATATAGTGGGAAAGTTGACACAATCTGCTAAGCAGAAGAAGTTCTGAGACCAAGTTCAGGAATAATAAATTATAACACAGACAGCTTTCAGACAAAGAACCGGCTGTGTGTCGCCGGGGCACTCAAGAGAAGCAAAGCATAGTGAAACTGCGACCTACAAGGCATGTCGTAAGAGGCGACTTAGGTAGTGGCCTAGGGAAGCTACACTAGTTTAAAAAAACGTCGGAGAAATCGAATGTGCTGGCCTACTTGTAGGTGAATATCTGCCACAACGTAAAATTGCTCTTAAGCTCAGATCACATACAAATCACAAAAAGTGGTTGAACAAGTGGTCGATATGAAGCGCTCGAGGAAAAAGATAAAGAACATTATGAAATGCTCATACCTCACAGTCAGAAAGTAATGTGGCATTTGACTCCTAGAGACGGAAGTTCCAATCCGAAAGATTGACTTCATTGCATAGGGTTTTACCCCATATGACGCGGTCACTCTCCGCGGAAATGGCACTGCACCTGCCGAGAGTATTGCACAAAGCACGAAGTTCGTTGCTCCGGCAACAATTCTAGGGTTCTCTGGAAAAAACTGCATTCGTGAACAGAAGGCCGCGTTCCGGATTGGAACCCACGACCTTCGACTATCAAGGCAAAGGGCTTAACCACTCCGCCACAACGTCCAGAGACAGAAAGTAATGTGGTTGTCAGTATCAAGAGAAAGGAAGTCATGTGACATTCCACGCTCAGAGACAAGAAGTTCTAAAACAGTCAAACTTCATAGACTGAAAGAAAGTCGACTAATAGAGACGGTAACCTCTGTGACAATCGTCGCCTTCAGTCATGGAGTACTGAGAAAATTGAAAACTAGAGGCAGAAAGTTGTGAGACAATCAGTGATCAGAAACATGAAGTTATTTCTTCTTCTTCTTCCGTCATATCTGGTCATGTGTTAATTCATTGTGGCCACAAACTGGACAGTCAGCTTTAGGCAGGCAATAGGTCTGTTAGGTTTCCCCAAGGTTTAGTTTTCATGTCGACTGGGTGGGGCCGCATGTTCCTTCTCAGCTCACCTTGAAAAGGATAGTATTATAGGCCATTCTCCAGTGTCTGTTACGCCTGCTGACGCTATCAGAGAGCTGTTTGACTTATTCCTAGTCTATGTACGTATCTGTTGAGTCTGCAGTGTTCGATACGTAGGCGAAATATAACGACCTGATCTGTTCGATTGAGATCTTGTAGGAAAACTATTCCATAATCCTATCCAGTGTTTGTCTTCCAGTCTACTGCTGATTTTCTCTGTATGATGATTTCGACCTCTTGAAAATATAGTGGTTGGTAGATTTGTTCTTTGGCACTGCTTTCCTTAGCCAAGACATCGGCATTCTCAGTGTCTTCAATATGTCAATAAGATGTAATCCACAGCAGGGGATGTTCTTCCTTTTGTGATAGCCGAACAAGTTCTCTTTTTAGGTTATGTACTGTGCTGTTAACAGCTACAACAGATGAAAATGTGATGAAGGAAAATAAAAGGGGAACAAACATGACCGTACAAAGAATTAAACAACTAAAAAACAATATGGAATAGAACTCATAACAAAACAAAGATCAGAATAATAAAATCATGCATATTCCCAGTGACAACGTGTGGGTGTAAAACATGGATATTTAACAAGGTAGTGGAAAACCATATATGTGCTTTTGAATATAATTGTTTCAGAAAAGTCATCCGTATATCATGGAACGAGAAGAGAACAATTAGATATATCCAGAACAATCTCAAAATCAAAGAAAGCTGGCTGATGCTACCAAAGAAAAGAGAAAATTGAAGTATTTTGGGCATATAAAGAGACAGGAAATGTTGGAG
The DNA here is from genome assembly GCA_020796225.1 of Arion vulgaris. Taxonomy (NCBI): domain Eukaryota; kingdom Metazoa; phylum Mollusca; class Gastropoda; order Stylommatophora; family Arionidae; genus Arion; species Arion vulgaris. The sequence continues at coordinate 5,550,098 of CM036763.1, forward strand.
AAGACCATTATGAAAAGAGCCATCCCGACAAAGAGGAAAAGAGGAAGACCAAGGAGAAGATGGATTCAGGATGTAACTGATGATTTGAGCATGACGCCTAAAGAGATCTGGCCTTTGAGAGAGAGAGAAATTCTGAAGGACTGTTAGAGTGGCAACGTTCTGCTCAGGACAAGTCATTTGATGTAATGACTGTGATATCAGCGAAAATTATTTGATTTGATTAACATTTACAGGTAGACATTTACGAGACAGTGAGTGACCAGAGGCAGAGAGTTGATCTATACACTCTGGACCTTACAGTTGTGAATCCAAGACCGTCAACTCCAGAAGACAGGTCATTATGTGGTTTTCATTGTGTAGACCATTTTCATATGTGTTAGTTAGTTTGTTCCTTTCGTGCCAAAGGCGGGCACATAGGGCAGAGGTTTTAGATCTCCATATGGTGCGGTTCGTTGCTAGTAGTTGGAGATCTTGTATGGTTTTACATCCCAATAGTTTACTTTCTTGTTGGATTGTTCTTAGACAAGTGGTCTTAGAAGAGTGGTTTAGGTCTTCCACGTTTTCTTTTCCCAACTGGTGACCACATAAGAACTTGTCGATTTAGTCTCTTTTCGTCTGATCTAAGAACATGACCTAAATATTTCCACCTTCGTTTCCTTATAATATTTGATACGGGTTGTTGGTGTGTTCTATCTCTCACTGTGTTGTTAGAAACGAAATCACTCCATTTTACTTTTAATAATTTTCGGAGACATTTATTCTCAAAGCTGTCCAGTTTCTTATCAATTTTCTTTCTTGATTTCCAACTTTCACAACCGTAGGCCAGTACAGGAATCACACATGACCTAAACAATTTAACTTTTGTGCATATACTAAGATCTTGAGATTGCCAGATATTCGTTAATTTAGTGAAAGCACTAATTGCTATAGTAATACGAGAGTTTATTTCTTTCATCGTATCTCCGTTGTTTGACACTTTACTACCCAAATATATAAAATGTTTAACTTTCTCCAGTGTTTGGCCATTTATTACGATGTTGTCTGTCGAGTTTGTAAGGTCTATAATTTTGGTATTGGCAGAATTCATCTGGAGACCAACCTGTTCTGCAAGTGTGCAAAGATTGCTCGTTAGTTTGTGGGTTGCTTGTGTGGTTGAATTCAATACGACCACGTCATCGGCAAAGTCAATATCAAATGGTCTGCTGTTATTAAGCCAATTGATGCCTAGTCATATGATTTTCAGATGTGTAGACTATATTAAATATGTAGACTATACTCAATGTGTCGATTATCTTCAGTGTGTGCAAATTATTTATAGAACAAGTAAAGAACAAATGCAAGAATAACTTGCAGATTAAATTATATGCAGAAACCAGTCATTTTTATGTTTATTAATTTAACAAAATTGTGAAGCAATACATTAATTTAAAATGTGTTTGTTCGGAATAACTGTTATAAGAAGGAGAAGATGGAGATATGTTGGACACACCTTGAGAAGAATTGATCAAATAATATCAAAGCAGGTATTGAAGTGGGATGCAAAGGGTTCAAGAAAGAGGGGACGATCTAAGGAGACCCTGAAACGAACTTTGCTGAGAAGAAATATCGGTCTCAGTTCCATGGAGGAGATTGAGCGAGTTGCCCAGGATAGAGCGGTATGGAGAAATTTTGTGCGGCCCTATGTAACGTATAACGGTACGATAGGAATTATTATTATTATTAAATTATTATTGTTTGCAATGCACATTACATGCACTGTTATTATACTGGGAGAATCAACTTTAGTTGTCACTTTTTTATTTCTATGTGGGTTCAAAACAACCGGAAACCCATTTCATAGGTATTTCCATTTAGCAGACATAATCCTCGTGTCTATGCTACGTGTAGCAAGAGAAGACCACGAAAAGATGGTTAGATGGCATACAGAATCGAAGAGCAAAAACGATCACAGATAGACAGCAGGCAAGACAAACAGAAAACTTCGAATGTGCAACACCTGGCGGGTAGAACAAGAAAGTCATGATGCATAGTCATGCTTGTCATTATATGTTGCAACATGGCTGTAAGAACAAGAAACGTCCATGTCTATGCATGCTGTCATTATATGTTGCAACATGGCTGTAAGAACAAGAAACGTCCATGTCTATGCATGCTGTCATTATATGTTGCAACATGGCTGTAAGAACAAGAAACGTCATGTCTAGCATGGCATATAGTCCTGTAGAAGAAAGTCATGTTGATGCTGTATTATATGTTGCATGGTGAAGAACAAAAACCCGTGTATGTCTATGGCTTGGGATAGACCGGATACTTCCTGGTATATGATAAGAATTGCCATAGATTTAGGACAAGATAAGACTTTCTGTGTTAAGCAGTTTGATGTCAGTTTCAAACGCACGTTTAGTTTGAATAAAATGAGATATGTTTACTGAGCCTTCCTGTCTTTTGAAGTGTTTTTTTAGTTCGTTAAATTAACCAGTAAACGAAATTATCAGCGGTTTTTGTCTTTACGGTTACTTTGAAATTAAAACAGAGGTGTGCTTGAATAACACCTTGTGCCCGTCTGCCCAGCGTGTTCGTAGCGCGTTGGACTTCGGGTGACTATCCCTCTGTGTGTACGGGTTCAATTCCGTGGGATGGCAGAAAAAGCCACAGATTCCCAGATTTACGGTGTTCGTGGCACCGAACCGAAGAGTTACGATGTCCATGGCACTGAGCCGAAGAGCTGAAAAGCTCAAGGCTTCTGGATCGGAAAAAGAAAAAAAACCACCTTGTAGGTGAGGTGGGGGTAGAATTAAAGTATGAGGACACTAGGCAAATCAATTATAGGTAACAGAGAGCATAAAACGGGTGTCATGTGTGCATGTTTTGCACGTAAAAGTCTTGCGCATTTGTTGAAAATCAATAGGAATAGGCTGGAAAGTCACAGCGTGACAACAATAATTAATATCATCATCATCAAATAGCTTGTCCTGATCAGAACTTTGCCACCCCAACAGTTCTCCGAAATTTCTCTCTCTCCCTCATAGGCCAGATGTCCTGCCTCTGCAGCCGTCATGTTCAAACAATCGAGATAATATCAACAAAACAAATATTATTATAACATTTCACAATCATCAAAACTACATCGGGGACTCTTGCCTGTGCTACGAAGTTCGTGCACTGTCGCTGAAATTTGTATGTGCAAAAAAGAGTTTGAGGTACACATTGGTGATGATCTAATTGCATTCATGACAGTACTATCAGTCAATCAGTCAGTCAGTAAAACAGTCAAACAGAAAACATGAGAAACGAAATGTGTGTCCATGTTCGAATTCAAAACTTGGAATCAAACATTGGGTTGCTAGATTTGAATACTTAGTTAATTGCATACCCTTTACAGAACTTTGCGAAACAACCCCAACTTTTTAACGCTGTTTGTGATTTTTCTAGGCATTATTACGTTCAGTAGTTTGTCATTTGAATACTACATGAGGATTAAATGATATTTCTCCCGAGTGGTTACCGGGGAACAAATTTGGAGTGTAAAGAATAGAACCACTGTTACCTACCACGCATGTCGTAAGAGACGACTAAGGAGGTTTGAGTGAAAACGAATGCATGTGTCCTAAGTGTAGAATCTATGCTTTAGGGCTACCAAACCAATGTGTGCATATACACTTTCTTGGCAAGATCAAACTATCACAAAGCGTGATTAAATTGGTCAAGAACGAACGCAAAGAAGAAGAAGATGATGATATGTTTTTCAAATACAGGACTGTAACTGCAGCTCAGAAAGTTGACTGATATACTGAAGATATGATCGGATCGCTTATAGACTTGTTCTTTGTGAAATGAGAATGATACTATGAATAACTAACAAACCAATAAATTAACTAACTAGCTAATTAATTGCTACTAACTAATTCACTAACTAACAAACAAACTAATTAACCAACTAACAAATAAACTAATTAAAACTAATACTAATAACTAACTAATTAGATAACTGAACAGCTAAGTAACAACTTAGCTAACTAACAAACTAATTAACTTACTAACTAATAAACGAACTAACTAACTAATTTACTAACTAATTAACTAATTTAAATAAAAACAACTAACTACTAACTAACAAATTAACAAACTAACTAATTAACTAACTATTAACCCACTAGGCTAATTGGAATTAATTAACTAATTAACTAACTAACTAGATAGCTAACCAGCTAAGTAACTAGTTAACTAACTAACCAATTAACTAACTAATAAATTAGCTAATTAACTAACTACCAAAGTGATTACAACTTATTAATTAACTAGATAACTAGCAAATTAATTAACCAATTAACTAACTAACTAGATAATTAACTAGCTAAGTAACTAGCTAACGAAATAATAAACAAAAATAACAAATTAACTAACTACGACTATTTAAATAATAAAAACACTAAGTAATGAATTGCTACAGTTTTTCTGGAACAAAAGAAGTGGTTTTATAGTAATTTTCTTGGCAATAAGAGTGGTTTAGATAGATTTTCGCAGCGAAAATAAGTTTATAATTAGATTTCCTACTGCCAAAAAGAGTGGTTTTAAGTGTTTTTTCTGGAGCAAATGAAAACATCGCTAGTTTTCAGTGTGATTTGATTGCATTTTATGTTCATTATAAAACTTATATTTTGGTGTTACCTTAATTTATTGTTAATATCTATTCAAATCAACCTAACAATTATTGTCTTCATCTATTATTCAGTTTGCTGTTGCACTCCAGGAAACAAGACAATCTCAAGCAAGGATAATTTTAGAAAACTTTGATTAGATAATCAAAAGGATTTCTAATTAATTGATGTTTATACAATAACAAATCCAAGTCAATAAATCAGGTCACGGCTTTGATTACAAGCAAAACACAACATAGACTAGTAGAGCACTTGTTGAACGTGTTGTAAACAACTTAAGCATTAGCCTAGCTACCAACAACAAAGTATCACGAGTTCTAATCAGAATGCCTTTTTCTCACGGTCTTTGTAGTTGTTTCGATAACTTTGGAATCTGCGTCACAACTTATTTTTTGCCTTGTTACACATTTGGAAAAAATGCTGAGGCCGTTGGAGACAGTTGTCTTTTATGCGGACTGATCTACTTCTGTACCCCGTTTAATCTGATATTTCATGTTGTCAATCGAGGCAAGATCAGGGAAATGAAGAATATAGAAGGAGGTTGTTTATCCGATTGTCTGACAGTCTGGTTTTGCACGTTTTGCGCTCTGATACAAGAAGCACAAGAAGTTCAGACACCTTCTGAGACATACATACAGCGAAGTTAATGTACATTGTATATCTTTAAAACATACATCCAACCAAGTTAATTAATTGTCCATATCTAACACTTACATTCAACCATCTCAATCACGCTTATCAGGGTAACGATTATGTAGTCTTGTTATTTTATCCGATATTTGTGCGTTGAAATTGAAGTTCACAAACAGTTTATTGTACACGAAAATAACAGTTGCTACAACTAAAATATAACAGTTGCTACAACTAAAATATAACAGTTGCTACAACTAAAATATAACAGTTGCTACAACTAAAATATAACAGTTACTACACTAAAATATAACAGTTGCTACAACTAAAATATAACAGTTGCTACAACTAAAATATAACAGTTGCTACAACTAAAATATAACAGTCTATCAAAACAATGTTTTACAAATAATCTAAAATCTTGTAGCAGATTGATAAGATTAGAGTTCGTTATTGCTGTTAGAATATCAGGTTTTTTAGAATAGCAATAATTTGTAACAATATTTATGCTATAAAATCAATTTGTGAAAAGCAATACAAGATTTAAAATGAGAAAAATTAGTTTGTGCGAAACCACTGTATTTGTTCATTATTTTTATGAGTAAATGAACTAATATACACATACCTTGGTAGCAACATAGACACAAACAAAGATGTCCAGATAAGAATAAAACATAGACACAGAAGGAGGAACAAACAAAGATGTCCAGATAAGAATAAAACATAGACACAGAAGGAGGAACAAACAAAGATGTCCAGATAAGAATAAAACATAGACACAGAAGGAGGAACAAACAAAGATGTCCAGATAAGAATAAAACATAGACACAGAAGGAGGAACAAACAAAGATGTCCAGATAAGAATAAAACATAGACACAGAAGGAGGAACAAACAAAGATGTCCAGATAAGAATAAAACATAGACACAGAAGGAGGAACAAACAAAGATGTCCAGATAAGAATAAAACATAGACACAGAAGGAGGAACAAACAAAGATGTCCAGATAAGAATAAAACATAGACACAGAAGGAGGAACAAACAAAGATGTCCAGATAAGAATAAAACATAGACACAGAAGGAGGAACAAACAAAGATGTCCAGATAAGAATAAAACATAGACACAGAAGGAGGAACAAACAAAGATGTCCAGATAAGAATAAAACATAGACACAGAAGGAGGAACAAACAAAGATGTCCAGATAAGAATAAAACATAGACACAGAAGGAGGAACAAACAAAGATGTCCAGATAAGAATAAAACATAGACACAGAAGGAGGAACAAACAAAGATGTCCAGATAAGAATAAAACATAGACACAGAAGGAGGAACAAACAAAGATGTCCAGATAAGAATAAAACATAGACACAGAAGGAGGAACAAACAAAGATGTCCAGATAAGAATAAAACATAGACACAGAAGGAGGAACAAACAAAGATGTCCAGATAAGAATAAAACATAGACACAGAAGGATGAACAAACAAAGATGTCCACATAAGAATAAAACATAGACACAGAAGGAGGAACAAACAAAGATGTCCAGATAAGAATACAACATAGACACAGAAGGAGGAACAAACAAAGATGTCAGATAGAATAAAACATAGACACAGAAGGAGGAACAAACAAAGATGTCCAGATAAGAATAAAACATAGACACAGAAGGAGGAACAAACAAAGATGTCCAGATAAGTATAAAACATAGACACAGAAGGATGAACAAACAAAGATGTCCACATAAGAATAAAACATAGACACAGAAGGAGGAACAAACAAAGATGTCCAGATAAGAATAAAACATAGACACAGAAGGAGGAACAAACAAAGATGTCCAGATAAGAATAAAACATAGACACAGAAGGATGAACAAACAAAGATGTCCAGATAAGAATAAAACATAGACACAGAAGGAGGAACAAACAAAGATGTCCAGATAAGAATAAAACATAGACACAGAAGGAGGAACAAACAAAGATGTCCAGATAAGAATAAAACATAGACACAGAAGGAGGAACAAACAAAGATGTCCAGATAAGAATAAAACATAGACACAGAAGGATGAACAAACAAAGATGTCCACATAAGAATAAAACATAGACACAGAAGGAGGAACAAACAAAGATGTCCAGATAAGAATAAAACATAGACACAGAAGGAGGAACAAACAAAGATGTCCAGATAAGAATAAAACATAGACACAGAAGGAGGAACAAACAAAGATGTCACATAAGAAGAATAAGCTAGAGCTGAGGAAGACAAACAAAAAGATGTCACCTTAGAATACAAAGCAATGGGGAAACTTTTATTGCATTGGTAAGATATGGAGTCAAAGAAGATCCAAAGAAACAAAAAACACGAAGATCTGACAATCTTTCCGGAAGTCAAATGTGAAGTCAGTGTTGTTCTGTGGTGCTCAGAGCTGTGGAAGACAACAAAGAAACCATCGAAGGCTGCGGACCTTCGTAGATGGATGATAACTTGGAATGGGGACTGGGATGGTATGATGGATTACAAATGAGAACTCAGAAAGACTAGCAGGTACCAGTGGAAGAGCTGAAGAGGCGCGACGATGGATCAGAGACATGCTCACGTACAGTAGAAGACAAACCAGAAACATTACAAGGCAGCCCTATTTTGGTACCCACAGGAAAGGAGGGGTAAGGGAAGGCTGGAACAGACCTGGAGAGAGAGCTGGGAGATAGGTAAATCTGTAAGAAAGAGTTGGAAAGGATGGCAGAGGAGGCTGGAAAAGCTTGTTTGAGAGCCTGTAATATTGCTCCCGTTGAGAGTTGAAAGGTAGAGGAAGAAGGAATTGAATAATGCGATTTGTAAAGATAATAGTAATTGAACCTCATCAACTAAAGAACACGTATGTTTCTGCTAATAATTAATTTGAACATATCAGCTAGAGATATTGTGTTTGCTAATAATTAATTTAAAACATATCAACCTTCAGAATATTGTGTTTGCTAATGGTGGTTGAACATGTCAACTAGAATGTTGTGTTTGCTAATAATTAGATTTGAACATCAACTAGAGATATTGTGTTTGCTAATAATTAATTTGAACATATCAGCTAAGGACATTGTGTTTGCTGTGTTAATTAGTTATGTAACTAGAGACATTTGTGTTTTGCTAATAATTAATTTGAACATATCAACCTTAAGTTGTGTGTTTGCTAATAATTGTTGAACTTATATCAACTAGGATATTGTGTTTGCTAATAATTCGTTGAACATATCAGCTAGAGACATTCTTTGCCTAATAATAATTAATTTGAACATCAACTAGAACATTGTGTTTGCTACTAATTAATTTGTTTTATATCTTTCAGAATATTGTTTTTATTCACGTTAATTTTGAACATATCAACTAGAATGTGTGTTTGATAATAATTGAATTTGAACATATCAACTAGAGATGTGTGTTTGCTAATAATTAGTTTGAACATATCAACTGAAGATGTTGTGTTTGCCTAATAATTAATTTGAACATATCATTCGAGATATTGTGTTTGCCAATAATTAATTGAACATATCAACTTCAGACATGTGTTTATATCATTAATTAGTTATATCTGACTAGAGAGATGTGTGTTTATAATAATTAATTTGAACATATCAACTAGAATATTGTGTTTGCTGCAATTAATTTGAACATATCCTTCCAGAATATTGTGTTTGCTAATAATTAATTTGAACATATCAACTAGAATGTGTGTTTGCTAATAATTAATTTGGGCTTGTATCAACTGGGAATATTGTGCTAATGGTAATTTGAACATATCAATAGAGATATTTGTGTTTTGCTGTAATTAATTTGAACACATATCCCAACTAGAAGATATTTTGTTTGCTAATAATTGAATTTGAACATATCAACTAGGATGTTGTGTTACTAATAGATAATTGAACATATCAACTAGAGATATTATGTTTGCCTAACAATTAATTTAGACTTATATCAACTAGAGATATTGTGTTTGCTAATAAATTAATTTGAACATATCAGCTAGAATATTGTGTGCTAATAATTAATTTGACACATATCAACCTAGAGACATTGTGTTTTTGCTAATACAATTAATTTAAAACATATCAACTGAAACATTGTGTTTACTAATAGGCTAATTGAACATATCAACTAGAGATATTGTGTTTGCTAATAATTAATTTGAACATATCAACTTAGAGATATTAATATTTGCTATGTAATTAATTTATGAACATATCAACTAGAGACGACTGTGTTTGCTATTAATTAATTTAAGGAACATATCAACTAGAAGATATTGTTTATAATACATTATTGAACATAACTCCAACTAGAGATGTGTAACACTTTAATAATTAATTTGAGCATATCAACTGAGATATTCTGTGTTTGCCTAATAATTAATTTGAACATATCAACTAGAATGCTGTGTTTACTAATAGTAATTTGAACATATCAGCTAGAGATATTGTGTTTTGCTACTAATTAAATTTGAACATATCAGCTACGATGTTATGTGTTTGCTAATAATTAATTTAGTATATCTCAACTTCAGATATTTGTGTTTGCTACTAATTAATTTGAACATCTCAACTAAAGATATTGTGTTTTGCTAATAATTAATTTGAACATATCAACTAGAGATATTGTGTTTGCATAAATAATTAATTTAGACATATAACTAGAGATATTGTGTTTTGCTGTAATTAATTTGAACTTGTATATCAACTGGGATAGTATGTTTTAATTAATTTGAACTTATATATCAACTAGAGATATTAGTGTTTTTGCTAATAATTAATTTTTTTAGACATGTCAACTAGAGATATTGTGTTTTGCCTCTACTAATTAATTTGAACATATAACTAAGTATTGTGTTTTACTAATAATTAATTTAAACATATCTAACTACGAATGTTGTGTTTTACTCAATTAATTTGAACATATCAGCTAGAGATGTGTGTTTTGTAATAGTTAATTTGAACATCAACTAGAGATGTTGTGTTTTGCTAATAATTAATTTGAACACTATCAACCTAGAGATATTGTATTTTGTAATTAATTTAGACATTATATCAACTATAGAGATATTGTACACTTTAATAATTAATTTGAACATATCAACTAGAGATATTGTGTTTGCTAATAATTAATTTAGACATGTCAACTAGAGATGTGTTTTTGCTAATAATTAATTTGAACATATCAACTAGAGATATTATGTTTGCTAATAATTAATTTGAACATATCAACTGTACAGAGATATTGTGTTTGCTAATAATTAATTTGAACATATGGCTTCGAACCTTGTGTTGCTAATAATTAATTTGAACATATCAACTAGAATGTTGTGTTTGCTAATAATTGAGTGAACATCAACTGGGAATATTATGTTGCTAATAATTGAATTTGAACATATCAACTAGGATGTGTTTTCAATAATTGAATTTGAACAGAATGACATATTTAGGTATTTTCTTCCTGTTCCATCATCATCATCATTTAAATAGCTTGTCACCCAGGCAGGAACTTTTCCACACACAACAGTCACTCAATTCTCTCTCTCCCTTAGGCCAGATGTCCTGCCTCTGCAACCGTCCATCTTCAAACCATCAGTTACATCCTAAATCCATCTCCATGAAATCTCTTCCTCTTTTTCTACGCCCATAGTGCTTCTTTCCTTCCATGATGAATCTTCTTCAGCCACTTCATGTATTTTTTAGATTGTATTAGAAGACATGTGAATGTGTAATATAGATATTTTGCTTGTATTTTTTTCTTTGAGTCTGATTAAAAAAACATTTACATGGCAGAAAGTACTATTATTTTTTCTTATTACAATTGAATTATCTTGTCTGTTGAGTTGTGTCTGTTAATAAGAATAATGAAAATATATATTATTTCTATTCTATTTTCAGAAGAAACTATCTAACAGTAGTTATTGTCATTATTCATACTGGATACAGAAGATAGTTATTACTCCTAATTTGAATTATTAAACTCCAAAACCCAGTAGAATATACAATCTGATATTCTATCAACTTTATCACTTGAGAAAGAGTTGAATTAATAATAGAAACAAGAAAGGTTAAGCTCTGAACGATATCGACCTTGTTTAAAACTGAAATACTCATGTATAACTGTTGAACACACAAAAAAAGATTTTAGTTATCAAGGGAGAAAAATCTAGAAAGTGTTTCATTTTTGAACCCACATCGATTCACTACTAACAGCAGATAAATTAAAACTGTTGTAAATGAGATGAAAATCGAACAGTAAACATGTACTTACAAAAACACACAACTAAAATCTAAAGTAGATGGAACTTTGATGAAAACTGGAGATCAAAATACTAGAGCGTGCATAATATAAGTAGCAGCGTATGTGTTGTAAATATAGACATTTAAGAAATCAGTCAGAAAAATATATATGACTTTTGAATATAGGTGTTGAACTGAGCAAACACCTACAATGTTCGATTGTCCCCATCCCCTCCCTGCCATCCTATTGCACACAAATCAAACCATAGACATGTCCTGCTAGACTGTCCCCGTATGTTACTCACTAGAAAGGAATGCTGGCCTACAACTCAACACTAGAACTTTAATACTAACAGAGATGAGTTCAGACAACAGTCGACTTCATCGCGAAACATATCTAACCGTATAATATCAAAACTACATTAACAGATGAGCTCAGACTACAGTCAACTTCGTCATAAGAGCCTGGTCTAACAGTTATAATCATCAAACACCATGGCACCAGGAATGAAGCTCCAGACAACAGTCGGCTTTGTATCGCAGAACACGTTTAACGGTATAATCATCAAACTACATAGCGCAGAGGTAGGCTCAGACAACCAGTCGGCTTCATCGCAGAATGTATCTAACGGTATAATCATCAAACTTCGCCTTTTCGAGATGAGCTCCCAGACAACAGTCGACCATCGCCAAAATGCCTCTAACGGTGGTATAAAACTACATGGCGCAGGGATGGGCTCCAGAGACAACGATCGTCATCACTAGAAATGTATCTAGCGGTATAATTTATCAAAACCGTAACAGAGATAAACCTAAGACAGCAGTCGGCGTCTGTCGCAGAACATGTCACAACGACATAATCATCGCTTCGCGCGCTGAGATGACAGACGGCAGTCGACTGTCATAGAACACGTCTATTGGTATAATCATCAAAACTACATGGCTGAGATGAGCTCAGACAACAGTCGCTTCATCATAAGAGCCACGTCTAACAGATAATCATCAAACTACATGGCACCAGGATGAGCTCCAGACAACAGTCGATTTATCATAGAACACGTCTAACTGTATAATCATCAAAATAGCGAACACCAAAGAAGAATATAGGTGTTACATGAGACCTTCATACTTTGATCATAGAAGAAATGAAACCGTCTATCCAGAATAATATAGGTTTTTACTCGTAGTTGTTACGTAATTCATATCACAGTACCTCACTAGGGACTTAGTACAGGACTTCCTGTTAGTTGTTATTATTGTCATCAACTAAAGTTTCAGTTATCAACATTATTCACGTTCCTGTGCTGTCGGCTCTTGGCCTACGTGTTTTAAAATCAGTGTCTTCTCCAGGATAGATGAATGACATCGATTGTGCTGAAAGCTAACGAATAGATCATTTAGTTCCACATTGTTATTACTCCATAGTGCTAACTCTGTATAGTTCCTGGATTCATAGTTCTGTGGTATAGTTCCAACTGCAAACAGGTCCCCATAATTGATCATACCTGTACCAATAAGAAAATCTAGAAATACCTGCATAACTGTAGAATATTTCTATGTGAACTAATTCCAGAATAGACAGCCGCGTGCCGCCACAAAAAAACCTGCCACATAAATGCCTATGACTGTCGCTAATGTGTAACCTGAGCATTCACATCTTGAATTGCAGATTCTTGTCCGAAGTAGACATGAATTACGACAAAATCCAGCTTTCTGCACCCGCAATATAACTGCATACGGCGCAGATTAGTTTTGTTCAATCCCTCTTCACTGTCGCCATTTTCTGAATCCACAACAAACGCTGGTTAGCACAACAAAGCATTCCATGTAACATTCACAAGCTCACGACGTTGCTCAAGCTTTAACTCAGTAGCTCAACAAACAGAACCGAGAAATACCCGACCAAACATGGCGGAAATGCACTTTCTTTCAAAGTCGTGTTCAGAATCAATCAGTCCTGACTCTAGACTACGCAATCCCGCATTCCCGCCATTGCTGGCCAGATTTTTGTTTCTTTGTTTTATGAATTATGAATTCTGCGCAGTGTTCCAGTGGAACTTTTACAAATATATTTCAATTTCGCTTTTAGTATTTCAATATGAATTGGAAGTCTTCTATTTCTTCCACATATTATTGCTAGAAAAATTTACCTGTTATGATTTGAGTCTTCTGTTTCTTCCATACTATTTGCTAGAAAAGTTACATATTGCAGATTAGAGTCTTCTGTTTCTTCCATATTATTGTATGAAAATTTACCTATTACCAGATTTAAGTCTTCTATTTCTTCCATACTGTTTGTGAAAGAGTTACCTGTTGCGGATTTTCAGAGTCTTCTGTTTCTTCCATATTGTTATTTAGAAGATTTACCTATTTGCAGATTTAGAGTCTTCTGTTTCTTCATATTGTTGTTAGAAAGTTACCTATTTGCAGATTTTGGTCTTTATGACTGCCATGTACCATTGTTAATTTACCTATTTTATAGATTTGAAGTGTTATTTATTCATATTGTTGTGAAGATTTGCCTGTTATAGTTACAAGTATTCTGTTCTTCCATGTTGTTGCTAGAAAATTTACCTGTTGCAGATTTTAAGTCTTTATTCCTTCATATTGTTGTTAGAAAATTTACCTGTTGCCAGTTCCCGGTCTTCTGTTTCTTCCATAATGTTTATAGAAAAGTTACCTGTTGCAGATTTTAAGTCTTCTGTTTCTTCCATATTGTTGCTAGAGTTTTATATTATTACTGATAATGCCATAGATTTCACCTTCTTTCTCTAATCCTGTTTTATCGTTAGCATAGAAGAGATTTCTAGAACAGAGCCTTTATGTACTTTATAAACAATGTTTTTCATCCTTCTATTTATCTATATCGTTTGAAAGCTTCGCTGCGACTACACTAATATACAGCTATTATTACATTCCACAAATACTCAGTCCACCTGTCCTAGACCACCCTAAAGGCATTTTCATAGAGCAATGACAACAGTTGTTTTTGTTTTTCAATCTAGAATCCACTTTTCATATTGGAGACTTTTTATTTTTATTTATTATCTCAGATCCACCTTTTTCAGTGTTGACAGTTTTTTGTTTTTATTTGTTATCTAGTCCACTTTTCATGTTGACAGTTTTTTGTTTGTTTATCTCAGTCCCTTTTCATGTTGACAGTTTTTGCTTTGTATCTAATGTATCAGACATCATTACTCTTTGAGCATACTGATTGTTGATAATCTGCTTGCCATAGTCGAACCAATCCTTTACCAACTCTATATCTTTTTCTGAAAGGCTGAGCTAAAAATAGCCTCTTTGTTACTAGATCAAAGCTTGTGGATGTACACCTACTTGGTGTGTTGCAATGTATAACCTGTTATACGTCTTGCTTACAGGAGAGATAATAACAGACGTGTGCGTCTTTAGAAGTGAGATGGAAAGACATTGTATATCGTTCTTAGCAGCTAAAAGGAGTTGAGTTGTTGTTTCTTGATGAAGTTTAGTACCCAGTGTTGTATCAATTATTTTCCTGAAGATATCTTCATGCCTCTTTTTGATACTCTCTGCATTTACTTGATTCAAGTGCGTAAATCATATGTTGAGTAGAATCGTGTTTCTATATGTTTTACAACATCATTTTAGATTTGTAGTTTAGTCTGACACATTCATTTCTCCAAATACCCAGAAATGAACTCTTTATCACGCCAGGGAATGACCTGATATGTCCAGATTGGGAATACTAACAACCCAGGAGAAAAGATTGTATTACTCATTTCTCCTTTACTGTTCATGATAACAATACATTTCAAAAGTTGATGCTGTTTGCTCTATGATTTGATTTGCTTTATTGCCAGGGTAGCCAACATACTATTTTGGGCCAAATTTCAAGTAATATTTCCATACCGGGCCATACATATTTTTTAAAACAATTAAATGAAACAAGCAAGCGCGCTGCAACTTCGACATCGTACTTTACAGTAGATAGAGATCGTGGTCAAAGCGCTGCCTAGTTTAATGTTAAAAAACAACACAAAAATAGGTATATTTATTTGTTTTTAAAGAAATAAAACATATCTGAAATCAAACGTATTAATTACACAATTTAAATATTTAAAAAAGCGATTTACATCTGACTTTGTGTTGTGAACTAAATTACTTCAAATTTGATCTCGATTGATGTTGTCCTTTAGAACACGCCAACACATTTCTGAAATAAACATCCAGTAAATTCATGTTCTCACTTGTGATTTGATGTAGTTCATGGAACTAAGCTGTTCCACACACCCACAAGTGTTTCCAAATGGCAGAAACCATCGACAGGCACATGTTATAAAATGCAGAAATTTATCTTGTCCAAGCTACGTTTTATAGAACTCTTCAAACAGATTTTCATAGATTTCTCATTTGATATGTATCACAATACATTCCCCAATATTCATTTTGTAATTTTCTAGTCATAAAATTCATCACTGTGGCGCGATGTAGTCACATCCTGTGAATAATAAATGTGAATTACGTCTACTGTGAATAGCGATGTGAATGGCACAACAAAGCCATGATAGACCATAGATTCCCAGTAAACTTTATTGGCCACCACCCACCTTGCACAACATAAGCTTTGTAATGCCCCCTCTTCATTATATCAGTTTGTGCCCCACCCATATATACATGCTTTTCTTTCTCCTTGACACTTGTAAATTGATATATATTTTCTGTATTGCATGGTCAATTTTAAATGATTATTTGCATAAGTAATTGCTGAAAATGTGTATCATTATTAAGAGCAAGAGCATTAGTGAAGTAAAATTGCAAAATTCAAATTTTAACTGATTACTCAATCGCAAAATCCTTAAAAATAATTTATTTTAAAATATTTATTATTAATTTTCTTCTTTAAGAAAACGCAAACCTATTCATGAACTACCCATTCTTACAAAACCCCATATCGCCTCTTAAGAACGCTGAAACATCCACTGGAGAAAACTGTATCCCCACTGGGACGTGCTACGCCCTAGACTTGGGAATAGAAAACCAAAATGCTGTGAAGCTTTGCCAGAATGACGTCCATCGCTAAAGGCGTTGTGACTCAGGACGTGATTAAAGTCAAAAGAACAGTGCGACTGTTCTACGTACCATTATGGGAATAACAACAGGAACAAAAACATTATAGTTCTCTGCACACCAAAATCAGACAAATCTACAGATTAGAAGAAAAAGCACAAACAACAAACAACATTTAGAAACATGCCTACCGGTATAGTAAGACTTGGCGCGACCTGCGAACAATTTGCTGCGTGTAACGATCACGTAAGACCCTACCTTGGCTTTACTGTACCGCAGGCGGTACAGGGCACCTCGTCCGTTAGTGTGTACTGTCCAATTCTGGCTAAATTATTTAACCATACAGCCAAATCAGTTTTACAAAGCAAATGAAAGAAAGACGAACTCATAATAAATAACTATCAAATAAATGCCCTCTAATGTAAACCAATAAACGTCAAACTCGTATGCAAAATAAACAAGAACAATTAATTAATTAATAAATCAAATAAATGACAAATTGATCAACTTCTTTACAATGAAAGAATTTTTACAAAATAGAATTAAAATTTTTTAAAATAACATTACTAAAATAGCGATTTATCAACTTAAAAATCTGCTTGTAAACGCAACCGTGTTTAGGTGGGCGAACAGCGACCTCAGCCACACTATCTTATAACCTAACTCCTAGCCCTAGATTTAATCTAATTAAACCCCAGCCTAACTCGAGAAAAATAATTGATAAAAGAACTACGGCGAAGATTTGAACTTTTAACCTTCAAATCGACGGCGATATCTGAGCGACCTCATACGGCTAATGTTGGAAGAAGGATTTAAGAAATAAAACAACCAAAATATGCAGACAAGTGAGAAACAGAACAGAGTAATAAGTATCACAGCTAGAACAGGAAACCACCACTACAGCCACCCAGCCACCACTACTGCCACAGAATGCCACCACCACCTACACCACAGATACCACCACCACAAATACCACCACCACCTGCCACCACCACTGCCACCCACACCTGCCACCACCACCCACCACCACCACCACCACCACCGCCTGCCACCACCACCACCACCACCACCTGCCACCTGCCTGCACCGCACACCGCACCACCAGCCTGGCCTGGCCCCCTGGCCACCTGGCTCCTGCTAACCTAACACTAGCCTGGCCTGCTTCTTCTTCAGCCCTGGCCTGGCCTGGCCTAGCTAGCCTGGCCTGGCCTGGCCTGGCCTGGCACAGCACAAACACGGCCTGGCCTGGCACAGCACAGCACAGCACAGCCCTGGCTGGCCTGGCCACAGCTGGCCTGGCTGGCCTATTTTGGCCTTTGGCTGGCCTGGCCTGGCCTGGCCTGGCCTGGCCTGGCCTGGCCTGGCCTGGCCCTGGCCTGAGCCTGGCACAACCTGGCACACAGCCTGGCCTGGCACAGCCTGGCTGGCTGGCGGCATGGCCCTGGCCTGGCTGGCACAGCCTGGCCTGGCCTAGCCTGGCCTGGCCTGGCCCTGGCCTGGCCTGGCCTGGCCTGGCCTGGCCTGGCTAGCACAGCACAGCACAGCACAGCCTGGCCTACGACTGGCACACAGCCTGGCCTGGCTGGCCTGGCGCCACAGCCTGGCCTGGCCTGGCCTGACACAGCACAGCACAGCCCACAACCTGGCCTGGCCTAGCCTGGCCTAGCCTAGCCTGGCCTGGCCTGGCCTGGCCTGGCCTGCTGCTTTGGCCCTGGCCTGGCCTGGCTGGCCTGGCCTGGCACAGCTGGCCTGGCCCTGGCCTGGCCTGGCCTGGCTGGCCTGGCCTGGCCTGGCTGCAGCATGGCTCAGCTGGCCACAGCCTACTGGCCTGGCCCTGGCCTGGCACAGCACAGCTGGCCTGGCCACAGCACAGCCTGGCTGGCACCAGCTGTGGCCTGGCACACAGCCTGGCTGGCTGGCCTGGCCTGGCCTCAGCCCTGGCACAGCACCAGCTGGCTGGCTGGCCTGGCCCTGGCCTGGCACAGCACAGCCCTGGCACAGCACAGCCTGGCCTGGCCTGGCCTGGCCTGGCTTCTTCCCTGGCTGCTTCCAACCCACAGCACAGCCTAGCCCTGGCCTCTTTCTTTGGCCACAGCCACAGCACACAACCTGCCTGGCACAACTGTACAGCACAGCCTGGCCCCTGGCTGGCCTGGCACAGCACAGCCACAGCTGGCCTGGCCTGGCCTGGCCTGGCCTGGCCTGCCTGGCCTGGCCTGTTTATGACACTATTTTTCAGCACTGGCACAGCACAGCTCAACCTCTTTCTTTAGCACAGCTCAGCCTGGCCTGGCCTGGCCTGGCACAGCACAGCCTAGCCTGGCCTGGCCTAGCACAGCACAAGCCTGGCCTGGCCTGGCCTGGCCTCAGCCTGGCCTTCTTTCCAACACAGCCCTGGCCTGGCACAGCCCTGGCCTGGCCTACTTCTAAACCACAAGCACAGCCTGGCTAGCCTAGCCTGGCCACAGCACCAACCTAGCCTGGCCTAGCCTATTTTCAGCCTGGCACAGCCTAACCTGGCCACAGCCTGGCACACAGCCTGGCTGGCACAAGCCCTGGCCTGGCTGGCCTGGCCTGGCCTAGCCACAACCTGGCCTGGCTGCTTCTAGCTGCCCACAACCTGGCCTGGCCTGGCCTGGCCTGGCCTGGCCTCTTCTTGCCTGGCCTGGCACCAGCACAAGCACTGGCCACTGGCCCACACTGGCTGGCACAACTGTTCAGCCTGGCTGGCACTAGCCTGGCCCTCTGGCCCTGGCCACAGCACAGCCTGGCCTGGCACAGCACACAGCCTGACCTGGCTGGCACAAGCACAGCACTGGCACAGCCCTGGCCTGGCACTGGCCTGGCACTGGCTGGCACACAGCCTGGCACAGCCCTCAGCTAAGCCCGACCTGGCTAACCTGGCCTGGCCTGGCCTAAGCACAAAAAAACGCTAACAGCTGCAGCCTAGCCTAGCACAGCCTGCTTTCTTTAACTCTTCTAACCCCTGCCCCAGCCCACCTGCCTAGCCTAGCCACTCGCCCCTAGCCTGGCTGCCTGGCCTGGCCTGGCCTGGCACAGCCTGGCTCAGCACAACCTAACCACAGCCTGCTTCCTTTCAGCCCTGCCCTGGCTAGCCTGACACAGCCTGCCTGGCCTAGCCCTGGCTGGCCTCAGCCTGGCCTGAGCCCCTGGCACTGGCCTGCCTGCTAACTAACCTGGCTGGCCTGGCCTGGCCTGGCCACAGCCTGGCCCTCAAGCACAGCTGGCCACAGCACAACCTGACACAGCCACAACCTGGCCTGGCTGGCACAGAGCACTGGCCTGGCCTCAGCCTGGCCTGGCTGGCTGGCCTGGCACAGCCTGGCCATAGCCTGGCACAACTGGCCTGGCACAACTGTAGCACTGGCCTGGCGCCTGGCCTGCTTCAACCTGGCCTATCCTAACCTGGCCTAGCCTGCTTTAGCACAGCCACTGGCCTAGCACTGGCACAGCACAGCCTGGCACAGCTGGCCTGGCCCTGGCACACAGCCTGGCCTAGCCTGGCACAAGCACAGCACTGGCTGGCCTAGCACAGCCTGACACCAGCCTCTTGGCCTGGCCTGGCACAGCCTGGCCTGGCCTGGCCTGGCCTGGCACAGCACAGCACACCAGCACTGGCCTGGCACAACTGCCTCAGCCCCTGGCCCACAACTGGCCTGGCACTGGCAGCCTGGCCTGGCCCTGGCCTGGCCTGGCACAGCACAGCACACAACAGCCTGGCCTAACACAAGCACCAGCACTGGCCTGGCCTGGCCTAGCACAGCCGCAGCCTGGCACAACCACAGCACAACTGGCCTGACACAGCAACTCACTTCAACCCTGGCTACTAACATAGCACAAGCCTGGCACACAAGCCTGCCTGGCCTGGCACAACCTGGCCCCTTTAGCCTAACCCTAACCTAGCTTCTTCTGGCTTCTTGCTAACCCTAGCCTAGCTGCATTTAGCACAACCTGCTTTGGCACAACCTGGCACAGCACAGCACCAAGCACAGCACAGCACTGGCCTGGCACGACACAGCACAGCACTGGCCTGGCCCTGGCCTGGCCTGGCCTGGCCACTAACACAACACACAGCCTGGCACAGCACAGCACAACCTGGCACAAGCACCAGTGTAGCACAGCACAGCCTGGCCCCACAACCCTCAGCCTGCGCCTACTCTCTTCTACAACCTGGCACAAGCACAACTGGCCTGGCACACAACTATTTAGCCTAGCCACAGCACAGCACAACTGGCTGGCCTGGCGCCTGGCACTGGCACACCAGCCTGGCCTGGCACAACACCTGGCCTGGCCACAGCTCTTCTTGGCTAACTCAGCCTGGCCTGGCTTACAGCACAGCCTGGCTGCTTGCAGCACACAAGCACAGCACAGCACAGCTGGCGCTGTTTCAAGCACAGCACAGCCTGGCATAACAAGCCCTGCTTCAGCCTGGCTGGCTGGCTCTTCTGTAGCACAGCACAACCCTGCTTTGCTGGCGCACAGCCCCTGGCCTGGCCTGGCCTGGCTGCCTGGCTAGCCTGGCCTGGCACAGCACAGCACAGCCCTGGCCTGGCACAACCCTGGCACAGCCTGGCCCACAGCTGGCCTGGCACAGCACTGGCCTGGCCTGGCACAGCCATGGCACTCAGCCTGGCCTAACTAGCCCTAGCCTGACTACAAGCCCTGGCACAACTAGCCTATTTGCTTTGCTTCTTTCTTTGGCCTAACTGGCCTGGCACAACTGGCCTGGCCTGGCCTGGCCTGGCTGGCTGGCCCTGGCCTGGCTGGCTCAGCCCTGGCCTGGCCACTGGCCACAACTGGCACTGGCCTGGCACCTGCCTGGCCTGGCCTGGCCCACAGCTGCTTTTCTTTGGCCTGCTTCTTTGCCTGGCCTGTAGCCTAACCTAGCCTGGCTGAAGCCTGGCCTGGCTAGCCTTTCAGCCTGGCCTGGCCTGGCTGGCACAAGCGCCTAGCCCTGGCCTGGCCACAGCCTGGCCTGGCCTGGCCTGGCCTAGCTGCTTCAATACAGCCTGGCCTAACACAAGCCTGGCCTGCGCACAAACTTCTTCTTCTGGCCTAACCTGGCCTGGCCTGGCCTGGCCTATTTCTTCAGCACAGCTGCTTCTTCTGGCCTGTGGCACAGCCTGGCCTGGCACAACCATTTAGCCCTAGCCCTAACAAACTGCACTGGCTGGCCACAACTGGCACTAGCTAGCCTGGCACAACCTGGCCACTGGCCCTGGCAGCTGTAGCCTGACATAGCTAGCACACAGCACTGGCACAACACAGCTAGCCTGGCAGCCTCTTTAACTTTAGCCCTGGCACCCTGCACTGGCACTGACCTGGCACAGCACAACCTAACACATTTGGCCTAGCCTAGCATTAGCCTAACTATTTGTTTGACCTTTGCACTAGGCCTGTCCACACAACCTAACTAGCTAGCCCTAGACCTACCCCCAGACCTCCTTTTTTTTCATAGTCGAAATCAGACCACAGTCAGTTCACATATTCTGGAACATGAGACAAAACATCTCTTAACCAGCAACAAACATAAGACCTACTATTATTCTGCATGGCGAAGAAAATCCAACAGACAACAAACTACAAACTCAACAAATTCACAAACGACATTAAGAACTCATAAACAATGATAAGTGAAGCAAACAACAGCAACAAGACTAAGAGGAGAACACTACCGCCATTTACCCCTAACATGCTTTACGCAGCTCACACGGTTCCTATATCTTACTCCTAGTAAAGCGTCGTTCCTGGACATGGCTTCAATTGTTTAGTCTTATGTATGATTGACACACTTGATATGAATGCAGATGAAAAAACAGAGCAAATGCCGACATCATCAATACTTCCGTTTTGCCTTCTTCTTCTAAAGCGCTCCTTGTCGATCCTTGTCATCACTCTTTGCTTACAGTTTTGTATTTATCCGAGCTTAAAACGGTGCACACATTATGATTAACCTCTTCGTAAGTCACTTTTATTCAATTTATCTTCATGCCCTTTATTTACTATAGCTATCCTAAGCCTACCTCAGTAAAGGCTGTATGCTGTGCTATAACGAAAGGAAGTAGATCACATCCAGGCAGCACCATCAAAGAGCAGTAAATCAGCGAAATCAAAGTACAATTTGAACCTTCTGTAATTAAGCACAGTCACAGAAAATAGCTTCCACAAGTGATACTTTGCTTGAGTCACTAACATCAGCATGAAAATCAAGTTGGCGCAGAACCTTGTTTTAAATTACATAATATCAGGAAAGAGGCGAGAGAAGGCTGAAAAGATGGTTATATATGTATTCGGAATCTGTCAAAATAGTAGCAATCACCTGGCCACTAGACAGCTCAAGACAAAAAGCAAATAACCATTGTACAGCAGTAGCAGTGGGACGACAAAGAAGAAGAATTAAAATCTTTTAACACTTTTCTATATTGGTGCTATTATTAGATGCATTTGTCTGTCGCTCTAGACCAGGGGTGGCCAACCTTTTGTAGGCTGGTCAAATTTAGAAATAATATTTCTGCAGAACCATGAACTTATTTTAAAATAAATGAATTAAAGTAAACAAGCAAGCATATACATCTTCCCGACCACATCGTCCTCGCTTCCCAGTAGGTGAGATCGTGGTCAAACGCACCTGGTTTTATATTTAAAAGGCCACCAGAAATGGGTATCAGCCGCATGAAAAAATCAAACTATCCCAGAGTCAAACATATCTGAAATCAAATATATCTGAAAATCAAACATATCCCAAAGAAGAATCAAACTATATCTGATCAAAACATATTAAATTAGACAGTTTAAAATGTTTAAAAAATGAGACAACTGACTTTGTTTTGCAGAACTAACTGCATCAAATTTAATCTCGATTGATGTTGTCGTTACAAGACGCCAACTTAGCACCCAATAAACATCAGTAATTCATTATTTCTCACTTATGATTTTGTAGTTCATGGAACTTCACTTTTTATTCACTACACTACTGCCTAAGTATTTCCAGGCCATAGAAACCATCGACAGAGCATGTTTGTAGACGCAGGATTTTATCTTTGTCCAAGTAAGTTTTATAGAACTCTTGAGCCAACATTCAAATTTCTCATTTAACATATTATTACAACACATTTCACAGTGTTCCCATTTGTAATTTTCTAGTAAATAAATTCCGTCCACTGCGAATAGCGTTGCGCCATGCACAAAAGCACAAGATGTTTAAAAATCCTATCAGAAGTCGGTTTAAAATTCGATGTCAGATATCTTCTCTTCTTCTACGATCTGCTAGTCATACTTAATTACACAGACCTAAACTGGGCAGTCAGCTTCAGGTCTGTCAGGTTTCCCAAAGCTTAGTTTCAGGTCGACTGTGTGTGGCTACATGTTCCTTCTTGCTCATAGAGAGGACAGTCTTACAAGATATGCTCTGTCTGTTTCCGCCTGCTGACACTGGCAGGAAGGTGCTTGACTTATTACTAGACTATATCAGTTTTGTTGAGTCTGGTGTCCGGTGCGTAGTCAAATATAATGGCATGTTCTGTTCTCACTTCTGATCTTTGAAGGGTCTTTTCCATAATCATCAGTGTTTGTCTTCCAGTCTACTGCAGATTTTCTGTGGGGTTTTGACCTCTTGAAGACAGGGTTGGTGAATTGCTCTTTGCACTGCCACTCCTTAGCTAAGACATCGTCACTCTCATTTACCTACAATGCCACAGTGGATGGAATCCATACAGCCAGTTTTCTGCCTTTTCTAAAGCTAGAGCAAGTTCTCTTTTGTTTTTGATTTTCTTACTATTCTTGCTGTCAGTGGTTAGCCTCCAGGGCTTGTATAGCCTGACAGTGAGTTTATGAAATACCCTCTTACGTACAGGTGCGTGCAGCTTATTCAATGCTGTGCTGTCATCAAGTACTAAAGTTCTGGTTTGTAGTTAGTTTATATTCTTCCATTGAGTGGCCGCTAGGAACACGTATTAGCATCTAAGGTGACTAATATGCACTTCTGCTCCACCATTCATGATTGCCTCATTGCCGATCCATCTGTGTGATTTTTCTTCCAGCTGTCTTCTGGAAACATGTGTGTTGAGAAATGTTACACTGCAGTTGCTTTCTTCCTACACTAGATTAGGCTCATCTTTGTAACAATTTGGGATAGAAGTTGAGAAGTTTAATGCTACAGTCTAAGGTTCCCAGTGATAAATAAATAATTCTTCCCTTCATGAATTCAGGATTAATGATTTCAAATGTGACTTTTTCCTATTATTTTGCTTTTGTGGTTTTTAGACTTGTACCTTTGAGTCTGTTTTTTGTTCTAGCCGCCATTTTTTCATACAGTGGATGGTGAGGCATCCTTTGATCCGTTCAGTCTGTAGAATCACTTTTTCTCCTCCTTCTGTCTTCAAGAGGGCTGAATGTTGGCTGCCTTTTCATTTCTACAGTTGGTGTAGATTTGATAGCTCCCAAAATAGTACATTTACCTGTTTTGTCTTTTTCAGAATCGATTTGTTTGAATGGGCTGCTGGTATCCATGACGATGATGCATATTCAGAGGTCAGTCTGCTGCACCAGTGTACACCTGACTCAGGATTCGACTATCAGCTCCCCAGGTAGTTTCAGCCAGCTTCCGCATCCCACGCTTTATTTCCTCATAGCGCTTTCTGTTTGTTTCCATGTCGGACGACTGTCACAGTTTAACTTCAAAGGGTTGGGTATGGGAACAGAACGATATCATCGTTAAATTTCAGTCTGAAGTATTCTTCCTTTGTTGACAATAAGGCATTGCTATAGTTTTGCTCAGTTTTATTTCTAGACCCCCATTTACTTGCCCACATTACCCAGCGCTGTTCCAGGCTGGCCTGGGAGTTTTAAAGATAGTAGGACACAGACACTCGGAGGTGTGCACACAGCTAGATCACATCAGCGTGGAAGAGTGTGATACATGTCTGGGCAGAGCTTTGGCAGATCATTGATATACCAGGAAAAGCAGCTAAGGACAGTACGCTACCCTGTAAGACTTCCTGCTGCCATTGTTTGGAACCTGTGCTCATCCAGTTTTGCAGATGCTTGTCTATAGGTAAAAAGTCTTTTATCAATAATGCACATTCTACACTGTATTCCTGCATAGTTAAGAAGCTTGAAGTAGGCAACCATCTTTCCAATTTTTGTCGAAACCTTAGACATGTTGAAGAACACTGTGAGGTTTTCTTCTTTTCTTCAGAAACCATTTCTATGTCCCTGTGTGAAGGTATACCCTTGAAGTCATCAGTGCTTTATGCTGCCTGTAGCCTGTCTGGGCCAGATCAGTTATGGTTAGATTCATACTGGAGTATAGTAGTTTATCACTCTCTCCAACAGTTTTACCAGTGCAACTTAGAACTTATAAGTCTGTGAACTCTGTGAATTCTTTTCATTTTTACCCTTTTAAAAAAATTGGGTGAATTATAGCATTTTCCAGATGTCTGGGACATTCCTATCTCCAGCTATTGTTAAATATCTGGAAGTATTTGTACTATTGTGCCTATTTTGTTTGGGTATGTCATTTATTCTCATCTGGTCAGGACGCACATGTTAAACTTTTCAGTGCTCTCTGCAAGCTCCAATCAGTGTGATATCTGAATTTACATACAAAGGTTCACTTGTTGCTTATTAGAGTCCTGCAGCCTCAGTCAGTGTAATCTGTCTACTCATACAGAAACTCCCCGCTTATTTACTTTTTGAATGTAGCATTATCTCCTTGACTACTCCTGCTCGGCACAGCCAGCATAAACTTTCTACTTGTAACACTGGGCCATCAGGGAGTAGCTGCTCGCTTTCCTGTGAAGGGTTGGCTCTCCTTGCTGAAACTGCTCCCACTAGATGAGTTGTCATCGTTCTGGAAACTTTTTTTTCCATGTTCAAAGAGGCTGTCTTTTCTTACCAGGATTTTCTACACTGTTGGCTTTTTCTCTAACATAAAGGCCCTTATCTATTGTGTTGCGCTATATTTTTGGTCCGTTGTTGCGAGTTGTGTGTATTTCTGGTGCTGCAACCCAGCCTGGAACTCCCGTCTCAAGTGTAACTGTAGCATAGTTTTCTCACTCCCTCTAGGTACCAGCTTATAGCATCTAAAATGACTTTATTGAATGCTCGTGCATCTCTGTCCACTTTCTGATTGATTGGGTACATACACATTTCTTATGCTAGTTCTTGGAGATGGCTTCAGTCTGTCTTTGCTCGTGAACAACTAGGTGCAGAGTTTATCAGTTCCTCCTTAATGAAACTGGCTTTATGAGGGGTTTCACAGTCTATAATTACTATCTCAATCTGGTCGCAGACTTGCCTTTCGGTTATCCTGTGAATGTCGTCTGTGGCAAAAACCAGATCTGGAGTGCTTGTTGCTTGGAAATGTCTTTGTGTGAGGATCATCTGGGTGGTTGAGAATGGTGAGACTGTTGATGCTCAGCCATTCTTCAGGCTTCACCCAGGGATCTAGTGTCCTTAGCCCCAGCTTGGTAGTGCTTTCAATAAATTATCCTATAAATGAGTTGTCATCTTGGACTTTTGATAGCTTCCATGGCTCAGTTTGAATGGAAGGTGGTAGTATATATATTGTATAGTATCATCTTAGTGTTGTTGATAGGAGTTGAACAGCTGAATTCTGTACTCATCTGATTGGACCTGTGAGTTCCAGCTGCACAAAGTATGAATTGCAGATATTTCTACTCACCCATATGTCCTATTTTTCTCTATCTGACAGAAGAGTTTCAAATCCTCTAATGCTGATCTATTTCCCAGATTAAAAGACAGTCTCTTGGATTACAGTAGTATCTATCTTTTCACTGCCTCATAGACAGTTCCTCTAGTTCACGTTTTTTTTACTTTAGTTTTTATCTGCATTTTCATTTATGATTGTGAGGGTGAAAGTTTGTCCTTGCTGCCAGCAGTAATGCCCGTCCTCCCTGGCACAGAGTGTAGGGACCGCCGGTAGCTAAGGGTGGACACCTTTGAGGCAGGGGTCGGTATTATCACCACCACCTGGCTGTTTTTCATGGTGGTGACTTACAGTTATATAAATATTGCACACAATCATTGAGTTGTTCATGTGTCATTCACTCCCCATAATAATAGCTGACACATTTTCGTTTCACAGGGACATATTTTTTTTAGAGTTGTTTCTCTAGAAAGTTGCGATCCCCCTGCTGACGGATCTGTCTTCCAGGTTTGTCTGGAGTCGTCCTGCCTAGATGACTTCATTCTGTCGCTAGGCTCCTAGGCAGGCTTTTATGTGAGTGTGCTCCTGGTTGTTATAGTTTAATCCCATATACTTAGGAAAGTGTCATAAGTAGAAGACAAGACAAGAAAAGGATGTCATCCTCAAGGGGAGAGAGATAGAGAGAGAGAGAGGACAGATGCTATTTTGTCCCTGGCTGAGAGATGGGTTGGTTGCAGACAGAGCATTTTACCACTCTTGAAAGTTTCTGCGCTGTCACATTATGGAACCCATCCTGCTCCCCTCGCCTCTTACCTGACCTTACATCTCTTCCAGTCTGTTTGACTTAGTTAGACCTGCCAAATTGAGCTCCCGCCGACATAGCTTGAATGATTCTAAAGGCGCACAAAACCTCCAACCGCGATAAGGTAGACTAATATGGGAGAGTCAGATGTCAAAGAAGCATATTTATCCGCCACCTCCTGTGTGACGTCTGGTCCTCTGTGACGTCTGGTTGCAATGCTTGAAAATGTAGGAAAGTGAGTAACGTTTTTGTCCTCAACTGTTGTTCCCAGATAAGCTTACATTTGAGTATGATACATGGCAGTTAATTAATTAGTGTTCCATTGTGGAGCAGTATAAACGTCATTTGGGTGGCAAGTTATATCGACCAGAGTAGCGAGATATTTCACATTTCTCTGCTTCTCAATTTAAAAAATATATGAAACAGACGACTCGCGATGAAATGTTCTTTGCAGTGACATGTACAATAAAATTGCTTTGTTTATATTCATTTGATCCTATTTCACAGGCCGCAACAATGCCGCCATGGGCCTCATGTACACCTGCTTTGTCCCTATGCTGATGGATTGCATGTCACAACTATGCTGATGGGAATCCATTGTAGATAGTATACCTTATTCACCCTAGCAGACATAAAATTGTTTGCATTCTTGCCACAGTACGCAACATGATCATTCCAGCAACAATGCCACTCGAATACAAAGATTGATACAAAGCAAAGATAAGTCACCTCAAAAAAATGGACTTAGAGATGCTGGGAACAAACAAAAGACTCTATCTCTAAGAAAGCACTGAAACAAGGAGCCCGTTTTAGTAATCTCTTATTACTGGCTCTGTAGAACAGCAGAAACAAAATTACGTTTTGTAATCTCTTTTAACACTCACTCATGAAACAAACAAAATCCCATTTAGTATCTTTTTAACCTGACTCTGAGAAGCAAAACAGGATCGGAGAAAGAAAGATAATTCCATTTTCTTTTCCATATACACACATTTTGTTTATTGAACTTACAAGCATGCACACACACACACACACTACACAAACACATTTGCACACATACCTTCACACACACATGGACGTCCATACATTTTGACTACAGATGAGAAGAAAGAAATGAGAAATATAAAAATTATTTGTTGGTAGTTTTACTCATGAAATAACGACCACATTCAGATACAACTTTGTATTACCAATGTATTATCAGTACCCCACTAAGAGGAAGCAAGAGTAAGCCTTACTGTGACCTACAAGACGCCTATCGTAAGAGGCGACCGACGTAGAGACCTAGAGAGGCTTCGCAGTAAATTACAAGCGGTACAGAAATCCAGATGTACTAGCTTACTTGCACGCGTATCATTCAGCTTCACAACTATGTGTCAATATGAACTCCAGGGTCATACAAAATCACAAAGAGTGGTTAACAAGTTGTCGATATGGAGAGTTCAGAGAGAAAACATAAAACCAGAGATCAAATGTCATTTTCCATAAGTGTAACACCCTTCTCCTCCCTTCCCATTCTGACCATGTTTTAACATTATCACACACCTTGCATTAACACAAACAGACTTTTGTGCGATAAAACCCTCTATCCTTGGCAGATTCATCTATCTGTTATCTTTGTCTCGTGAAAACCAACATTTGTAGTCTCAGACCACAGCAACCACTTCATGCCTCTTTTCCCAAAACTATCTTCCACTGATTGGTTGGTTGATTTGTAGGAAACTCATCATTGCACTTCGCTGAGTAACCATGTCTGCTTTGATCTCTTTCTTAGGAAGATATCAGATGTAGTACTACGAACCCCGTAGCACTGGCAAGAGGTCCCCGTTGTAATTTGAAGATGGTGAAGACAATTTTAGAATTTTATTGTTTATCTTTTCTAATGAATTTGCCCGGACAGCGGCTTTCCAGCCTGCTCTTCTCGATTTTTAACTGTCAAGGGTTATTTACGTGCTAAACTGAACACGGGATTTACGATTATCGTCCGTCTCCGATAGGACTAGGAACTCGATCTCACCTACACTGAGATCAGGGATCTCTATAAATAATATAGCTTCCACTAATATAGGACATGACCTAAATAGTCAGATTGTAACACCTGGATGTTGTTAAGTTACAGGTAAGACATTCATTCACATCAGTTTTATTTGATCAGATAGGCCGAACTTTGGATACGCCTGTCCTACACGCCATTGGGACATATGAATCAGGGCGAAGCGTATTCTCATATTAGGCACAAACCACACAGATCACAAAGAATGCTTCACTTAGTTGCTAACACGAACTCAAACAAGAATTTTGGTCGATCAGGGACTGTTGAATATTTCAAGTAGAAGTCAAACATTACCTAACCAAACTTAAAAAAAAAATATTTGAAGAGTCAACAAAGTTCATTGTATGGAGAGGAAAAAAAAGTTGAACATATGTGTATCTCTGCATTTTTTCCCCCAATTGATCTTATACTTATAGTACTTGAAAAAGTAATAAAAGAGGCGTTGTTCTAGAAGACTAGGCAGGACGACCAAAGACGACAGTGACAACAGAATATTAAATAAACCTTAAATATGACGATGGAGGAGGAGAAAGAAGTGTCTGAGGTAAAGTGAATTTGTTCTGATGGGATTTAATGGAAGCAACGTTCTGCAAAGGACATGCTAAATGGTGATGTTTTCTTATATGCTATGGTCGGTATAATACATATAATATACTAACAAAATTGGTACAGAAATAGCTATGGTCGGTATAATACATATAATATATAACAAAATTGGTACAGAAATATCTATGTAGTATTCATATAATATACTAACAAAATTGGTACAGAAATATGGAGGCTGTAGATCATCAAAAGAAAGTTAAAGTTTAGCTGACTAAAATAAATATACCTATTCTGAACGAACAACTAGAAGTCGAGTGTACTGGTAGATATAAAAGTACAGAAGACAGAGAACGTCTCTCGTTACTCCAGCGCAGCTAGTTATTACTGTTTATTTAATAAATAATACAGTTAGATTTATACATAGCCTCCGATAACCATTACGGCCGCAGGCTCAGGTAAAATTCTAGGAAATAAGACCACAATCGTAGTGTGACCTCGCATTCCAGTGTTGTTGTTGTATATAGAGCGCATTCCAGTGTTGTTGTATATAGAGCGCATTCCAGTGTTGTTGTATATAGAGCGCATTCCAGTGTTGTTGTATATAGAGGAATTCATTTAAAAATCAACATAACATGCTAAAAATGTTTATATTATGTTACAAGTTAAGTTTAACAATAAGCAATATCAGTATTTTTAATATATTTCATCAATAATAACCATAGACCATAGAAGTGAGTAAAATTGCAAAAAAGTTGCAGTGTTCTATCAAACATAACAATATCTAGCCCCAACTTAAAACTAGCTCAGGGCTTCCTCGGTCAGTTATGTGGCCCAATTTAGAATTGGCTGTGGATTTATACATCTGTACTTTAATGTACTTTAAGTAGGACCAGACAGCAAGTGTAACGGAGATCTCGTGAAGACGTGATGGTGTGGTCTCAAGTAGCGAAGTTGATTACAGTCTGCGCTAGTGTTGACGTGTCATGGAAACTCCGAGATTCGAGGTTAGCTTGTTCCAAAAATATTGTTGCGCACACGGTATGTGGTTGGACTACAGTAGACTCTGATCATTTACAAGTACCCTGTAGTTGGAGAAAGGCTTGCCTGAATACAGAGGACACTGATGATAAAGAAAGCAAACATTCCCGAAAAATAAATCAAAGTGCCATGTTAGGGACCTTGACAACGCCTGGTTATAGCACATAAACGAATTAGTTATGTAGTTATCGCTCGACTGAGAGATTATTTCCTGGGTTACCACACTTCAATTAGAGATTATCACTCAACGCAGAGGTTACCACACTTCACTTAAGTTATTACACTCAACGCAGAGGTTACCACACTTCACTTAGAAATTATCACACTCAGCGCAGAGGTTACACACTTCATTTGAGATTATTACACTCAACGCAGAGGTTACCACACTTCACTTAGAGATTATTACACTCAACGCAGAGGTTACCACACTTCACTTAGAGATTATTACACTCAACGCAGAGGTTACCACTTCACTTAGAGATTATACACTCAACGCAGAGGTTACCATACTTCATAGGGTTATACACTCAACGCAGAGGTTACCACACTTCAATTAGAGATTATCACACTCAAGGAGGTTACCACACTAATTAGAATTATCACACTCATGCAGAGGTTACCACACTTCACTTAGAAATTATCACACTCGACGCAGAGGTTACCACACTTCACTTAGATTTTTACACTCGACGCAGAGTTACCACACTTCACTTAGAAATTATTACACTCAACGCAGAGGTTACCACACTTCAATTAGAGATTATCACACTCAACGCAGAGGTTACCACACTTCAATTAGAGATTATCACACTCAACGCAGAGGTTACCACACTTCACTTAGAGATTATTACACTCGACGCAGAGGTTACCACACTTCACTTGAAATTATCACACTCAACAAGAGGTTACCACACTTCACTTAGAAATTATCACACTCGACGCAGAGGTTACCACACTTCACTTAGAAATTATCCACCTGACGCAGAGGTTACCACACTTCATAGAAAATTTTCACACTCGACGCAGAGGTTACCACACTTCACATAGAAATTATCACACTCGACGACAGAGGTTACCACCTTCACATAGAAATTATCACGACCTGACGCAGAGGTTGCCACACTTCACATAGAAATTATCACACTCGACGCAGAGGTTACCACACTTCACATAGAAATTATCACACTCGACGCAGAGGTTACGACACTTCACATATAAATTATCACACTCAACGCAGAGGTTACCACACTCAGCATAGAGGTTAGCTCTACAGTCAACACTGCAGAGATCAGTTTACAGTTGCACTCGCGTAGAGATCAGTTTACAGTACTGCACTCGGCGTAGAGATCAGTTTTACAGTTACTGCACTCGGCGTAGAGATCAGTTTTACAGTTACTGCACTCGGCGTAGAGATCAGTTTTACAGTTACTGCACTCGGCGTAGAGATCAGTTTTACAGTTACTGCACTCGGCGTAGAGATCAGTTTTACAGTTACTGCACTCGGCGTAGAGATCAGTTTTACAGTTACTGCACTCGGCGTAGAGATCAGTTTTACAGTTACTGCACTCGGCGTAGATATCAGTTTTACAGTTACTGCACTCGGCGTAGAGATCAGTTTTACAGTTACTGCACTCGGCGTAGAGATCAGTTTTACAGTTACTGCACTCGGCGTAGAGATCAGTTTTACAGTTACTGCACTCGGCGTAGAGATCAGTTTTACAGTTACTGCACTCGGCGTAGAGATCAGTTTTACAGTTACTGCACTTGAAATAAATAATGATGTTGTACTCACAACGTTCGATGTTGATATTCATTCTGAAGTTACCACTTTCTACGTAGAAATTATGTCCAACACAGAGATAAATCCTGGTCATATTTTCAAAGGTAATATAAGTAAAGGAAGCCGTTTTGGTAATATGAGGTAAAATTAGGAAATACGGTGTTAGATCCATATTTAGGGTCAAAGGCGCAAGGAAATAACGGCGCACCAGATTAGTAAGTTGGCGCTAATCTCTTGCCCTCACCTCCATGTGGTGACCCTGGTAACAGATGGTAGTTCCGGTCTGGCTAAGAGGACAGGTGTCATGGGAGAGCTACTCTGGGGCAAGTACACTAGCAACGGTAGTAACGCTAGATTGGATCCGCTCGCAACACAGACGAGCGAACTCCCAGAATCACTATTAATGCTCGTATCTCCCGACCGATGGGAAAAGCTGGAAGGATAAACGTGGAACCGCGTGGGGTGAAGCTCTGAGCCCGCGCATGCTCTCTCTTGAGCCCTCTCTCTTGAACCGATGAGTATGCTGGGAGTCGAGTTGAGCTGCACGAGAGCCCACATAGGGCGAAACTCGGGCCCCTATCTCAGGGATGGGGGCACGATTTAAATCCATCGAAGAGATGTTGACCCACAAGGGGCAAAATTTGGAGCCCGAGCATGCTCTCTCTTGAGCCCTTTCTTTTGAGCCGATGAGTATGCTGGGAGTCGAGTTGAGCTGCACGTGGGTCCACACGGACAACCTAGGCAAATGTGAGCACGATGAAAACTAACTGTGACGATAAGGCAGGCACCGGGGCAAAGCGGGTACGTATGCCGACGATGCACGGGTCGGAACTCAGGGGGCGAAACCCGTGACCTCATCACAGGGGTGGGGGAACCGGGTTGAGTCACAGGCAGGGACAGCCCAGGCATATGTGGGGACGGTGGGAATTGACGGAAATGGTGTGGGTAGGCACCAGGGCAGAGCGTGCACGCATGCGAGCGATGCACGGGTGGGCCCACAGGGGTCAGAAAAGTCAGGCACGGCAGGCACGGCAAGCACGGCAGGTACGACAGGTGCGTCAGGCACGGCAACGGCAGACACGGCAGTGGCAAGCATGGCAGGCGCGGCAGGTTAAGATTGTGTTCGGACAACCCAAGTGTGCAGAACAACTGGAAGCAGATGTAAAGCAGTGATCGTTGCCGCTCGCAGGGAACTACTTCTGCCTTGTAGTTTGATTGGGGACAATCAAAGGATAGCGGAGCAAACCGTACACAAAACTGGACGGTAGGCAAACCAAGCAGTCCATTAACAAGACTTGTATAGCTGGACAGATGACGCTCATCAGCCCGGGAGGGCAGGTCGTCTACAGGTCGCTGCTCTGAAAGAAAATAGCAACCTGCTGCCTTGTGGGTTTTGGCTGGGGACAGAAAAGGCTAACGGAGAGCGAACCCAGTAAACGCTGGTTGAAATCGAACACATCACCGAAGGATAAGCACCTGAGCTCCAATAGGTACTGAAGGCTGTGCACGTACATCCGTTCTTGATGTTTGGCTGCTTATATATCACATTAGAATGATTAAAGCGGCATAAGAACGATCGAGAGAGAGAGAGAGCGAGAGAGAGATCCATATTTTTCAATGAACATCGGTACACGAAAAGTGGTGATGTTGTCAACATCTGTGGTGTAGAGGCTAGGTGCTCGACTCTCGTTCAAAAGGTACACTGTTAGCTTCCTCGTGGAACCATAGGCATATTTCTCCAGAGATCCATGATCTCAGTGTAGATGAGATCGAATTTCTAGCACTATCGGAGACGGACGATAAAACGCAAGTCCTGTGTTCAATTTGAACAGCAAAAAGAACCCTTGGCTGTGCAAAATCAAGAAGAGCAGGCTGGAAAGCCAATGCTTGAGAAAAATTTATTAGAAAAGATTAAAAATAAAAATCCTACAAAATATTTTCACTATCTCAAAACTTATATCGAGTACTCTCTCCAACGCTACGGGGTTCGTGAACTGTCGCTGAGATCTTCCTATGTAAGATCCTATCAATCAATCACCCTAGCGTTCTTTATTTTTCCAAGGTATCTCTGGTACTTAATTAAGGCTGAGACAAACTGTACGCTGTTCCGGTTGAAAACAAATTCCACACCTACTGTGGAATTGAACTCAGATAACTCGCCTCTGAAACAAGTGTACTAACCACTCCCTTTCGCAGTTTCTGTTCATCTGTTATGAAACGCTGATAGACATCAGAAATTTGAATCAAGTTTTTGATTTGCTTGTCTAAGACCACTTTTTTCGACAATAAAGCAAGTTAACAAATTAAAAATAAACAGCAAGAATAGATATCTGAATAAACAGGACGTTTTAGAAGAGATGAAAAATGCAGGTCACCAAAGACCTAACATAGTCATCATTATCATCACATAGCTTGTCCTGAGCAGAAATTTGTCACCCCAACAGTCCTCCATAATTTCTCTCTCTCATAGGCCAGATGTCCCGTTTCTTCAGCCGTCATGTTCAAATCATTAGTTACATCTTGAATCCTTCGTCTCCCTCTTCTTCTCTTTACCAGTACGCCTCCTTCAATGATGGTCTTCTCAGCCCTTCGTGTTTTTTTATATGTCCAAAATACCTCAATTGTGGATAGCCTGACTTCATGGCACAGAAGAGTGTCACCATCTAGCCGTGTGATGTGAAATATATAGTAATACACATACATATATATATATATATGAGTCAGATATTACTAGTCTTAACCATTTAGCAGTAAAGGACGTATATATAAGTTTTTCCCATTCACTTCTAAAGACGCATTAACCCGTCTGTTATTATCTCTCCTCTGTGGGCTAAAGACGTGTTAACACGTTATACATTGCTACTGTCACTGCTATAGGTGTACATTCACGTGTGTAACCTAGAAACAAAGAGTAGCTATTTTTAGCTCCGTCTTCCGAAAATATGTAGCAGCGAAAGGATTAAGACAAATTTAAGCTAACAAAGATGAAGTAAAATAATGAAGAAGAAAATTGTAAAAACGTGTTATTGAATTAAACCTCTAATTACAGTACAAAACAAAAACAGCACCGAAACATGAGGAAGTTAGGATATAGAAAAATAAAGTATTACGGGGAGATAATTGATAAAATGTTTGGTACGTTTCATAATAGAGAGTTACGAACCTTACAACTTGAATGATTGATTTATCGGACCATCATCCTTGCATTTCGGTGAGTAACCATGTGTGTTCCGATCTCTTTTCTTACACTTGAAGATCTCAGTGGCAGGTCCGTGTTTAAGTTGAGCTCTCATTCGAAACTGCTGACGTTCGGAGTTCTAGACGTTCAGTTGTACTGGGTCCACTCGGTGTGACACTTCTGACTAGGTCTATTGTCTTTCCCCAGGAGACTGATGGAATTGGTTGTCCACTCTTGTCGTTAAGCGTAGGGATGGGAGCTTTAATCTGTGTTTCAGGGCCAGATGAGTCACCCTTGTTGTGTTATATCCGTGTTTATTTAGTGTGGTCTTGAAATTGTCTATCCATTTTTTTCTTTGTATTCCCTTGGCTCTAGCACCTGATGTTCTTTTTTTTAAATTGTATGCTGTTATTGGGGATTGGTTGTATTCCATTCTCATTAAATGTCCATATGTAATTCTGAGTAGAGTCCAATTAAAAAAAATAGAAAAATAAATTACTATAATCAGTTGAGCCCAACTGTGACTGGACCACCAACAAGTCCTCCCCACGATTCTGAGCAGGAAATATAGAAGAATATAGATACATATATCATTACAAATAAGAAAGAGAAATTGAGATATTTTGGACATATAAAAAGACATGAAGGGCTGGAGAAGACTATCATGAAAGAAGGCATACAAGGAAAGAGAAGAAGAGGAGGACGATCACGAAGAAGATGGATTCAAATGTAATTGATGGTCTGAACAGGACGGCTGCAGAGGCGGGACATCTGGCCTATGAGATAGAGAAGATGGATTCAGTATGTAATTGATGGTCTGAACAGGACGGCTGCAGAGGCGGGACATCTGGCCTATGAGATAGAGAAGATGGATTCAGTATGTAATTGATGGTCTGAACAGGACGGCTGCAGAGGCGGGACATCTAGCCTATGAGATAGAGAAATTCCGGAGGACTGTTGGGGTGGAAAGTTCTGCTCAGGACAAGCTATTTGATGATGATGAGACGACTACTAGGAATTCAAAAGTGTTACTAGTTCCAACACTACAACATTTTTGTTTGCACAATACAGTGTATATACATTTGTTCTTTTTCCCTATCTAGTAGGAAAAATGTGTATATCTATTATGTGTTATCAAATAATATATTTTTAGATCTAGCTTTAAGAAATGGACAGGTTACAGTCTGGTAGTGTGCAACACCAAGGCGAAAGACAGAGGATGCTGGAGATTCATTGAAGCCAACCTTCGATGTGGAAACGGCACCTGATGATGATGAGATCTAGCTATCTATCTATCATACGATTCGCATATACGATTGTTTGCAGACAAGTTCTATGGAAAGTGGAAAGTTTGGACATAACTTGTTATGTAATTTTCAGCAAAATAATACGGAGTTTTTTAAAGAACCCCAGTGGAAGCACCGGAGCCAATGAATTTTGATCAATAATTAGACAGTGACCAAGTATTAGGGATTCGAAACAAAGAAATAATTATCAAACACAGGCACCCAATGTCTAACCCGACAGACCAGCGTCATTAAGAATACAACCAGTTAGCTCTCCATGAAAATAGCTTCACTCATCATCATCAGGTGCCGTCTCCACATCGAAGGTTGGCTGCAATGAATCTCCCGCATCCTCTGTCTTTCGCCTTCATGTTGCACACTGCCATACTGTAACCTGTCCATTTCTTAAAGTTTCCCTCTCACTTATCTCTCGGTCTTCCTCTTGCTCTTCCCCCTCAACTTTCCCCTCTAGTAAATGTTTTATCATGGTGTCATGGGTTTTATGTGTCCAAAATACTTTACTTGTCTGAATTTTATTTCTCTTAATAATTGTTTCTTCATGCCTATTTTTCCTAAAACTTGTTTATTTGTCTGTTTTTCTGTCCATGAAACTCTGCCTATTCTTCTATATATCCACATCTCAAATGCATCAATTCTGTCTTCTAACTGTTTGTTCATTGTCCATGTTTCCGAGTCATACATTAATATAGGATATATATAGCATTTGATCATTCTCATTTTTAGCCTGTTTGTAATTTGTTTGGATGTCAGTAACTTTCTCATACTATTAAAATTATCCTTGGCCATTCCTATTCTCTTTTAATTTCTGTTATACATCTGCCATCATCTGTTATCATCTGACCAAGATATAAGAAGCTTTTTACTTGATGTAGTAATTCTCCATGTATTTTATATTCATTTTAGGTTTTTCCATTTACTTGTTGATTACCATAGTAGTGTAGCTTCACTAAGCAGTGTTTTTCCATTTCCTTGTTGATTACCATAGTAGTGTAGCTTCACTAAGCAGTGTTTTTCCATTTCCTTGTTGATTACCACAGTAGTGTAGCTTCACTAAGCAGTGTTTTTTATAAACAGCTTCGAATGTTGAACACAGAATAATCTGATTGTATTTGATCGAACAGTGTTAACACATGCGTTAAGCTTTTTTGTGCTTGTAATATGAGACGAAACAACACCATACATACACATAAGTATACACATAGAACATACATACATACATCATTCCAAGGCAGTTTATCCAGCATTCTAATCCGTACAGTAAATTTGATAGCTCATAATTTCGGTATATGTTAATTTTGGTAACAGCTGAAAGAATGTGGTGATTAAGTAATCACACCGGTTGAACATAAGCAGAACATAGCAATACATGAACTTGACTTGAACCTACAGAAGTAGAGAAGAGTGAGGATGACAAATAATACATGTTGTAGAATAGTGGTAGAGTAGATTAGGAAACCTTTGCTTCATTAGGTCAAGATAAATAAAGAACAGCTTACATATCATCTTCTTTCTTTCTTCGAAATCTACATATTGATCCTTTGATAAACCACTTTTTGTGATCTGTATGTGATCTGAGCCGATTAGAGACTTACGGTGTGCTAGTTATGCACCTACAAGTGCACCAGCACATCCGATTTCTCGACGCTTTTTATTTATTAGGACCACCAGTGTGATGCTGGGGCTCGCAAGGGGAGCAAAGAATAGTACTACTGCCACCTACAAGGCATGTCGTAAGAGACGACTGATGTAGGAGCTAGGAAAACTACTCTAGTAAATAAAAGCATAGCAGAAATCGGATGTGCTGGCCTACTTGTAGGCGCATGACATGCACAACGCACAATCGCTCTTAGGCTCAGATCACAAACAAATCCCACAGAGTGGTTGACAAGTGGTCGATATGGAGCGCTCGAAGAAGAAGAAGATTTACTAGGACATATTCCTAGGTCCTACCTCAGTCGCCTCTTACGACATGCCTTGTAGGTCGCAGTGTTACTATTCTTTGCTCCCCTTGCTAGCTCCGGCAATACACGAGAGAGCCCAAAATATCATTTAGTTGAAAATTGCAGTTGTAGCCCTATGCTCCACGAAAAGCATAAAGGTGTAGTAGCAATATGACACCAACCACTATTATATTGCATTTGAACTGTCAACATCTCTGATGGGCGTGGTTCCAACACAACACACACATCTTCAATGACCTGGTGTTATTTATATCTTGAAAACCCGTTCGATGAAGCCAGACCTGGCTAGGACGGTCGATGACTACTATTTTAAACATTATATAAACTGTACACAGGTGTGTAATGTGTATATGAGTAGTAGTTGAACCGAGATTTTGCTTCAGTTAAAATAGCGTAACGTGTTTAATTGTTGATCATATTCGTTGCTTCCATTGCTTCCTCTGGGGTTTTCTTGCAAAAAACTGCTTGTCTCTTCTTGAAATAACGTAAGTAATTTTGTTAGTGATCAGTGATGAATGTGTTGATATTAATATTGTTTTAATTGTTCTATTATTTCTCAATTTTCATTTTCAACGTTGTATCTGATAGTTGCCACGAATTTGTATTTGATAATGCAACTTCAAAGTTGTTGCTGATGTATTGTTGTTTTTCTTTTGAGATAATAAATAATGCATTTGTGCAACTTTGTTGGGATTCTGAATATTATAGTTTACTATTGTTGATGCGGTTGGTGTGAATGTTGTTCATGATGTATTGACTGAAACTGCAGCAGCTGTATAATACATATGCGATTGTGTTGGGCATATTCTGAGAAATGATCAAAGAATCTTCTTCTTCTGCGATCAACTTCTGTTATGCCACTTCTTCTTCTTTTGTCATTACACTGCTACCGGATTGTTGCAAAGTGTCGTGGTTTTCTGTTTTTGTCTTGCGCTGTTCTGGTGGCTTGGGTGATTGTTATTTTTGCTCTTTGACAGGATTCTGCTATACTCCGTCATAAACAAGGCGGTGCGCTTGAGGCCTTTACCTGGTTTTCTTATAGTATGTTCTCTAGCAGTGTTTCCCAAACTGGGGTCCGCGGACTTTCAGGGGTCCACGAGGCACTCGCAGGGGGTCCACGAGACACTCGCAGGGGTCCACGAGGCACTCGCAGGGGTCCACGAGGCACTCGCAGGGGTCCACTAGGCACTCGCAGGGGTCCACTAGGCACTCGCAGGGGTCCACGAGGCACTCCAGGGGTCCACTAGGCACTCTCAGGGGTCCACTAGGCGCTCTAGGGTCCACTAGGCACTCGCAGGGTCCACTAGGCACTCAGGGTCCACGAGGCACTCGCAGGGGGTCCACGAGGCACTGCAGGGTCCCGAGGCACTAGCAGGGGTCCACGAGACACTCGCAGGGGTCCACGAGACACTCCAGGGTCCAGGACACTCGCAGGGGTCCTCAAGCGCTTGAAGAAATATAATGATCTTTGACATTTCAAACAGAAAAATAAATTGTAAAAACATGTATAAAAACAGTGGAAAATTAGTTCCGCTGCAAAATCAAAGGACCCGGACCAGACTGGAGTCTAAATGTCTGACAGGACAAAATGAAAGATTATTTGAAGTTTCCCGCAGTCTTAGAAATTGGAGCCAGCTTGACTGTTTATGTGGGGTAATAACAACTCCATCACTAGTAGAATTAACGTAAGTAATTGGCTGAAGCGATCTTGGGAAAGATAGGATAAATAAC
Organism: Arion vulgaris; assembly: GCA_020796225.1. Classification (NCBI taxonomy): domain Eukaryota; kingdom Metazoa; phylum Mollusca; class Gastropoda; order Stylommatophora; family Arionidae; genus Arion; species Arion vulgaris. The sequence continues at coordinate 5,591,772 of CM036763.1, forward strand.
GTTGGCGTGCATTGGATTTTGCTACAATACATTTTGGCTGAGTTTCAGGATTGATCGCTGGCTGAAATTGAAACTCAAATGTACTGATTATGCTAATGATGGCGCGTCTTGTTCAAATCAAAGGAAACCTTTCATGTTTATTAAAATGCTAAATTCCTGTTCTAAAGGTTTGTTACTATTGACCAGATTTCCAAGCTCAAGCTGGGGCAGTCTTGCATGATGTGTTTTGAGTACTGGTATGCCTTGTACTCTCGCCTGGTACAAAAACAAAAGTGATGTGCTCAATCTGGCAAGCCATTCCTGTCTATAAGTATGCGTGTAATCAGATACTGTGTAATTTATATGCAGATTGTAAAAGCGAAAGCTGTTACCTTATAGAAGGAATTCATACAAATATTATGTCTACTGGAAATAAAGGTCAATGTATTCACAACGGTATATCTCTTGTACATTCTAATACTGGATACATTGTACATGTGTTACAACTGCTTCTTCTAGTATAAGGATAGAGGTTGATGCCGTTACTGCTGCCCTCCAGTTGCTCTTGGAAATAAAAAAAGGGTATAAACCAAAGGATTGTCATCAGTTCACCGGGTTTTACCTCATATGGCTCGGTACCTCTCCGCAGAAATGGCACACCATATATCGAGAGTATTGCGCAAAGCACGAACTGCGTAGCTCTGACAACAATCTTGGGGGTATCAGGATAAAATACACTCGGGAATAGAACGTCTTGGTTTGGAGTCGAAACCACGACCTTCGAAATGCAGATGGAGGGTAAGCACTTAGCCACATAGACCACCATCTCTATGACATTGACATGTTTTTATCTATGAAATGTACATGTCTTTGTCTGTATCAGCTGCTTAAATATGTCTATACATTTTATTTCCAGCGATCTTGTACTAGACAATTAAGCAACATGTCTGTTACTAACGTCATTCCTGTATTAATGGACATTGGGTCAGACACCTGTAAGGTAGGATTCTCTGGAGACCAGAGCCCAAGAAGCATTGTACCATCTGTGGTGGGACACAGACAGACGGTAAATGTCAAGTGTGCTTATTATACATAACTAACAGAATTGATAACTATAGCTTCTTGAGATTCGTTTTCTTCTTCTTCTTCACTTTTTCAACTCCCACCGGAGCACAGGTCTTCAACAAACTTCTTCCAGCTCTTTTCTCTCTTACCATCCCTTCCAATTATTTCCATGTTTTACATATTCTTTTAATAACAGTCTCCAGCTTTCTTCTCCAGGTAGTTCTAGGCCTTCCCCTACTCCTCTTTCCATGCCAGTTCCAAAATAGTGCCTGTCTTGGAATGCTTCCGGTCGGTCTTCTCAATGTGTGTCAAATCTACACTGCCAAATTAAATTACGTCATATGTTTTTCTACGTTGTTAAATAAAAAGTCATGTTTTTGTATTTTGTCTTGTTAAATTACGTCATTTGTTTGTGTACTTTGTCAAGTTAAATTACGTCATTTGTTTGTGTACTTTGTCAAGTTAAATTACGTCATTTGTTTGTGTACTTTGTCAAGTTGAATTACGTCATTTGTGTGTGTACTTTGCCAAGTTAAATTGCGTCATTTGTTTGTGTACTTTGTCAGGTTGAATTACGCCATCTGTTTTGCACTTTGTCAAGTTAAATTATCTTCGTTGTCGTGTCGTAATTACGCTTCTGTTTGTACGTTGTCGTTAAATTACGTCTTCTGTTTGTACGTTGTCGTTAAATTACGCTTCTGTTGTGTACTTGTCGTTAAATTACGTTTCTGTTTGTACTGTCAAGTTAAATTACGTCTTCGTTATCTTTAAATTACGTTTCGTTTGTATTGTCAGTTAAATTACATTATCGGTTTTACTTTGTAAGCTACAACAGTTGTGGATAATTGAGAATGTCGTTTGAGTTAAGGATACAGGGATTTATTGTTACTTTATAAATGAGGAACGATGATTGTTGAGTTAAGGAGACAGAGAATGATTGTTGCTTTATGGATGAAGAAGAATGATTGTTTAGTTAAGAATACGGAGAATACGTGTTGATGTAGTGAGAATGAGAATAATTGTTGAGGGTGATTGTAATTAAGACAAATATAATGATATTTTGATATAAATGGTGATTAAGATACTGGCGTGAACTAATGCCAGTGACATGCAATATGACTATTGTTGTTGTGATAGTAGAAATGTAGTGATGATGTTGACTGTATAACCTCTTGTAATACACAGGTACAGTCAGTCGGTGTAGACACAGTCAAGAGAAATTGTATTGGACAAGATGCTCTCGATGAAGGAGATGCGCTCACTCTTAAGTATCCAATAGAAAGGGGCGTGATTACAGATTGGGAAAATATGGAAATTCTATGGGACTACATATACCAGGTTTGTATGTGATTTCTGAACACACGTCCGCATATTTTTATAAATGTATATGTTAATTTATTTATCTTGACGATAAACGACAATCGTTCCGTGTACCTTGATATATTATTTCGCATGACGTGCATATAATGTACCGATTCTCAGATATCTTTAGGAGTTTGTATGACGACGTGGTTAAGGCGTTTGCATGTCGTTCTGAATGTTGTGAGTTCAAATTCTGATCGGGTCACATATGCACTTATTTCATGAGATCGCTCGGATTGTTTCTGGAGCTACAGAGTTTGTGCAACGCTCTCGGCAGATGGTGAGCCATTTCTGTCTACATAGGCGGAGCCATATGGGGAAACCCGGTGCAATGAAGTCAATTCTACGCCTTTAGACCATTTTCCCCCAGATGTTGAATGATATAGTGCGACTGGTGTGTTGGATGTAGTATGTCGTATGTTTCGTAGTGATTATAATATAGCACCTACCCAGATGTATCTGTGATGGACAGGATATCAAAGATTGTGACAAACTTTGTTATATTGAAATCAATCTCAGACTTTCTTACAAGTATCACGTTGATCAAACAAAAACAATATAGTTTTGCAAACGAGATTTGGCAAAAAATCCCATATATCTCGATACTTCTACGCAAAAATGGCACACCACTGTTGAGAGTATTGTACAAAGCACGAATTTGAGCTCCAACAAGAATCTAGTGATTCTGAAACAAATGCGCACGTGAGCAGAACATCGTGGTCCAGATTCGAATCCACAACATTTGGACCGAAGGCAATGGTTTAACCACTTAGGCACAGAAACCCCGTAGTATTTAAGTGATTCAGCTTTTTTTCCGATCCAGAAGCACTTGAGCTTTCAGCTCTTCGGCTCAGTCCCATGGACATCGTAACCCTTCGGTTCGGTGCCATGAACACCGTAAATCTGGAGAACCATGTGGCTTTTTGCAAGTCCGCGGAATTGAACCCCCACTCACAGAGGACTTGTCACCCGTCGTCCAACGCGCTACGAACACGCTGGCAGGCGGGCGATGATTCAGCTAATGATAGTATAAGCTACGTTTTACTTGTAATTATAAGTTTTACTCATCCTTGAAATTCTGAATTTAGTTGTCCAGTTTGTGTAAAGTTTCATGGTGTATTCTTCATTGGTTAGAAAAAATTGACAGCTCTGCCTACAGATCACCCAGTACTGGTCACAGATACACCAAATAATCCTAAAGAAAATAGGGAAAAGATGGCGGAGATCTTATTTGAGAAGTTTAATGTTCCAGCTTTTTTTTCATCTTGCCAGGTAAGCCGTGAAAGACCAAAGTAGATTTATAAAGTTTTGTTGCTTTTATCAGTATTTTGTGGTCACGAATCAGTGATTACATGCAAGAAAGTATTGTATATCATTGCTTCATATATAGAGTACCACATTACTATAATGTACTGTAGTTACTGGAGTTATTTGTACGCATTTAATCTTATCTACAAAGTTAATCTCTTTTCGAGATCTGTGAGATTTTCACCGAGAACGTGAGTACGTTGTGATACAGGTTTACCCTTACATTATGTAGGACATCACATTTCGGCCAAAGTGTATGCATATTATCCAACAAAACACAAATGTGTACAGATGTGTGTGACTAAGAAGTTACAAATAGAAAAATCCCCCTTTAAAGTGCCGCAACTGGAGTCATACTGTAACATTATAACATATTTAAATTATCATAGGGAGAATGATAAAGCTGACACAATCCAAGTTATTGCAATCTTTCAGTGATTCCCTGAAATAGACTCAATTTGCTTAGACAATTATAAAGCCCGCCAGAATGAACCAACCATTTTCGATGTGCACACGGTACGCGGCTAGACAACAAGCTTCCTGATCCTTATTTGGGGATCACACGGTACGCGACTAGACAACAAGCTTCCCTGATCCTTACTTGGGGATCACACGGTACGCGACTAGAAAACAAGCTTCCTGATCCTTACTTGGGGATCACACGGTACGCGGCTAGACAACAAGCTTCCTGATCCTTACTTGGGGATCACACGGTACGCGGCTGACAACAAGCTTCCTGATCCTTACTTGGGGATCACACGGTACGTGGCTAGACAACAAGCTTCCCTGATCCTTACTTGGGAATCTAAATGAGAAGTACTTCTGAAGTATGAGTAAGCTCGCCTGAATGGCGAGAGATACTGATTATAAATAAAGCAAGCATTCACGTAATAATCAGTCGGAAGTGCATACTAGGCGTCATGACTGCGCCTAAATTCACAGCTGACGAACAAGAAGAAAATGAAGAATACATGATAAGATAATGAATAGTTTGGTGAACACATAATAGCAAAGTATGTAGTTTTACAAATACAAAAAACAATAACAATACACAGCAACGTGTCGACCAATTGTCATTGTATTGTCATTGTATTGTCATTGTATTGTCATTGTATTGTCATTGTATTGTCATTGTATTGTCATTGTATTGTCATTGTATGTGTTTGTATTTTGTAAAACTACAGTACTTTGTTATTACGTGTTTCACCATGCTACATAGTTTTACTGCACTCTCCATCTATATTAACATTAATGAATAATTTAAACAACTCACTAGTCATCTGTGTACTGTAGTTGATGGCTACGTCCTTTGGGATATGCCACGATTTTTCAGTCATCTGTGTTATCTCTGTGTGACACATGTTGTGTGTTATGTAAACTTTATTATCGATTTAGGGAAGACTGCAGTAAAACTATGTAGCAATGGTGAAACACATAAAAACAAAGAACTGTAGTTTTATAAAATATAAAAACAATACACCTCAACATTTCGACCAAAAGGCCTTTATCAAGCAATTGATGCAACAGACGTGAAGACTTTCACTTCTTCCACAGCACACTACATATAGAATGCAACAAACAATTCCTAACGGCAAGTAGTTGCAGCGACGACTTCGAATTTTCCTCAAGCCTAGTAAGAATAAGTGCGGTATCGTAGTTGTTAGTGAACTCGCTTCTCAAGGCTGGTGGTCTGGGTTCAACTCCGCAGTGCGCGTGGAATTTTTCCCGACCGCGACGGCTCTCAAGTCGACCCAGCCTGAACTGGGTACCAGACATGCTCTGGGAAAGTAAAGGTGGCCGGCGTGATGCTGACCACATCACCCATCGTGTGCCGACGGTCAATGAAAAATACAGGCCTAACACATATTGCCCTATATACAGAGGTAGGAAAGGGTTCCTTTACTGTTCTTTACTAGTAAGAATAAGTACCTATTTTTAATTTGGTGAACAGAAGAATCAAATTGATCAGAAATTGAACACATTTCTTTGGTGCACAGATCTAGATCATATCATTACTGTTGTTAAATCATTCAAAGGGAGATAATAATAATAATAGCTGTCCATCTCAAGCAATGGGGACAATAGCCTCAGATGTTGCACCTCCCTGGTGTATGCGAGAGTGACTCTAAGAGTCCAATACTAGAACACAATCCTCTACCATAGGTGGGGCACACATGATCAAGGTTGGATATCTGGGTGCTGTGTACACTCTGTCTTTTTGGACAGCTCGTTTTCTCTGCGCCTCAACAATGCGACGATTCTCAGCGATGCGGGTTTCTCTTGTGGTGTTGCAGCTTCACATTTAACGATCTTGTGCAACACGTGATGTCTATATCGAAACAGTTTAGAGACACTTTAAGTGTCTTTGAAGCATTTCTTCTGTCCACCAGCAATCGTCTGGTCTCATCAAGCTCGCCGTAACATACATTAACTGTTTTGAGATGCGTGTATAAGGTCTCCACAAAGGAAATAATCATTACAAATAACTATTATTCCGTCCTAGTTGTCTTTTTCTGAAATCTTGTAGATTTCTCAAAGACAGTTCTGTTATATCTAACCTGTTGTAAAATTCTAACGTTGAAACAATGTCACAATATTAATTCCTTATTATCTTTGTGAAAAGTAGAACAATTTTGTCTTTCTGTTTTTGTTGTTGTTTGTTTATTGAGCTGGTTAGATTCTGCTATTATTCTGGTGACAGGTGGTGTCCTTTTTCCTTCTTGTTTTTAATATCTTTCCTTGAGGAACAAACTTCCTGGCAACATAATATTTCTAGTTTGAATCATGTAGAAGAGATTTATATACATCGGAAACTTGAAAACATTAGATAGTAAATGCAGTTCAGAAATAAAGAGTAGGATATGCTAGAATAAAATAGAATTCCAGAAAATGAAGAGTATTATGTGCAACATGTCGTTGTCTATTGAAGTCAGAAAGTAAGTTTTACTGTGCTGTGTCACGAGCCAGTACTGACATCATGATGAGAATCATGGAAAATAAATAAACAGATAGCAAAATCTCTACAGACCACATAGATGTGGTGTTACAGAAGAATGCGAAGAATCCCCTGAACTGCTACAAGAACTAGTGTTGATGTGTTGAAAGAGGTCAAACAAAGCACAGAGAAAACGTATTATCAATAAAAGATAGATTCAGTCATCATTTAAAGAGGAGAATTCGAATAAATAAGGCTAACCGGCCATATTAAAATGAAACGAGACAGACGGCGGCAGAGAAATATAATTCTAAAGAGATTGGCTCATGACACAGAAGAGTGTCAACATCCAGACCATCCAGAATAGTCAGTGCTAAAGACATACGTTTATGGAGATTCATGATCTCCTAGACCAGCCAACATGACACATGATGATGATGATTACAACCTTCACCACACTCAACCTACCCCCATCTTACCATTGTCATTCAATCGTCCTTTATAAATTTCGAAGAATATTGCGATGAAATGAATTCTGCTAACTCATAACTTTCTTAGATCTGTAATAGAACATACCCTGTATTTGTATAAAGTTATTTAGCTCTTTTTTTGCTTTGCTGTGTGTACATTTACAATATACGTTATAGTTCGTTCCAAAACTCGTGAACATGTTTACCGGCCGATATAAAAACATCCATTTAAAAGACATTATTGGGTTGTTTTTTACATTTTCTATAGATAAAAATGGCGACCTTCGTAAAATATTTTTGCTCACCCAAACATTTAGTGATGTAAGATTTTACTTATTTGTTATTAGTAAAATAACATCGATGTTCATTTGGTATTGATGTAGAAGTTTAACAACGAAACGGTAGTCAAGTATTCCTGTAATTACGCATTTGCGTGATAAACAGGCAATTTCTTGAACCCTGTGTCTCCCATTTCAATACCTGCTTTATGATTCTTTGATCCTTTCTTCTCAGAGTATGTCCAACATATTTCCATCTTATTTTTCTTATAATAGTTGTTGCTCACGAAGTGCAATGATGATGGTCCTATCAATCAATCAATCAATCAATCAATTAACATCTAATAATTTATAATAGACGGTAATCCTTTTTTTTGGTCAATATGATTAAAGATAGTATTCCGTATCATCGTACAATTCTTGGCCATATTGTTGTTGAGTTTTTGTTCTATCTTCAGGCAGTGTTATGTCTTTACAGTGCTGGAAGATGTACTGGTCTTGTCCTGGATGTAGGATCAGACGTGACTTCTGCTGTGCCAGTGTACGAAGGATACAGCTTGTCGGAGAGTATCGTCAGGACGAACTTTGCTGGCAAGGACATCACTCAATATCTGCTAGGTCTTCTGTCAGGTAGTCATATTATTTTGTCACAATTTGAGGGGTCTGTGTAATGTAGAGGCTAGGTGCTTGCCTCTCGTTTCATCTATACTCGGTTCGCTCCCTCGTGGAGTCATCGTGATATTTTTTCAGAGATCACTTATCTTAGTGTAGGGGAGATCGAGTTCCTAATCATATCGGAGAGGGACGATCAAACTTACGTCCCGTGTTCAATTTGAGCACTAAAAGATTTTTTAACAGTTCTTCTTTTTCTTCAACGATCTCTGGTCATTTACTGTACGACCACAAACTGGGTAGTCAGTTTCAGGTCTGTCAGGTTTCCTTCTTCAACGATCTCTGGTCATTTACTGTACGACCACAAACTGGGCAGTCAGTTTCAGGTCTGTCAGGTTTCCTTCTTCAACGATCTCTCTTCATTTACTGTGCGACCACAAACTGGGCAGTCAGTTTCAGGTCTGTCAGGTTTCCTTCTTCAACGATCTCTCTTCATTTACTGTACGACCACAAACTGGGTAGTCAGCTTCAGGTCTGTCAGGTTTCCTTCTTCAACGATCTCTCTTCATTTACTGTGCGACCACAAACTGGGCAGTCAGTTTCAGGTCTGTCAGGTTTCCTTCTTCAACGATCTCTCTTCATTTACTGTGCAACCACAAACTGGGCAGTCAGCTTCAGGTCTGTCAGGTTTCCTTCTTCAACGATCTCTCTTCATTTACTGTCGACCACAAACTGGGTAGTCAGCTTCAGGTCTGTCAGGTTTCCTTCTTCAACGATCTCTCTTCATTTACTGTGCGACCACAAACTGGGCAGTCAGTTTCAGGTCTGTCAGGTTTCCTTCTTCAACGATCTCTCTTCATTTACTGTGCGACCACAAACTGGGCAGTCAGTTTCAGGTCTGTCAGGTTTCCTTCTTCAACGATCTCTCTTCATTTACTGTACGACTACAAACTGGGTAGTCAGTTTCAGGTCTGTCAGGTTTCCTTCTTCAGTGATCTCTCTTCATTTACTGTACGACCACAAACTGGGTAGTCAGTTTCAGGTCTGTCAGGTTTCCTTCTTCAGTGATCTCTCTTCATTTACTGTACGACCACAAACTGGGCAGTCAGTTTCAGGTCTGTCAGGTTTCCTTCTTCAGTGATCTCTCTTCATTTACTGTGCAACCACAAACTGGGCAGTCAGCTTCAGGTCTGTCAGGTTTCCTTCTTCAACGATCTCTCTTCATTTACTGTACGACCACAAACTGGGTAGTCAGCTTCAGGTCTGTCAGGTTTCCTTCTTCAACGATCTCTCTTCATTTACTGTGCGACCACAAACTGGGCAGTCAGTTTCAGGTCTGTCAGGTTTCCTTCTTCAACGATCTCTCTTCATTTACTGTGCGACCACAAACTGGGCAGTCAGTTTCAGGTCTGTCAGGTTTCCTTCTTCAACGATCTCTCTTCATTTACTGTACGACTACAAACTGGGTAGTCAGTTTCAGGTCTGTCAGGTTTCCTTCTTCAGTGATCTCTCTTCATTTACTGTACGACCACAAACTGGGTAGTCAGTTTCAGGTCTGTCAGGTTTCCTTCTTCAGTGATCTCTCTTCATTTACTGTACGACCACAAACTGGGCAGTCAGTTTCAGGTCTGTCAGGTTTCCTTCTTCAGTGATCTCTCTTCATTTACTGTGCAACCTACAAACTGGGCAGTCAGCTTCAGGTCTGTCAGGTTTCCTTCTTCAGTGATCTCTCTTCATTTAGTGTGCGACCACAAACTGGGCAGTCAGTTTCAGGTCTGTCAGGTTTCCTTCTTCAGTGATCTCTCTTCATTTACTGTGCGACCACAAACTGGGCAGTCAGCTTCAGGTCTGTCACGTTTCCTTCTTCAGTGATCTCTGGTCATGCGCTTAATTTACTGTGGACCACAAACTGGGCAGTCAGCTTCAGGTCTGTCAGGTTTCTTCTTCAGTGATCTCTGGTCATGCGCTTAATTTACTGTGCGACCACAAACTGGGCAGTCAGCTTCAGGTCTGTCAGGTTTCCTTCTTCAGTGATCTCTGGTCATGCGTTTAATTTACTGTGGACCACAAACTGGGCAGTCAGTTTCAGGTCTGTCAGGTTTCTTCTTCAGTGATCTCTGGTCATGCGCTTAATTTACTGTGGACCACAAACTGGGCAGTCAGTTTCAGGTCTGTCAGGTTTCCTTCTTCAGTGATCTCTGGTCATGCGCTTAATTTACTGTGGACCACAAACTGGGCAGTCAGCTTCAGGTCTGTCAGGTTTCCTTCTTCAGTGATCTCTGGTCATGCGCTTAATTTACTGTGGACCACAAACTGGGCAGTCAGCTTCAGGTCTGTCAGGTTTCCTTCTTCAGTGATCTCTGGTCATGCGCTCAATTTACTGTGGACCACAAACTGGGCAGTCAGTTTCAGGTCTGTCAGGTTTCCTTCTTCAGTGATCTCTGGTCATGCGCTTAATTTACTGTGGACCACAAACTGGCAGTCAGCTTCAGGTCTGTCAGGTTTCTTCTTCAGTGATCTCTGGTCATGCGCTTAATTTACTGTGGACCACAAACTGGGCAGTCAGCTTCAGGTCTGTCAGGTTTCCTTCTTCAGTGATCTTTGGTCATGCGTTTAATTTACTGTGGACCACAAACTGGGCAGTCAGTTTCAGGTCTGTCAGGTTTCCTTCTTCAGTGATCTCTGGTCATGGCTTAATTTACTGTGGACCACAAACTGGGCAGTCAGCTTCAGGTCTGTCAGGTTTCCTTCTTCAGTGATCTCTGGTCATGCGCTTCATTTACTGTGGACCACAAACTGGGCAGTCAGTTTCAGGTCTGTCAGGTTTCCTTCTTCAGTGATCTCTGGTCATGCCTAATTTACTGGACACAAACTGGGCAGTCAGCTTCAGGTCTGTCAGGTTTCCTTCTTCAGTGATCTCTGGTCATGCGCTTAATTTACTGGGGACCACAAACTGGGCAGTCAGTTTCAGGTCTGTCAGGTTTCCTTCTTCAGTGATCTCTGGTCATGCGCTTAATTTACTGTGGACCACAAACTGGGCAGTCAGCTTCAGGTCTGTCAGGTTTCTCTTCAGTGATCTCTGGTCATGCGCTTAATTTACTGTGGACCACAAACTGGGCAGTCAGTTTCAGGTCTGTCAGGTTTCCTTCTTCAGCGATCTCGGTCATGCGCTTAATTTACTGTGGACCACAAACTGGGCAGTCAGTTTCAGGTCTGTCAGGTTTCCTTCTTCAGTGATCTCTGGTCATGCGCTTAATTTACTGTGGACCACAAACTGGGCAGTCAGCTTCAGGTCTGTCAGGTTTCCTTCTTCAGTGATCTCTGGTCATGCGCTTAATTTACTGTGGACCACAAACTGGGCAGTCAGTTTCAGGTCTGTCAGGTTTCCTTCTTCAGTGATCTCTGGTCATGCGCTTAATTTACTGTGGACCACAAACTGGGCAGTCAGCTTCAGGTCTGTCAGGTTTCCCAAAGCTTAGTTTTCAGGTCGACTGGGTGTGCCACATGTTGCTTCTCAGCTCACACAGGAGAGGACAGTCTTGCAGGATATGCTCTGGTGTCTGTTCCGCCTGCTGACACTGGCAGAGAGCTGTTTGACTTATTGCTAGTCTATATAAGTGTTTGTTGAGTGTGCAGTGTCCTGTGCGTAGTCGCAGTTTAAAACCTAGAAGAACAGGCTGGAAAACCGCTGCCAGGAAAACTCATTAGAAAGATTTAAAAAATAAAATTCCTACACAATGCTTTCACCAGCTTCTAAATTACATCGGGGACTTTCACCAGCTTCTAAATTACATCGGGGACTTTCGCCAGTGCTGCGTTCGTGCACTGCCGCTGAGATCTGCATGTGTAAGAATGAGAGCATAGCACACATGGTTACTCACCGAAGTGCAATAATCATGGTCCAATCAATCAATAAATTAGATTTGAATATGATTATTGACATGAAATCTGTTGACAATTTAAAATGTACGAATACTAATTTGAATGAAACAATTAATAACCAACATGCACTTTGCAGTATTGCTAGTTTACTGTAGAGAAACAAATTAATTGTTTTAGTTGTTCTCTTACTTTCAAATTTCTGTATGTCTTAGATCGAGGTTTCCAGTTTACCACTGCTTCAGAAAAGAGTCACGTGAAGATCATGAAAGAAAAATTGTGTTACGTTTCTCAAGATTTTGATAAAGACATGACAGAGTTCTCCAAATCCTCACATTCAGCTGGCGCCACCTATCAATTACCTGATGGCAAAACCATATCACTAGGCACAGAACGGCAAGGAATTATCTTAAATGTGAAAGTCCTCTGATATTATATATATATATATACATTTTTCGAATTTATTAACTCTTACACTTATCTTCCAACCTTCTCTTCTTTTCCTGTTCTTCGACTCTACACTTATCTTCATCCTTCTCTTCTTTCCCTGTTCTTCGACTCTTACACTTATCTTCCAACCTTCTCTTCTTTTCCTGTTCTTCGACTCTTACACTTATCTTTCATCCTTCTCTTCTTTTCCTGTTCTTCGAACGTTCCATATCTACCACTTGTTAAACCACTCTTTGTAATTTGTATGTGATCTGAGCCCAAGATCGATTGTACGGTGTGCCTACAATTAGGCCAGCATATCCGACTTCTGCGACTCTTTTTATTTACTAGGTAGTTTCCTAGACCCTGCATCAGTAGCCTCCTACGACATGCTGTGTAGGTCGTAGTGTTACTATTTTTTGTTATCCTTGCGAGCTCTGACAACAAACGGGGGATCTCTCATCTAACTATCAGTATTTGAGCTGCTATCTAAACTGATGATAAAGTCTACAGCCGAAGGACTGGCTTCATTGAACCTGGTCTTACCCGTTATGGTTCAGTTTATCTCCACCAAAATTGCACACATTCTGCCTAGAGTAATGCACAAAACAGCAATCCCGTGTGTGCGTGTGTGTGTGCGTGCGTATGATGATGCGAGTGCGTGCACGCGTGCGAGCGCTTTCTCTAAATAACTTGTGTCAGAAAAATGAGTGTATAGCAATGTTCATATCTCTCGGGTATGGTTAAAATTTATAGTCGTGTCGTCTCAGGGCCGTAGATTGCCCACCACTGCTCTAGACTAGCAAGAACGTAAGAATACCCACCACTGCTCTAGACTAGCAGAAACGTAAGAATGCCCACCACTGCTCTATACTAGCAGAAACGTAAGAATGCCCACCACTGCTCTATACTAGCAGGAACGTAAGAATGCCCACCACTGCTCTAGTCTAGCAGGAACGTAAGAATGCCCACCACTGCTCTATACTAGCAGGAACGTAAGAATGCCCACCACTGCTCTAGTCTAGCAGGAACGAAAGAATGCCCACCACTGCTCTAGTCTAGCAGGAACGTAAGAATAATAGTCGGATATAAGATCACTTTAGGACATATGAGATGATGATGAAGAGGTTTCTCTTCAGAACTATGAAGCTACATATGAAAGATGTGGACATGTATGTTAAATGTGCACACCTGTGTGTATGTATACTGTTGTTTCGTCTCAAATATACAAGCACAATAAGCTTATCGCATATGTTTTACGCAAATACTGTTCGATCGAATCTCACCTGATTATTCTGTGTTCAACAGACGAAGCGTTTATGAAAGACACTCCTCAGTAAAGTTATTTTTGAGGGCTAGCTTGCTGTGTTCTTAAAAGCGCTCGATTGTAGTGCTTAAGTAATGGGTGCCAGGAGTCGTAAGAAATAAGGGTTTGCGGTTCGAATCCTGTGTTGGGTTATTTTTTTCAGGAGGCCCTAATACTTATACATCTTCTTCTTCTCTTCCACCATTGACTTCTTTATAGAAGTGTTGGGGGGAAACGTAGTGATCATGTGTGTGCTTGTTTTAAGGCACTTTTTAAGCTGATATTCATGTTCGTAAGGCTGTTTTTGATACCGTCACTCCATCTTTTGCGTGGTCTTCCTCTTGCGTTGTACTCATTGTACTTTTTTTGTGTGGCTCTCTGTGGTTTGGCGATACCAGGGCATTCTGATCAGGTGTTCAAACCATTTAATCTGTTGTTCTTTTATAAATTGCATGACTGGTTTCCTATCCAGTCTCCTTCTGATTTCTTCATTTCTAATTTTGTCTCTTACTGTCACACCTGCAGCTCTTCTAAGACACCTTATCTCTGTCGTTATGATTTTCCGCTCATTAGCTGATGTTATTGGCCATGTTTGACACTGGTAACATAGTGTTGGCAAGAAAATCGTTCTTATGAGATTTGCTTTAGTTGTTAGCGGTATCTCTTTATGTGACAACAGTGGTGTTAACTGTCCCAATACTTGGTTAGCTTTTGTGCAACGATTGCTGATTTCGCTATCGATACTTCCATCTGCTGTGAAAATTGCTCTACACTGTCTATATATTGATCATATTCTTGGAACACATGGTCGGAAGTCATCTGTCAACATATGAGTTGAGGTTATATCACCTGTAGGGCCCACCCAGCGGGTCGTAGGTTACCCACGGTTGTTTATCTTGATATCGATGATATCAGGTATAACTGTATTACCTAATAATTTTTTATTTTGATATATGATTTTCACTCTCATGTGCTATATATGAGTTTCTTCCATGTGCTATTTTTAAATGTAATTGTCTTCTCTGGTTATCTCAATCTTTCCTTTGTCTGTGTCAGCACTTTTATGTCTTCTTTAGTTTCTAAAAACCCACATTAACAGCATGCTAGCAAACACTGAACAAAACAAATGTAACAGTTTCACTGTTATCCTAATTAGGGTACAGTCAGGGGTCAACCCACGACCCTTATTTTGTTCACGGGGCGTCCTTGAATACTATTAGTATTAAATTGTTTACCAGTCCAGTTGCTGACCAGTAGGGAGTTAAATTCATGAAAAGGGTTCTAACCCGAGATAGGCAAGGACTCTCGTAAAAATCGAGGATCTCGAACCAGAGAAGGGACAATTGGGAGCTTTTGGTTTGAACAGTAGGATAGTTACAACTTGAGAAGTGAGGAGGTCGGACGGATACATTGAAGTACAAGAGAAATACCGTCGAGTTAGTGAGGTTTTCAGAGGGAAAATTCTGTTATTTGGGAGTTGAGAAGTTTACATTTGAGCAGCAGAGAAAGACAGACTGACTGGAGAAGTTGGGTAGAACGGATCATAATAATGTTTAAGTAGCAAGTAGATACTACTTTGATTTTTGAGAGAAACTAGAATGCCTTTAACATTGATTTTAAATTGATTGGAACTGCTAGAGCAACACTTAAAGTCAAAGAGAGATAGAGCGGTGAACTAACATGAAGTTGTTAACTAGTACACATCAATAAACAGCCATTTACCAGAGAAGAACAGCGAGGTTTTATATATGTACTGTGAACCAAGACGACGAGATGCCGACCAGATAACTGACGCCTAGATGAACCGATGCCAGACTAACCGATGACCAGTGCCTGACGACCAGAGGACTGATGCCTGAAGACTATAGAAGCAGATGAGTAAGCGAACCGCTGACTGTGAAGACTAGCTTTCCGCAACCAAAGACGAGACCAGTAAAGTGCCAGAAGCATCCTATTTTCCCTGAGATTGAAGGGAATTGTGAACGACCATAGTATCTCGAACATCAACGCCAGGTAATGAACTGTTATAAGTTAATGAACTATTTTACAGTGTGGACTGAATTCCTAAAAGGGACATCGGCGAAAAACTAACTTTATTAATATAGACCAGCGAGCACAGAAGATAAGACATAATATTTCAGAAGGATTCAGGGAATTTGATAGTGCAAGTGTTGTTATTCTCTCCAAGACAGAGAGAGATTGATATTACAAGTGGTTAAATATACTTATGAATTTTCTAATCAGTTATCTGTTGTAATTCTTTATACCTGTGATCATAGACTGTTACAGAGACAAAATTTGGGGCCTTGTACCAGCTGGTCTGCTACACAAAAACAAAAACAACAATGACGAATTACAAAAGATTAGGATACTAGAAATGAATAGACGATCAAATAGTTTGACATTTTCCTGTTTCTAATTCACTGACATATAAATAAAACAGATCTTTCTAACACAGAAAAATTCTCTTTTCATTAACATTGACAAGTTTTTGTTGTATACACTGCTCTTCATTTGCTGATCAGTTAGATGAGGGGTCTTTCGTAGAAACGTTTTTGTTAATATATATATGTTAAACATCTCTTATATTTGTTTATCATTTACTGTCAATATTTTTTATGATTTTTGTTTCTATTGTATGTTTTCTTAAAGTTACAGAAATATGAATTGAAAATACAATCCAATATTGAAGTGAATATTCTCTATTTGGTGAAACCCAGGTTCAAGGGTCCGGAACTACTTTTTCAACCCAGTATTTCCGAGAAAAATGAGACCAAGGGAATTCACGAAATGATTAACAAGGCCATTTTAGCCTGTGAGCTTGATACCCGTAAGAGCTTATACACCAATGTGATTCTTAGCGGAGGAGGTTCTTTATTTGATGGAATTGTAAGAGACTAAAAAGAATTGAAGTCTTTTGGCACATTGGGTGCCGAGGTACGTCAATATTTGTTTGTTAACATGTCATAATTTTAGAAACTTTACGGTACAAGATGATATGTCGTTGTTGTTACAGATATATCAGTCTGTGTGATCACATAATTAAAACTGTTTCTTTGATTATGAATATATTGTAGTGTTGCAAAGCTTGAATTTTCATCACTAGATTTCTTCCAACTTGAGTCATGTATCTGTGCTGTGATTAGGTTCTCACCTCTGTCATGAGATACTCGTTTCGCTCTTCGTCTGATATTTTCCAGCTATCCTGTGTGTAATCCAGTTCGTAGTGCTGACGAGACGACGATAAAACATAGCCCTGTTCAGCTTATACTGTCAGCACCCTTGGTTCAAATCAAGAGTGTAGCTAGACAGCTGATGGCAATTCATTGAAGTTAAATAATTCCTAAAAATATTATTCAATTACAGGAACTCCTTAACAATGCCAAGAGTTATGATTCTCTGAGATCTTCGTGAAGATGAGATCAAGCAACTATTCTCACAGTGCAATAATGATGGTTTATAAATCAATCATAAAGTAGTAACTGGCTAATATGAAGATTACCTGGTTGTGTTTTAGTGGGTTAGGATATGGAATGGGGTGGGAGGTTCGACATTTGACTTTTACTATATGTAACACTTTACCAATTTTGCCATCCGTCTGATGAATAGGTATGTTTCAACTTCCTTAACGACAGTGATCACTGGGAAATTATATCTTTCACTTGTAACAATCAAGCACTTTATTGACAACATGCAGCATTCTTCTGCTTGGCAATCCGTTGTGTTGTGTTCCAGCTGTGATTCATTTTTTTCTACTGTTATCTTCCAGATCTTGGCAATCCGTTGTGTAGTGTTCCAGTTGTGATTCATTTCTTTCTACTGTTATCTTCCAGATCTTGGCAATCCGTTGTGTAGTGTTCCAGCTGTGATTCATTTCTTTCTACTGTTATCTTCCAGATCTTGGCAATCCGTTGTGTAGTGTTCCAGCTGTGATTCATTTCTTTCTACTGTTATCTTCCAGATCTTGGCAATCCGTTGTGTAGTGTTCCAGCTGTGATTCATTTCTTTCTACTGTTATCTTCCAGATCTTGGCAATCCGTTGTGTAGTGTTCCAGCTGTGATTCATTTCTTTCTACTGTTATCTTCCAGATCTTGGCAATCCGTTGTGTAGTGTTCCAGCTGTGATTCATTTCTTTCTACTGTTATCTTCCAGATCTTGGCAATCCGTTGTGTAGTGTTCCAGCTGTGATTCATTTCTTTCTACTGTTATCTTCCAGATCTTGGCAATCCGTTGTGTAGTGTTCCAGCTGTGATTCATTTCTTTCTACTGTTATCTTCCAGATCTTGGCAATCCGTTGTGTAGTGTTCCAGCTGTGATTCATTTCTTTCTACTGTTATCTTCCAGATCTTGGCAATCCGTTGTGTAGTGTTCCAGCTGTGATTCATTTCTTTCTACTGTTATCTTCCAGATCTTGGCAATCCGTTGTGTAGTGTTCCAGCTGTGATTCATTTCTTTCTACTGTTATCTTCCAGATCTTGGCAATCCGTTGTGTAGTGTTCCAGCTGTGATTCATTTCTTTCTACTGTTATCTTCCAGATCTTGGCAATCCGTTGTGTTGTGTTCCAGCTGTGATTCATTTTTTTCTACTGTTATCTTCCAGATCTTGGCAATCCGTTGTGTTGTGTTCCAGCTGTGATTCATTTCTTTCTACTGTTATCTTCCAGATCTTGGCAATCCGTTGTGTAGTGTTCCAGCTGTGATTCATTTCTTTCTACTGTTATCTTCCAGATCTTGGCAATCCGTTGTGTAGTGTTCCAGCTGTGATTCATTTCTTTCTACTGTTATCTTCCAGATCTTGGCAATCCGTTGTGTAGTGTTCCAGCTGTGATTCATTTCTTTCTACTGTTATCTTCCAGATCTTGGCAATCCGTTGTGTAGTGTTCCAGCTGTGATTCATTTCTTTCTACTGTTATCTTCCAGATCTTGGCAATCAGTTGTGTAGTGTTCCAGCTGTGATTCATTTCTTTCTACTGTTATCTTCTAGATCTTGGCAATCCGTTGTGTAGTGTTCCAGCTGTGATTCATTTCTTTCTACTGTTATCTTCCAGATCTTGGCAATCCGTTGTGTAGTGTTCCAGCTGTGATTCATTTCTTTCTACTGTTATCTTCCAGATCTTGGCAATCCGTTGTGTAGTGTTCCAGCTGTGATTCATTTTTTTCTACTGTTATCTTCCAGATCTTGGCAATCCGTTGTGTAGTGTTCCAGCTGTGATTCATTTCTTTCTACTGTTATCTTCCAGATCTTGGCAATCCGTTGTGTAGTGTTCCAGCTGTGATTCATTTCTTTCTACTGTTATCTTCCAGATCTTGGCAATCCGTTGTGTAGTGTTCCAGCTGTGGTTCATTTCTTTCTACTGTTATCTTCCAGATTGTTTTGGATCTTTTACGTTTGCGTTTACCCAATGGTTGTCTATATTAGTGCTGTTTTCATAACAGTAAGTCTCTATTCGTAGGGACTGGCCGTATGTCATGATTGTATGTAGTTAGTCATTTTCTAAGATCATTTTCCATTATATCGTCATTTTCTTCTTCATTGTTAGGAATGTCATAATACATATTAAGACATTCAATCCTGCAAACAATCAAGATTGAAACTATCAGTGTTGGTGTCAGATAGTGATTGAAGGAAATAAAATAAATATGTTGTGATATCATAGCTAGTGTTGTATATTTGCCGCAGCTCATGTGCTACTATAGCTGGTGTTGGTATCAGATTAGAAGATACATGAACTGGCCTGTTCACAAACTGCTTATAATGTAGATCTGAACATTTGAGAATTTTCACTTATTCCTAGTTGATTTTGATGATTATTGTTTGTGTGTGTTTGTTATTAACGATGAATTTTAAAATATTTATTTTACTGTTTCTCTTATAGGCCAGAGTACATGCACCAAAAGATCGAATCTTGTCTGCCTGGACAGGTGGATCTGTCCTGACGTCTCTGCCCTTTTTTGAGAAAAACTGGATCAGCAGAAAGGATTACCAGGAGTCTGGACCTCAAGTCGTGAATACACGCTGCTTTTAAGTCGGATTAACCTCTTTGGAGACTCAACAGGTTGTGAGATAGATCAAGCTAAAGAAGGGACATTTCAATTTTATTTATTCTAAATCTATTTTTTGTTCTTTATTGAACTTTCATAAACAACAGAAATAAATAAATAAACAGGAGAAATGTTAGAAGCAACTTATATTAATATTATCATTTTATGTAACTCTTTAGTAGTCATATCTTTGCACATTAAATTGTCAAATATCTGCACCCTTAACTTATCATCATCATCAAGGTGCGTACCCTTTTTAGGACGTTGCTCTCTTTGCAGCACATCTGAAATTCACCCTTGTCTCTAGCCAGTTCACCCACTTCGTCTATGTTCATATTCATGGTTTCTTTACTATCGTGTAGCCATCTTATTCTTGGTCTGCCTCTGCGTCCTGGGACCCTGTCCTCTAGTATTGCTCTTTCCAGGCCATCGTGACGCTTGATATGACCAAAGTATGTAATTTTCTGTATAGTATGTTGTTTATCAACCAATTCTCTTTAACATTTAGTTCTTTCAGGACATCAGTGTTCTTTCTTTTCCTGTCCATGGTATTCGTAGGATCTTTCTGTAGCATTTAGTTTCGAAGGACTGAATTTTCGTTCTTAATTTTTGTGTAATATTCCATGATTCACAACAATAAGTAGCCACTGGGAAAATGCATGCTCTCAATATTTTTAATTTTAATATTTTGCTGGTGCTTTGCCACATGTTCTTCATTTTGTTTAACTTCTTGATTGCTATTGCTAATCTTCTTGAGATCTCTTTGGAGCAGTCACCGTTATTGTTAATTATTGAGCCCAGATATTAGCAGCTTCTCACACATTGGAGGTCTTCATTGTTTATTTGGATGTTAGGTGAGCCTTTTTCTTTGTCAATTGACATGATTTTTGTTGTTCTTAACTTGTCATATTTTCACTTCAAACTGTGATATCTACACCTTCGATTGTCATAACTTATACTACCTTACAAGGTGTTCTTAAAAAGGCTCATCTGTAGGCTAGACAATGGGTCCCTGAAGCAAAAAGGGTTTTGTTCAATCTGTTTGGTAATTTTTCTTTCTAGCTCTATATTTGTTCAATATCTATTTATGCTATTCATTTGCTTTCCTATGCTTTCCTTATGCTTTCCCTATGCTTTCCTATGCTTTCCTATGCTTTCCTATGCTTTCCTATGTTTTCCTATGCTTTCCCTATGGCTCATAAAAAATGCCTTATCCTCTTTTTACTATTATACGCTTCCTTTTTGGGGTACCGCAACAGACGTGCCATGAATTTGTCAAAGCTTCTCTAAAGTAACAAAATTATCGAATATGAACATTTTAGAGAAATAAATGTGTGTAGAAAAAAAAAATATTATTATATGTTAGTTGCAGTGGCGGCTCGTAATCATTTTTGTTTGTGGGTCCCACATATTTTCGAAAAAATTGTGGTTTTGGGTTAGGTTATATTTCAATATATAAAATAATATATACATGTTACACATTATTTTTTGCGAGCCGCCATTGGTTAGTTGTATCTTAACGTGGCAAGAATTGTACTTTACTTGTACACAACTATTACTGTCTCCATGATAATTACAAATATAATTTTTCTTAGTATATTTGGGTTATATCTGCATCCTGATATGTATAATACATTGCATGTGTCTTAAGAAGGTTGCACATTTGAATTTTGTTCGACTACTTGGCTCTGCCTTTTGGCTAAGATCAAAGTACAGTGCCCACTTGATCTCTGCCTAAGGGTGTGAGCCTTCATGAAGCCAATATGCAACTAAATACATTTACACAAATTCCGAGCAGCTCTCTTTCGAAAAAAGTGACAACGCTCGGAGTTTAAACATGTTCAAACGTAACTGGGTCCACTCCTGGCACTACCGATAGGGCCCAATAAATATATATATTTTTTTTATTTTAAAACAAAAATAATAAAATTATGAAAAAATATATTTGTATAAATCGCATTTTTTTTATATTGTTTGTTACAAACTTTGAGAATATGTTACATGTGAAATATTTGTTATTGTGTTTGTTCAAAGTTACTGTAGCTGTTTTCTGTCTTCACATGAGTTTTTATGTGTTTCTTTATTTACTGTTAATATTGAGTTTGTTTTATCTTTGTTACGATTGTTATGTGTAAATGTTACTGTTGCTGTTGTTTCTTCTTCTGTTATTGTCTTTTTTACTTATGTTACCGGATTGTTGTCCAGTGTTGTGGTTTTCTTTATTGTTTTGTCTTTGTTTTAGTAGCTTAGGTGATAGTTATTTTTGCTTTTTGACAGGATTCTGCAATACCATTTTCACATCTTTTCTCGTGGTCTTTCTCTCACCTTCTTTCCTGATGTTTTATTGTAGAAGATTCTGTATAAAGTGGCATTTGGTTTCTTTCTTATTAAGTAGCTGAACCAATTATTCTTTGTTTCTCAATGTAATTCAAGCAAGGTTCTGTGCCATCTTTCTTTCTTATGCTGATGGTAGTGACTTTGTTTTTCAATGTAATTCAAGCAAGGTTCTGTCCCAACTTTCTTTCTTATGCTGATGGTGGTGACTTTGTTTCTCAATGTAATTCAAGCAAGGTTCTGTGCCACCTTTCTTTCTTATGCTGATGGTAGTGACTTTGTTTCTCAATGTAATTCAAGCAAGGTTCTGTGCCATCTTTCTTTCTTATGCTGATGGTAGTGACTTTGTTTTCAATGTAATTAAGCCAAGGTTCTGTCCCAACTTTCTTTCTTATGCTGAAGGTAGTGACTTTGTTTATAAAGTAATAAAACAAGGTTCTGTGCACCTTTCTTTCTTATGCGTGGTGGTGACTTTGTTTCTCAATGTAATTCAAGCAAGGTTCTGTGCCACCTTTCTTTCTTATGCTGATGGTAGTGACTTTGTTTCTCAATGTAATTCAAGCAAGGTTCTGTGCCAACTTTCTTTCTTATGCTGATGGTAGTGACTTTGTTTCTCAATGTAATTCAAGCAAGGTTCTGTGCCAACTTTCTTTCTTATGCTGATGGTAGTGACTTTGTTTCTCAATGTAATTCAAGCAAGGTTCTGTGCCAACTTTCACTCTTATGCTGATGGTAGTGACTTTGTTTCTCAATGTAATTCAAGCAAGGTTCTGTGCCAACTTTCTTTCTTAAGCTGATGGTAGTGACTGTCTGTAACTGTATAAAGAGTCTATAAAAACGAAGGATTGCTTTAATGCACCGGGTTTCCTCTACGAATTTGTCCATCTCTCATAGATGAAACATCAACCCGCCAAGAGTACAAACTCCGTATCTCCAGCAACACTTATATGGAAAACCTAACAAAATAAACATACGAACCGAATGATAAGTTCTGATTCGAACAACCACCTTCAGAACGTAAATCACACGTCTTGACCACTTCATCACAAGACCCCAATGAGAAAATAAAATGATACAGCAAAGAGATATGATCAGACGACGTTATCACAAAGAGAAATAGATGATACAATAAAGAGATATGATCAGACGACGTTATCACAAAGACTTCAGATATTATAACTTGATGATGATCTTTGAAATAACAAACAAATTGAGTTATATAATAGGACATGCTGCTTGATACAGAGAGGCGGTCCATCAGGCGACGCGTAAAGGGGCGGCATAAGCAGCAAAATCAAAATTGTAGTCTTTTTTAAAGAAAAACATTTAAGGGCGGCATTTCGAAAACTTGCATCATACTGAGAAAATATACCGCACGGCACTGTATATAATACTTAATTTTTAAAAACTTTCACTTAATTTGGACTGTTTATTTCCACATGAAATATGAGCCTATTTATGCAAAATTGATATACAGTGAAAATGTGTTGTAGAGTTATGCTTGATTGATAAGATCATCATCACTGCACTTCGTTGAGTAACCATGTGTGCTCCAATCTCTTTCTTACATAGAAAGATCTCAGTGGCAGTGCACGAACTCTGTAGCACCGGCGAGGGTCCGCGATGTAGTTTAGAAGAAGATGAAAATATTTTGTAGGAATTTTATTTTTTAATA
This sequence comes from Arion vulgaris, assembly GCA_020796225.1. Classification (NCBI taxonomy): domain Eukaryota; kingdom Metazoa; phylum Mollusca; class Gastropoda; order Stylommatophora; family Arionidae; genus Arion; species Arion vulgaris. Next base: position 5,615,447 of record CM036763.1, read on the forward strand.
TTTCTAAATAATTTTGCCTGAGCAGGGTCTTTCCAACCCGTTCTTCTGCATTTTGAACTGTCAAGGTTCTTTTACGTGCTCAACCTGAACTCGGAACCTACGTTTCATCGTCCGACTATGATAGGAATAGGAGCTCGATCTCACCTACACTGAAATCAGGGATTTCTGAAAAAATATATGATGGCTCCCTTAAAAGGAACCGAGTACCTTTTAGAACAAGTGGCGAGAACTTAACCTCTACATCACAGAGAAAAGATAGAATTATGCACAATAAATAAACTGAACAAATTGTTGAAAATAAATTCCACATATTTTAATCAAATTAAATTACTTGCAATTTGGTTTCATTTTAAAACATACATTTTTGCAAAGAAAACTTTGCTCCGTAAAATAAATGACTTAAATAAAAATACAGAAAACAACCATTGAAAATGTCATGTGTAAATTTCTGTTGGAACCAGAGGCGGCTCGTCATTAAGGACCACTGGGGCCAGGCCCCACCAAAAATAACATGTTTTTATTATTTTATAAATTAAAACATAACCCAAAACCATGATTTTTCTGAAAAATGTATGTCTGACTCCACCAACAAAATTTATCCCGAGCCGCCACTGGTTGGAACATAGTAAGTATTTTTTGGGTGGTCTATTTGGAATATCCGCTTAGACGACGTGATATATCATGAAAGCATAACAACAATTTCTTATATTGCAACTTTTTCTTGTCATTCTGGATCTTGTGAAACATCGACTGAGAGTCAGTAACAACAACAGCTCCAGTAAACGGAGTCCCAGGGAGTCAATGGATTGCAGCAGTAACAGCCTCAACACTTGTATCAGTTATTGAAAGTTCACTGTCTTCTTCTTCTTCTTCTTCTTCAAACGCTCCATATCGACCACTTGTTAAACCACTCTATGTGATTTGTATATGATCTGAATCTAAACTGTATGTTGTGCCAGTTATGCGCCTACAAGTAGGCCAGAACGTTTGATTTTGCCACGCTTTTTATTTACTAGGGTAGCTTTCGTCGGCCTCTACCACTGTCTCCTCTTAGGACATGCCTTTGTCGGTCTCAGTGTTACTATTCTTTGCTTTTCTTATGGGCCCTGGCAAACATATTCTTATTATATTGCAACTGAACACGTCTTATATTATAACTGAAAACGACGTCTTATATTGCAACTAAAATGGGTGCCATGAGACTAAAATAGTATTTTCTGCTGTTCATTTATTATTTCTTGAAGAAATTTTTACTAATAAAAACTGCATTTTTCTGATTATTTTTTCTTTTCCGTACACTATCATTCGTTGGGCGTGTTTGGTTAATGCATAGTGCGTTCGCCTGTCGATTTGATCACAAGAGGCTTGTGGGTTCAATCCCCACTCGACGTTCCACACGTTAGGAAAGGAATTGGTCCTCCTACCTCCTGCATACTAGGGTATGGAAAAGTGAAGTGACAGGCACTTCATACCCTAAGGTCTGAATGGGCTACGTGAAGTTTTATTTATTTATATACATTATCATACACCATCTTAGATTTCAAGAAATCGATGTTAAGTCTGAAGCCGATGTCGTCTGGGTTTTGGGTTTTTCCCGATCCAGAAGCACTTGAGCTGAAAGCTCTTCGGCTCGGTGCCATGGACATCGTAACCCTTCGGTTCAGTGCCACGAACACCGTAAATCTGGGGAACCTGTGGCTTTTCTGCCAGCCCGCGGAATTGAACCCGCATTCACAGAGGGCTAGTCACCCGTAGTCCAACGCACTACGAACACGCTGGGCAGCGGTAATGGGGACACAGTCACATAAGATAACTTTACTCTTCGCAGGTACTAGTGTCATCTTAGAGTTAATATTAGACTGTATCCTTTCACTTTGAAGTTTTGTTAGTTTATATTCATTTCTAGATCGGAAAAAAGCAGAAACCTCTGTAGCTATCTCTTACCACATGATAACTGATTGTCAAGCATCTAGTTTAATGGATGGATGAACAAACATGAAACAAATTAGAAATGATAAAGATCAATTGAGAGTGAACAAAAATCACAATAAGAGTAATTTGTGAGCAGCTGGATGAGGAAAATTGAAATTAACAGTTACATTTATTTCCTGTCTAATCTACTAAGTGATACAACAGCAAAGGCGAGTCTGAATAGAAACACGCATGACGAAATCGCATGCGCTGGACCAAAAGGTGCAGGTATCATAGCGTTTCTGAAAACAGTGTCACATATTCATGATAAAATAGCAGAAATCATACAAAATGTATACCAAAAAACTGTTTATAAAAGGATTAAATGATAATTCCTATCGTACCGTTATACGTTACACAGGGCATGCAAGTAAGTTCTCCATACCAGGCAAAAAGATGATTACACTATAGCAAAAGAATAATATGTGGGTTGCTGTTGCATCAAATGTTCAAAAATCATTAGTTGTGTACCACTGTTGAGCTCAATATGAATTGTATTATATCTTCTGTTTGTGAAACAAATTATACTTCATGTTTCTGTTACGGAGAGTCACAGAAATCATCAGCATGAAAACTCTTCAATGTCTGCTGTGAAAGACTGAGCTCCTATGGTTCTGCATGCAGGTTTTTAACATCAGTTCAGTAGTAAATCATCATCATATAGCATGTTCTGTGCAGAACATTGCCACCCTAAGAGTCTTTCGAAATTTCTCTCTCTCATATGTAAGATGTTCCGCCTCTGCTCAGATCAACAGTTACATCCTGAATACATCTTCCCCGTGGTCTCCTCTTGTTTTCTTTGACGAGATGCCTCCTTCCATAATAGTCTTCTCCATCCTTTCATGTCTTTGTATCAATCAATCAAGTGCCATGCCTGCCGGCGTAGGCGATCATGTCTCTCCACAACTCTCTTTGCTTGGTGCATGTAATCAGTTCTGACGTCGATATTTTGTCGAACCATGATGTCAGGCCCTCCAACATCTTCTCCCTCTGTCTTCCACGATCTCTCCTTCCTGAATTTTACCTGTAGTCACCAAATGTTCTAAACCTTCTCTTCGCATTATATGCCCGAAGAACCTTGATTGTCGGATTCTTATTCTTTTGATAAGGTTTCTTTGTGTGCAGACCTGATTTAAAACCTCCACGTTTGTTTTCTTTGCTGTCCATGGAATTCTCAACATTCTTCTGTAAAACCACATCTCTGTGGCTTCCAATGATCGTATTGATTGTTTGTTTTTGTCTTTGTATATATAACCAATAACAAATGAAAAATGTGATGATTACGACTTGCTAATTTGTTTTCAGATTATAATTTGCATCATCTTCCTGGTAGTAGTCTGGTTGTTCTGTTTTTCATTGATCTTGTATTTTCACCTGACTGATACACCTGTTCATCTCTGGTTGGCATCTCCTAACTATTCTCGTGTTTTCATACTCAGTGACTCCATGAGCATGATTCGTAAAGTCGAATCAGGAATGATGAGACGCAACTGGGTGGAGGTACTGGTACAGACAGTGATCAGAGAAACCACCTTCATTTTTGTCTCTGGGCACGCAGGAGTTAGGGGTAATGAACGAGCTGATAGATTGGCTGGCTTAGCTACAATATCAGAGGGAGCTGCCATGGATCGAAATGACATTCTTAACGTATTGAGATGGTCTTTCCGAACAGAGGAGTTTCATGGCTGTGAATCCCATTCGATGACCAGGTTGAGAGAGATGGGTGTCAATATTGGTGCTGCCCGAAAAGAACTACATACTAAATATGTAAAGAGATTGATTAATAAACATCGAATTGTCGTGTTGAGCCGCTGGACCCTGCTGGATTTGCTGAGCCAGAGATCGGAGCACCTATGGACATGTCCGGAGTGATGTGATTATAGTTCTCATATAACTGATAACCTGTTCATCTCATTGATCTTGTATTTTCACCTGACTGATACACCTGTCCATCTCATTGATCTTGTGTTTTCACCTGAATGATACACCTAAAATACTTGATATAATGATTTTGAACTGGTGTTTTGGGCCGCTGGATGCTCTGAATTTGTTGATGCGGGGATCAGAGCACATATGGGCAGGTCCGGAGTGCTATGATGGTAGTCCTCATATAACTGATGATACCCAATATTGTGACACTGTTTATTCTGGGATTACAAGTAAAACATGTGTAATCTCTCCTTATTGCATGATGATCACCAAGTATGTCCCTTGCGGAATGACGCTTTCATCATAACCCGCATGAAAACTCTATGTCTCTTGCGGAATGACGCTTTCATCATAACCCGCATGAAGTCTAAATATCTATGTCTGTCTCTTGCGGAATGACGCTTTCATCATAACCCGCATGAAAACTCTATGTCTCTTGCGGAAGTTCTCCCACATCCTCCAGCATCATGTTCAAGGTTTTTTCGATGTCCTGCTGCAACCTTTATCTTGGTCGTCCCCTGCCTCGTACTCCAGGATCCATGCCTTCCATTACCGTTCTCTCCAACCACTGTGACGTTTAACATGGCCAAAATATTTCATCTTCTGAGACATGTTGTTATTTATGAGTCAATGCTCCACAATATGTAGGTCTTGTAGGATGTCTATGTTCTTTCTGTTCTTGTCCAGGATTTCTAAGAACTTTTCTGTAACACATTGTTTCAAAAGTTTCAATTGTGTTCTTTATATTAATCTTAAATATGTTGGGAAAAAAATGCGCCTTTGATTGGATAAATCTTCAAGTTTCTTATCAACCTTTTCGTTCAACGATTTCTTTGTAATGCCGAGGAAGACAGAAACAAAGTCTTCACCAAGAGCTTTGGTCAAGTCATGATCATTCTCCAAGGCGGCAGTAGCATCTTCTAATGTTTTAGGAATTTTTGGAGCTGTCTGATCATTCTGTGGTGGACACGCCAACTTCCTCTCAAGACCATCAATACCAGCAGCTATTGTACCTGCTAGAGCAAGGTAGGGATTTGCTGCACTGCTAGGCAGTCGATTCTCCAGGTAAATGTTGCTTCTTTCAGTTTTTAGACGTAGGAAGCAGGATCTGTTTTCCTCTGCCCATGTTGCTGTCTTTGGTGTCATCTCATCAATCAAGCGAATATAACAGTTTAGAGTGGGACAAAATAGAGCAGTCAATGCAGGAGCATGCAGAACAAGTCCAGCTATCCAATGACGTGCGATATCTGAAAGTTGAATTGCGTCATTCAAGTCCAAGAATTCATTAGCGTTATTTACTGACCACAAGGAGTGGTTAAGATGAAAGCCATTAGCATGACCATGCTCATTTGGGCATGCCATGAATGTTGGTATCAAGTTGTGTTTACCCAGACAGACTCTCAAACCGTCTTTCATTATCATGATTGAATCTGCTGAAGAAATGCCCTCCTCGGGTCGAAAGGTGATTTCAAATTGACCAGCAGCAAATTCTGACATAAATGTTTCAAGTTGAAGTCCCGCCTTCTCTAAACGATAGCAGGTGTCCAGCAAATTGTCTTCCTTTCCAGCCATGTTGTCGAAGCGTCCATAAGCTTCCTGTGTTTTGTTGTTGAAAGGTGTTGTGCCATCCATCTATAGAGAACAAAACAGAACATTCTTTGAAACAAAATTCGTTAATTAGCCTATCGTATATAATGTATACTGCCCGAGTGGTTACCGGGGCCCAAATTTAGGGTGTAAAGAATAGAACCATTGTTACCTGCCACGCATGTCGTATGAGGCGACTAAGGAGTTTTGGCTGAAATCTCATACACATGTCCTAAACGTGTAGAAGTCTATGCGTTTAGGGGCATACAAACCAATGTGCAACGTATACACGTTCTTGGCAAAGATCAAACATATCACAAAGAGTGATTAAAATTGGTCGTAAAGAACGAACGCAAAGACAAGAAGATATAATGTATACATGATAAATTTATTCTACTGTCTTTACTCTAATCATGTTTTCTCTCACAGTCAGGATAAGATCAGTTTTATCTAGTTGTATAAACATGTGTTCTAGCGGTCTTTAACCTAGTTCTAAGCCCGCGTGCCCAGCGTGTTCGTAGCGCGTTGGACTACGGGTGACAAGTCCTCTGTAAGTTCGGGTTCAACTCCGCGGACTGGCAGAAAAGCTACAGGTTCCCCAGATTTACGATGTTCGTGGAACCGAACCGAAGGGTTATGATGCCCATGACACCGAGCCGAAGAGCTTTCAGCTCAAGTGCTTCTGGATCGAAAAAAAATAACCTAGTTCTAAGGGCATCTGTTCTAGTAACCTTTAATCTAGTTGTAATGACCTTTGTTCTAGTAACCTTTAATCTAGTTGTAATGACCTTTGTTCTAGTAACCTTTAACCTAGTTGTAATGGCATTTGTTCTAGTAACCTTTAACCTTGTTGTAAGAACATTTGTTCGTGTAATCTTTAGCCTATATTATTAATCTCCTGCACTACATAAACTCGAGTTGAGGCAGAAATAATACAGTGTGTCATATTATTGTTTGCATATCAACAAATGTGCTTTGTCATGGACGGAGAAGAATTTATATATAAAATATAAATTTGATGGATAGCTAAAACATGCGTTGTCAGAGAGACTTCATTATCTTATATTAGTATCATCATCAGTAGCCCACATAGTTCCCAAGGAGCACATAAGATACAGATAACAAATGTCCACACACATCTTTCCTGTACTTGTCTTCTATCTTCAAATGTAGTTTATACATGAGTTTGAGTTCTGCTAAGTTCGCCTCTATGTGCAAGTAGACCTTACCTTTTCCCACTGTTGTCATGGTCTTGGGTGATAAGAGACAGGCGGTCGAAGGTGGACTCTCGAGTATAATTCTCTTCTTCTCTTCATCATGGGCAATTATTCCCTAGCTTATCATTATTACAACCGAATCTTCATCATTGGCAATTATTCCCTATCTTATCATTATTGCAACCGAATCTTCGTCATGGAGCAATTATTCTCTATCTTATCATTATTACAACCGAATCTTCATCATTGAGCAATTATTCTCTATCTTATCATTATTACAACGGAATCTTCATCATTGAGCAATTATTCTCTATCTTATCATTATTACAACCGAATATTCGCCATGGAGCAATTATTCTCTATCTTATCATTATTACAACCGAGTCTTCGTCATGGATCAATTATTCTCTATCTTATCATTATTACAACCGAATCTTCATCATTGGCAATTATTCTCTATCTTATCATTATTACAACCGAATCTTCATCATGGAGCAATTATTCTCTATCGTATCATTATTACAACCGAATATTCATCATGGCAATTATTCCCTATCTTATCATTATTACAACCGAATCTTCATCATTGGCAATTATTCCCTATCTTATCATTATTACAACCGAATCTTCATCATTGGCAATTATTCCCTATCTTATCATTATTACAACCGAATCTTCATCATGGAGCAATTATTCTCTATCGTATCATTATTACAACCGAATATTCATCATGGGCAATTATTCCCTATCTTATCATTATTACAACCGAATCTTCATCCTGGTAAATTATTCCCTATCTTATCATTATTACAACGGAATTTTCATCCTGGGAAATTATTCCATATCTTATCATTATTACAACCGAATATTCATCATGGGCAATTATTCCCTATCTTATCATTATTACAACCGAATCTTCATCATTGGCAATTATTCCCTATCTTATCATTATTACAACCGAATCTTCATCATTGGCAATTATTCCCTATCTTATCATTATTACAACCGAATCTTCATCATGGAGCAATTATTCTCTATCGTATCATTATTACAACCGAATCTTCATCCTGGGAAATGATTCCCTATCTTATCATTATTACAACCGAATCTTCATCATGGGCAATTATTCCCTATCTTATCATTATTACAGCCGAATCTTCATCCTGGTAAATTATTCCCTATCTTATCATTATTACAACGGAATCTTCATCCTGGGAAATTATTCCATATCTTATCATTATTACAACCGAATCTTCATCATGGAACAATTATTCCCTATCTTATCATTATTACAACCGAATCTTCATCATTGGCAATTATTCCCTATCTTATCATTATTACAACCGAATCTTCATCATTGGCAATTATTCCCTATCTTATCATTATTACAACCGAATCTTCATCCTGGGCAATTATTCCCTATCTTATCATTATTACAACCGAATCTTCATCATTGGCAATTATTCCCTATCTTATCATTATTACAACCGAATCTTCATCATGGAACAATTATTCTCTATCGTATCATTATTACAACCGAATCTTCATCATTGGCAATTATTCCCTATTTTATCATTATTACAACGGAATCTTCATCCTGGAAATTATTCCCTATCTTATCATTATTACAACCGAATCTTCATCCTGTAAATTATTCCTATCTTATTATTATTACAACCGAATCTTCATCCTGGGAAATTATTCCCTATCTTATCATTATTACAACCGAATCTTCATCATTGGCAATTATTCCTATCTTATCATTATTACACCGAATTTCATCATTTAGCAATTATTCCTATCTTATCATTATTACAACCGAATCTTCATCATTGGCAATTATTCCCTATCTTATCATTATTACAACCGAATCTTCGTCATGGACAGAGTTGGTAGGAACTGTACATCGAATACCAGTAGGTGTATTGTCTAGGATAGCTCTCCGATAAACAGCGGATGGTAGAAGACTTGGACGTCCAATGGAAACATGGACAAATATTATGGACAGTTAAAAGCTTATAGCCTTACATGGGAAACAATAAAGCGAAAAAGTGGAAGAACATCAACAATTGAATCTCTTGTGAAGGTTATATGTCAAACGGAACACAAAGAGAAAATAGATTACAAAAGAGGAAATAGATTACAAAGATAATATAGATTACCTAAGAGGAAATAGATTACAAGAGAAAATAGATTACAAGAGGAAATAGATTACAAAGAGAAATAGATTACAAAGAGAATATAGAAAATTACAAGAGGAAATAGATTACAAAGAGGAAATAGATTACAAAGAGAATATAGATTCAAGAGAAGATTAAAAGATTACAAAGAGGAAATAGATTACAAAGAGAAATAGATTACAAGAGGAAATAGATTACAAAGAGAAATAGATTACAAAGAGGAAATAGATTACAAAAAATAGATTACAAGAGAATAGATTACAAAGAGAAATAGATTACAAAGAAAATAGATTACAAGAGGAAATAGATTACAAAGAGGGAAATAGATTACTAAGAGGAAATAGATTACAAGAAAATAGATTACAAGAGAAATAGATTACAAAGAGAAATAGATTACAAAATAGATAGAAATAGATTACAAAGGAAATAGATTACAAGAAATAGATTACAAAGAGAAAGAGAAATAGATTACAAAGAGAAATAGATTACTGAATGATTCAGTATTAGATAGATTGGAAAAGTTACTAGGGATTGCAGATTCAAGAGGTAGGGCGTCTGTAGCTTGAAGTGGTAGGCGTCTGCAGCTTAAGTGGTAGGGCGTCCGTAGCTTAAGTGGTAGGGCGTCTGCAGCTTAAGTGATAGGGCGTCTGCAGCTTAAGTGATAGGGCGTCTGCAGCTTAAGTGGTAGGGCGTCTGCAGCTTAAATGATAGAGAGTTCGATCACAACCCAAGCGTACCTGGTTCAAACTCTGCGGTGGGCAAATTGGAAGCAATTTTTCGGCTGGATTTTCACGAACGGTAAAATAGATCTCACCATTCATAAAGCATTGACAAACTACTGAACGTATAAGTAGTGCCTAGAAAATCAACACCTCGTTTACTGAGGTTGATAGCGAAGTCCTGTAAAGGATATGCCAGAATTGTTCTCTTTGAATTCCTTCCTGGCAACAACTTACATCCTATTTTGTTACATCTGTCTGCTCATCTTAAAACTGGTACATCAGTTCTGTCCTGCAGATGTGCTTGTATTATCTCTTCTCTCCACACGCTCTTACAATCAAAGGTTAATTGCATATCCTTTACAGGACTTTGCGAATCAACCCCAGCTTTTAACGCTGTGTGTGAATTTTCTAGTCATTATTACGTTCAGTTGTTTGCCATTGCTTTCTGAGCGGGTAGTACTATCGTCCTTTGGTAAAAATCCACGCGAAACAATTTGCAACCAAATTGTCCGTAGCGTGATTCGAACTCAGAACGCCGGGGTTAATAGACCGAGTCACTATTCCCTTTTTTTTTTTTTTTCCTTGGATCCAGAAGCACTTGAGCTGAAAGCTCTTCGGCTCGGTGTCATGGACATCGTAACCCTTCGGCTCGGTGCCACGAACACCGTAAATCTGGGAACCTGTAGCTTTTTGCCAGTCCGCGGAGTTGAACCCGCACTTACAGAGGACTAGTCACCCGTAGTCCAACGCGTTACGAACACGCTGGGCACGCGGGCCATTAACCCACCTAAAACATTCAAACTGTCTGCATAACAACAAAGCGACCCATCTTCACTTCTCCTACCCCTTCTCCAATAAACACCCCTCTCCCACAGCACAATAGACAGACAATAAAACTAACCTCATAAATCATGAACTCAGCCTCTATCGCAGACTTGATGGTCAATCCAAACTTCTCCTTCAGTCTCTTGACCTGCTTCAACGCAACAGACCTCGGAGAAACTTCATTTTCAGGCTTTCCCGAAGGAGAAACTACTTCACATAGAGCACCTCCTACTTGATATCCATCGGGCGTCAGCCAAGGCAGAGGTCTAAGAGATTCAGGGTCTACCCTAACTGTTCCGACTGATGACCTCGCATCAAAGATGTATGAATCTGTTTCAACATCAGATCCTTCAAATGCAACACTTCCTGTCAGATAAAGGCACTAATGTTGAGAGTATGCAGCAGTAAAAAAATGTTTTAATGATTTTTTAAAATTATCATTACTACCTGTAGTACCTCTTAATAGGACAGTGTAGGACTGGTGGAAGGGGAGTCTAAGGAATGTAATGACGCATGGCTAGTACAGTCGCCGCGAAGCTGTTCAGATTAAAGTTTTCATTTATGCCCACATTTATAAAAATATTTTGGCCTTACCATGAATCGAACACGGGTCTCCCGAATTGGAGACGCTCTAATACTTTCAACTAGACCACAGATTCCCAAACTTTTTCGGCCCACCGCCCACTTTGCACAACATAAAGTTTGTAACCCCCCCATCCACATTTTAAGTTTGCCAACGCCCCCACCCCATATATCCATTCTCTATTTTCTCTTTGATATAAAAATTGATAATATTTCTGTCATACATGGTCAATTTTCAAATGATTATATGCATGAAATGAAAATTGATGAAAAAATGGATCGTGTAGGACGTGCATAATATGAATTTAAATGCAGAATTCAAATTTTAAATGATTATTCAATCGCAAAATTACGAAAATAATTTTAAAATATTTATTATTAATTTCTTCTTTAAGGAGCCACCGACCCCTAATCGTCTGAACACACCCCAATTCTTCTGAACCCACTATCGCCCCTAGAACTCTTCAGCGCCCATGGGGGCGGTACCCCACTTTGGGAAACGCTGGGCTTGAAGCTCCTCTCAGTAGAGTCCGGGAAAAAGAAAGACTTTCCATAAAAAGAAAACAGTTTAAAATCTGCTATCTATTTACATTATATCATCATCATTACGTGCCATAGCGACTTGTGTAGTCAAGTATGTATCTTCACAAACATATATCCTTATGTATATCGACTATAATATGTTTTTTTCGTTCGCTCACTATTAAATCAGATGTAGTCATGGCGCATAATATTTCGTCTCTGACTAATTTATGCGTGAAGACTTGCTTTTCTTAAAACCAGTGCATATCGCCGATCAGGCAAGTCTTAGTCAGAACATCATATGTTTGGACGTTGATACTCTTTCGTGCCATGAAGCCAGACTGTCCAACATGTTTTTTTTGTCATTCTCTGTCTCACCTTCTATCGATTTTTCCTGCTGTTTTTACGTGTGCTGTTATTACTTAAAATTATAAAAAGTAAAATGGAGTAATTTCGTTTCTAACAACACAGTGAGAGATAGAACACACCAACAACCCGTATCAAATATTATAAGGAAACGAAGGTAGAAATATTTAGGTCATGTTCTTAGATCAGACGAAAAGAGACTAAATCGACAAGTCCTTATGTGGTCACCAGTTGGGAAAAGAAAACGTGGAAGACCAAAGATCACTCTTCGAAGAACCATCCAACAAGAAAGTAAACTATTGGAATGTAAAACCATACAAGATCTCCAACTGCTAGCAAAGAACCGTATCACATGGAGATCTAAAACCTCTGCCCTATGTGCCACCTTTGGCTCGAAAGGAACAAACTAACTATCTATTACGTCTTCTAACCCTTACTTTCTCAGTAAATGTAGGAAAAATGCTGATTGCGTCCTTCTGCTTTTGATAATACGTTTTCTGTGTGCCTTGATCTCTTTCATAAGACAAACATTTGTTGTTCTACAGTCCACTGGAATTCTTAGTCGTCTTCTCCTACTTCTTCTTCTCTAATCTTGTATTATCTCACAGCGTCAGGATAAGGAGAGATTTCTAGAACGGGCTTTTGTGTGCACTTCATAAATAGTGTTTTTTCCACCTTTATTATTTCTTTGTTTCACCTTTTGCGTGGACGGACTTTTGCTTTGCATCCACTATATCAGTACACGTACGACCACTGTATCGTACCACTGTATCAGTACCACTGTATCGGTACCACGTATCAGTACCACTGTATCGGAGTACCACTGTATCGGAGTACCACTGTATCGGAGTACCACTCTATCAGTAATCATACCACTGTTCTTCTTGATCCACTGTATCATACTGTTCTTTAATACGCATTGTCTCTTGGTAACCTGCTTATGTGTTCGAAACATAACTATTTAGTTGCTTTTTGATGAAATTCAGTACTAATGTTGTACGCATTTTTGTCCAAGAGTATTAATGCCCTCGTTATTACATCAGATTTGTTTTTTCTGTTTCACATAACAAAGTCCATAATCACTAACCACCTTACTCAGCTGTCACCTTTTCAACAATTGCATAATAGACTTAAGCAGCAACAATATAATGGTTCTGAGTGTACTTAGTAATAGCTGAGTCATAACCTTTCTGAATAACTCAGAGTGGCAGTCTAAACTACATGGTGTTCATGATAAAAGCAGCCCTATCAAGGGAGATAATCTGGCATATGTTTGGTTCAATTATGACGTAAAGATCAAGTGAGTGATTAATTTTGTGATGGAGTGTAATTATGGTGCAGGAAGGGGCGATGAACAAATGTGATGGAAGGATGAGCTAGTCAGAACCAGTTTAAATAGTAAATACACAAAAAGCAATTTGTGCCTGACAACTTTTGATTTGTCAATGGGGCTGCTTTTATCTTGAACACCCTGTAGCTTCTCAGAGTGATAAAGCTATTTTAACCTCTCACAGTGATATTTTGCTGAGAGAGGCAGGAAATAATGGTTCTGAGTGTACTTAGTAATAGCTGAGCAATATATCTTCTGAATAACTCAGAGTGGCAAACTAGCTTCTGAAAGTTACAGAATTTTTTAACCTCTCACAGTGATATTTTGCTGAGAGAGGCAAGAAATATCGGTCTCAGTTCCATGGAGGAGATTTGAGCGAGTTTCTCAGGATAGAGTGGTATGGAGAAATTGCTTGCAGGCCCTATGTCACGTATAACGGTACGAGAGGAATTATTATTAATATTACAGTGAAATACTGAATGACTAGGGTAAATGTGGGAGACTGGGCTTATATTTATTGAAAAGGTTGCCTGGTTGAATAGCTTCTTAGTTTATACGGTTGATTGGTTGATTAATTGATTGGATTATTGACTGGTTGAATGGTTGAATGATTTGATTGATGATATTTTTGCTGGTTGGTTGGTTGGATGATTTTTGATTGATTGATTTATGCTAGTTTGATTAATTCGTTGGATGCTTGCTATTCTGTGAATACTGGGTTGACAGGATGATTAGTTGATTGGCTGGACGGTTATTTGATTAGTTGGATCTTTTGTTGCTTACTTTGATGGTTGATAGTTTGGTTGGATGGTTGATAGTTTGGTTGGATAGTTGATAGTTTGGTTGGATGGTTGATAGTTTGGTTGGATGGTTGATAGTTTGGTTGGATGGTTGATAGTTTGGTTATAGTTGAATGAGTTGATAGGTTGATGGTTGAGTTTGGTTGATAGTTTGGTTGGATGGTTGATAGTTTGGTTGGATGGTTGAGTGAGTTTAGGTTTTTTTGGATGAGGGTTTATAGTTTGAATTTTGGTGATAGTTGATAGTTTGGTTGGATAGTTGATAGTTTGGTTGGATAGTTGATAGTTTGGTTGGATAGTTGATAGTTTGGTTGGATGGTTGATAGTTTGGTTGGATGGTTGATAGTTTGGTTGGATAGTTGATAGTTTGGTTGGATAGTTTTGGGTGTTGATAGTGTTGATAGTGGTTTGGTTGGATAGTTGATAGTTTGGTTGGATAGTTTGTTTATTTGTTTATTTGATAGTATATTTATTATTTGTTTGTTGATTGCCTGGTTAGTGTGTTAAATTGATATTATGACTGATTAAATGATTGACTGCGTGGATATTTTTATTGACTGAGTCCGGATTCGAATCCAGTTGAACCCAGAAAAAAAACTGGTTGATTGCTAAGCTGGCTGAATGTTTTTTTCAGTTGATTGTCTCTTGGTTTTTATAACTCCTACTGTTAATTTTGAATGTGATGAATACGACATATTTTACCTGTTCCTTTTAAGACTTCTTGAAATTTCTGGCCTGGAATGATCAACTTTCTGTCCACGCCACTCAAACAGGTGAGAGAAAGTTGTATAGCATCGTAGACGTCCAGATCTGTAGGTCTCAGACTTCCCATGACAGACGTTTCACAACTTCTTTGGTTCTGATTTTTGTGTTAGAAAATATACATAAACGTTAGGAACAAAGATAAAGACAATACAACGAATCACCCAACGTATTTTCTAAAGGTAACTTCTGTAGGGACAACATCAGCACAGATACAAGATAAACTAAAAAGTTAATTGCATATCCTTTACAGGACTTTGCGAATCAACGCCAGCTTTTTAACGCTGTTTGTGATTTTTCTAGGCATTATTACGTTCAGTAGTTTGCCATTGCTTTCTGTACGGGTGGTGCCATCGTCCTTTTGTAAAAATTCAGCGAAACAATTTGCAACCAAACTGTCCGCAGCGTGATTCGAACTCAGAATGTCGGGGTTAATAGACCGAGTCACTATCCCTAAGCCACAGACACACAGATAAACTACTCGCCAATATCTTAAAAGAGTCTAAAGGGTTGACTTCATTGCATCTGGTTTACCCCATATGGCTCTGTCCCTATAGGTAGATATGACATGTCATCTGCCGAGAGTGTTGATGCAACAAAGCAACAACACCGTAGCTTCAGCAACAATTTTAGAGATCTCATTTTTTGTTTAAAGACTGCAGATATTACTCGGTCAGGATTCAAACTCACAACCATCAGAACGAGAGGCCAAATATTAGTCACTTGACTAAAGAGGTCAATAGATGACCCACTACTAGTCAATATAATAACGTGTAATAGTCAAACTGTGTTTGGTGCTAGCTAGACCAGAGCTAAATATAAACTTATGGACCTGCGGATTCAGGTAAGAATTATGGGAAATCAGACCACAACTACATCACGTGACCTCGCATTCCAGTATTGTTGTATATAGACGAATACATTTTAAAATCAACGCAAAATGCTGTATCGAAGACATTTTATGCAACAAGTTAAGTTGAACAATAAGGAATATCAATATTATGAATATTTTTCACCAATAAATAACCATAGACTCACAGAAGTTAGTAAAATTGCAAAAAAACAACTTGCAGTTTTCTATCAAACATATATATATATATTCCAGCCTACAACTTAAGACTATGTCAGGGTTTTCTTAGGCAGTTATCAGGACCAGATTGAGTTGACTGTGGCTAGACACGATGCTTCAATCAATCAAGTGTCGTGCCTTCTGGCGTATGCGATCATGTCTTTCCACAACTCACTTTGTTTGGTGCATGTAATCAGTTCTGACGTCGATATTTTGTCGAACCATGATGTCAGGCCATCCAACATCTTCTCACTCTGTCTTCCACGATCTCTCCTTCCTGAATTTTACCTGTAGTCACCAAATGTTCTAAACCTTCTCTTCGCATTATATGCCCGAAGAACCTTGATTGTCTGATTCTTATTCTTTTGATAAGGTTTCTTTGTGTGCAGGCCTGATTTAAAACCTCCACATTTGTTTTCTTTGCTGTCCATAGAATTTTCAGCATTCTTCTGTATAACCACATCTCTGTGGCTTCCAATGATCGTATTGATTGTTTGTTCATTGTCCATGATTCGCTGCCATACATAAGTATTGGCTCAATATATCACTGGAGTACTCGTTTTCACAATGTCATTGGTAGTGAGTTCACGCATAGTGTGTTCTTCATTTTCATAAAAGCTGCTTTCGTTTGAGCTATTCTACTCCTAATCTCTGTTGTACATCTTCCATCTGATGCTAGGAATGTTCCCAGATACTTGAATCGATGGACTTGTTTCAGTGTTGTGTTATTTATTTTGATATTACATGTTGGTGTTTCTTGTTTCTTGGAGACAACCATAACATCAGTTTTCTTTATATTCATGCTTAATCCTTTCTTTTCACTTTCTCTCACTAGTATGTCTATCAAGTCTTGCAGATCTTGTTCATTTGTAGCCATGAGAATTGTGTCATCAGCGTACCTTAGGTTGTTTATATTTTGTCCACCGACTGCTATTCCTGTCTTTTCTTCTATAGATCTCATGATGTTTTCGCTATATAAGTTGAATAGGTCTGGTGAGAGTACGCACCCTTGTCGTACTTCTAACTGTATCGCCTGATAGATTCCAATCTTACTCTCTAGTCTAATGGCTGCGGTTTGTTGCCAGTACAAATTCTTGATCAGTCTAAGATCTTTCCAATCAATATTTATACTTTCTAACATGCTGATTATTTCTCCATGTTTTACTTTATCGAAATATTTTGAACGACGCTACGTAAACCAAATATACATATAAAATATATTTTAACACTTGGAACACGTGATGTGTTTTGGTATATGCATCATTTATAAAAGGTCACGGCCGGTCGGTTATGACAGCGTAAACTAAACAGAGAAAGCCGAAATAAAATATGCGTTCATACATCTGAGTGCTGGCAAATGTACAAGGTGTTCAAGATAAAAGCAGCCTGTGAATGGAGCTATATAATCTGGCATATATGTATGGAAATGGGAAAATTCAGCTATGACGTAGTATAGGTCAAGGTTGTGTGACGGTGTGTAATTGTAGTGCGGGAAGGGGGCGATGAACAAATGTGACGTAGGACGAGCTAGTCAGAACCGGTTTAAATAGTAAATAAACACAACTCAATTTGTAACCTGCAACTTTCGAATTGTCAATGCGGCTGCAATTACCTTGAACACCCTGTACTTGTGGGGTTCACGACAATTTTCTATTTTTATCACATGTCCCAGCCTTTTAGTGCAGAGCATTTCCATGATCTGTTCGTACCAGCTGATGTTCATAGTTTGCGGTGACAACGAAGGTGAAGTTGAAACATGTTTTCGACCCATATAATAAAGAGCTACTTACATAGACTAGGTTTAGGGTCATGCAGTGATATGATGCAGAGAGGCGGCAGCATCAGGCGGCACCGTCGGGAGAGGGAGGGTGGGCATAAGCAGCGAAATGAAAATTCCAAATGAAGATTATTTTAAAGAAAAAACATTTAAGGGCGGCATTTCGAAGACTTGCATCATACTGAGAAAATATACCGCACGGCACTGGCTAGGTTATACAGTAATTATACAATAAATAATAATAATAATAATAGTAATTTCTCTCGCACCGTTAAACGTTACATAGGGCTCTAAGCAATTTCTCCCTACCGCTTTTTCCTGGGCAACTCAGCCGATCTTTTCCTTGGAATTGAGCCCGATATTTCTTGCCTCTCTCAGCAAAGTTTGTTTCATGGTCTCTCTAGGGCGTCCTCTCTTTTTTGAAACCTTTGCCACCACCTTCAATGCTTGCTTTGGTATTCTTTGATCATTTTTTCTCAAGGTATGCAACGGGACATGAACAGGATACAGATATATGATTGATTGATTGATTGATTGATTGATTGATAGGACCATTATCATTGCACTTCGGTGAGTAACCATGTATGCTCCAATCTCTTTCTTACACAGGAAGATCTCAGCAGTAGTGCACGAGCTCTGCAGCACCGGGAGGGTCCCGATGTAATTTAGAAGAATGGTGAAATATTTTGTAGGAATTTTATTTTTTAAATCTTTCTAATGAATTTTGGTAAATAACTGTTTTTAAAAATATATTGATTATATATATATATATATATATATATATAATTAGGAATCGTTGCCGGAGATACCGCGTGCGTGTTCAGTCCCTGGCACTTTCAGTTAAGCAGCTATCATTAGGCTTCATGAAATGTGAATCAATTGTAACATATATAGCCAAACTGCATCTGAAAATAAAGATGATTAAGGCGAAATTCGAGACAAGCCAGAAAATCAATACAGTAATTGATACAAAGCAGCACAGACAGGATAGAGGAAGATCTAAAAGACAAGATTGTCACGAGGTTTGTCAGTCGATAAAACACTTGTGTAACAAGTTCAGTGTATGAGGAACGGGCGATAATTCCTTAGAAACTCATAGGCAACGTAGACAACGATAGACTTTGTATTTAAACGTAACAGACGAGCTGTGTAGAAACACTCTAAATTACGTTTTTGCGTTTGTGCGAGTTGTGAACGCGGTGTCTCTGTGTGTGCCTGTTGGTAACGAAGTTTGTAACGGAATGGTGAAAGGAGAAGGAATACAGAACGCACAATGTGTACTGTAAAGCTGCTTGCGTTTTTTTATAATTGGGTTTTTTCGGTGCAAAGTATATTATATTACCACCGTGTTAATGAGTAAGGTGTTTACGTGTGTCTGGAGGGCGTTGTATGTTGTTTTACGCTATCTGTGTTGCACACATGTTTAATGTGTTTTTTTTTTTAAATAGTTACGGTTCAAATTACTGAAGGCTGTATTGCGAGTATGTATATTTCAGTATCAAGGCGTTGAATTCTTGAATAGGTGGGCGGTGTTCATGTTGATACACAGCCGGGTTACTATGAATCATCATACGGGGTCAAAGACGCATCGGAAAACGATGGGCCAGAATTAGTGAAGGGGCCCTAATCAAGACCCTATGCCCCACCTCCACCCTGGTGAGTCTGGAAACAGACTTTGTTTCCGGTCTGGCCAAGTGGGCACAGGGATCGAAGGAGAGTCACAGGTAGTGGTAGCAGTGCAAGCACGGAAAAGCAATACAGGTCCACAAATACGAACAAGATGCATGCATTTCATGGCCGTTGTCAGTAGAAACAAAGCCCAAGTTTTGCAGAAACGTAAGAAAACAGCAGAGCACGAGACGTCAGCGAGCGATACTAACTCCCCTGGAGTAAATGACCACACCAAAATTGTCACCTACAGGGCAAGATTCCATAAGCACGAAAATAAACATGAAGGGATGAGACTTGGGCCTACATGAGGCTAAACTCGGAGCCCTGTGCACGAGTCAAGCTGCATATCAGAGCAGTCCAGAAGTACGGTAAATGGGATGGCAGGTGTGAACACAACGTTACAAGGAGAGATAGAGTGAGAATATCAGAAACATCGTTGGTACTATACCATGCATGCAGTATACCGAGAAGCAAAGAATCAAGTGGTTCGGCCATCTAATGAGAATGGAACCACATTTACTACCATCAAGTGCCTACAATATTCGACACTCAGCTCGCAGAGCACTAGGCAGGCCAAGAACACGATGGATAGATCTCAGAGTCCCTGCGAAAGCATGGACTGACAACGTCAAGCGCAACACGCCTGGCACAAGATAGAAACTAATTCTCCCACACCGCTTCACGGCAAATGTGGTTAAGATAAGATAAGATAAGATTGCTTACTGAACTGATGTCACATCACTCCGCGAAGGCCCATAGGTGATTAGTCTCCTACAACAGATGTTGAATGGAATGCATACGGATGATTCCTGTGGATCGTTGTTTAAGTACACCCATCTCTCTGCCCCTCAAGCATCCAGCTCTACGTATACAACTTGTAATTTCAAACTCCTTAAATCGTTGGATTGATTCAAAGCTAATTTTAACGTCCTCATCAAACAGTACGTCGTCAAGAGACTAAAGAACATCCCTCTTATCCATCCTAAACTCCTCACAATCGATGCTTTCGTGTCTGCTCTCTTGTGGCCGCGAACACCCGCATGACTAGGACAGTAGATTCACGTGAGGCTCTGGAGGTTTGAAACCTCTATAGACGACATCCACTCACACTTGTGAAACATCGACTGAGAGTCGGTAACAACAACAACAACCCCAGTAAACAGAGTCACAGAGCCAATGAACTACAGCAGTAACGGCCTCAACACTTGTATCAGTTATTGAAAGTTCAATGTCTTCTTCTTCTTCTTCTTTAAACGCTCCTTTGACTTCCAATGTATTCTCTGCAAGTAGTTAATTCTTACTTTTGTCTATGTTTGTTGGCTAACACTTCCTGATATAACCAACAACAAAAAAATCGTTCTTATGTTGAAAAAACGTACCTTGGCTTAACTCTAATACCTTACTTAACAAACAGATAATCTTCTTTCCTACACACAAACCTGCACAGTGAAACTGAAAAGAAAATTATTTAGGCTAATACCTGTGTTCTGCTTGATGTGGTTACAACTCTACACATATTTACCAGATTTAGATAATTCACTTTGCAGAACGCCTCTGTTATATCACATTTTAGTTATATTAATCAATCAAGTGCCATGCCTGCCGGCGTAGACGATCATGTCTCTCCACGACTCTATCTCTCTCTCTCTCTCTCTCTCTTCTTGGTGCGACTAATTAGTTCTAACGTCGATCTTTTGTCGAATCTCGATGCCAGACCATCCAATATCTTCTCCTTCTGCCTTCTCCTCCTCTATCTTCCACTGCCTCTGCCTTCCATTTATTTCTATAGTTCTGACATCATAATATGTATATAAAATATATGGTATTTTTGTGTGCACTTTCTCAATATCTACATACTGTAACATAGTCCTTCATAAATGTATGTTTTATTCTGCATTTTTAAATGTAATATTCCTTATTATTAAACGGTTTTTGTATGTGTTATGTAGATCATAAGCAGGAAATATCGGTCTCAGTTCCATGGAGGAGATTGAGCGAGTTGTCCAGGATAGAGCTGTATGGCGAAATTACTTGCAGGCCCTATGTAACGTATAACGGTACGAGAGGAATTATTATTATTATTTATGTAGATCATAAGACCGATAAGTGCAATAATCATCACGTTTTACAATCTTTAGTTAACACTGACAGAGAAATGAATCTGAAATTTATACACACACACAAATGAGGATAATAAAGACATAGAATTGTTAATAGTACGTATTAAGTGAATGGCAAACCTGACAACTATGACGAATGATTGGCAGTGATAGATACATTATGATATTGACAATAATATGAGAATGAATAAGATGAAATTATAGTAAATAAAGTACGTACCAGTGAATTATTGGCAGAATTATTGGCAGAATTATTGGCAGAATGATTGGCAGTGATAGATACATTATGATATTGACAATAACATGAGAATGAATAAGATGAAATGATAGTAAATAAAGTACGTACCAGTGAATAGACTGTCGGCCTCACGAGTAGTAAGTAATAGCTGTTCTTGAGTGTCGGCCTGGATGTGGGGAAATAATACGATCACAGCAACACACTTTCATTGGCGGCTTGATCGTGCAACGTGGACTGGGTTTCTATGCTAAAGGTCACAGTTGCATTGCGTTAAAAATATGTTGCAGAATATTTATTGTATATTATGCCCTCTTATCTGAACTGTTAGCAGTTTAATGCCTGTAAACGTCAGTCAACCTAACTAAACTGTTGTCATTCATCTATAGCTCTCTTCACATACAACCAAATACTGGAGATAAAGTAAGTCTTGTTTATTGATTTATAACAGACACGCAAGCTTGTGTGTGTATATATTGTCTCAATTTTGTTATTATGTAAGCATGTCTGATTGTCTTTTACATTTGTGTTAAATTACCTACAGTATTTTCTTCATATAAGTGTGTTTTGTGCATGTTTAAACTATGCTAAAAGAGTCTCTTCACGAGGCGGTTAACACGTATGCCTTGCGTTCTTCTTCTCTTCTTCTTCTTACGTTTGCCCGGTATGAATTCAGGCATAGTCAAGGAGCCGGCTACTGGCGAGTCTGACTGATTTTTACGTGAAGACTTGCTTTCCTTATCAGTGTTCCTCGCAAAACAGTCGTGCCTTCTCCGACCAGAGGTTGCCTTGCGTTCTAAAGAGCGGTGTTCAAATACAAGTTCAGTTTATTTTTCAAAGATCTCTATGATTGTTGCTGGGTGAGACACTCACCAGAGGACCTGCCATTTCTGCAGAAAGAGACGATGTCACATGGGAAGACCCGGTGCAATGAAGTCAGTCATTTGCCTGTAGACTATTTCCACTTTTAACTATGCTGAAATATATGAAGTTACTGACAACCAAGAACAGCTGGTGTCCTAGTTAATGGACAGATATGTAGAGCATAGAAGGAATAATGTACTGCCTTTTTATTATACAGTTCGTTTGTTGTGAGAAACTGAACGTAAGAGAGAGTTCTAGAGAGAAGTCTAGCAACTTCTCCATTTGTTAACTTTCAGTTTGTGTTTATTAACTTCCAGTTTGTGTTTGTTAACTTTCTGTTTGTGTTTGTTAACTTTCAGTTTGTGTTTGTTAACCTAACTAGAAGTATAAACACACAGCAATAGATACACTTCCGCATAGAATAATTCATGGTCGATTTGCATAATTTCAGTTTATGGTGAAAGTACTGAAAGTTCGTTAGATATGGGTTAGTGGTAAGCAGGCCGGATTAGCCTAGTGACAGAAGTAGTAGATGGAAAATACCATGTATATGGAAACGGAATTTAGAACGATTGCTGTCAAGCATCTAGCGCTTCATTACAGTCATCATTCATCAAGAACCTTAACATTGATATGCCTTATGAATCGTTACGCTCAAGCAATGCGGCCTACATTTCAGATATTTCACCAAAGCCAAAACCTACTGATCTGTCAAAGAATATCAGAACAAACTTCAAGACAACCTGCAAGCCAAATACAAGACGAAGATTTCAGTTGGATCTATTTATGCTCGATAAAGTTTGTAGAAAATCAAACACATAAATCAGTGTTTATTGGTCATAATTGATAATGTATTGTTGCTTTGCAAACGCATGAAGCGTACCATAGAGTGACTGTTGTATTTGGAATACTTCGGCTGTTAAATCTCTTACTGCAGAAGAGATCTTGAACAGAACTCCAAATATTGTCGCTCTTACCAAGAGGATTTGAAGAAAGTCTAGGCGACGAACTTTGCAGTTCACTGAACTTCTTAAAACTAATGTAGCTGCTGCTATTAATAACGAAAAGCATGAGGCTCTTGAACTGCAATTTTATAAACTTATAATGGAAAATTCATTAGAGTCGTGTTTCCCAAATGTAGAAATAGTTTTACGAATTTATTTGTCTTTAATGATTACTGACTGCTGCGGAGAACTTTCTTTTCGACATTAAAGGTATAAAAAGAGATTAAGGAACATGATGGGATAAGATCGTCTAATAACCTCACCTAATGAACATTGAATGTAATTTACTTAGAGAAATTGATTTGTCTAGTGTTATCTCTAAATTTGCTCACATTAAATCGAGACAGTTTTTGTAAATGTAGGATGACATGTTTATTTTATTATCATTAAAACCTAGCCTTGGTAAAATTCGCTGCAGGCCCGCCGAATGATTGGCTGTAAGATAATTTGAGGTAGTAGGGTGAAAATTGCAGGTATATATTTGGAGCATGGGCAGATGACATAGGCGAGGGATTGATTGCGAGGCATAATTTAGATGTAGAATTTCTAGATCGCTTGTCCTGCTAGTCACCAAATGAGCAATATATTTTACGCAAGAAAAATAACAATAAACTTATTAAAATCTAAACCCATACCATCACTACAGATGTTCTAATTGCACGATCATTCACTCACATTTCAAGAAAAACATTTGAAATTCGCTATTTATTTTTTGTTATGCAATGAAAAACACCACTTATGAAGCACACACAAAAGTCCGTTCAAGAATTCTTTTCGTATCCTGAAACTGCAAGGCAAAACATTTTTAGAGAAAAAAAAGAAGTTTGTACGTGTTCAAACCTCACATATACAAAAATGTTCTCAGTATCATATTGCTAGGAATGATCTACTGCCTATTTATTATAAAGTTAGTTTGTTGTGAGAAACTGAACGTAGGAGAGTATTCTAGAGAGAAGTCTAGCAATTCTCCATTTGTTAACTTTCAGTTTGTGTTTGTAACTTAACATTATGTTTTAATGTTCTATTAAATAGTACGTTTCCATGGAATATTTAGCTATCTTAACTGTCTGGCATTGATTCACCCGTTTTTAGTTCTGTGATTCTTGTTAACATATCCTTCTAAGTGTTGATCACTCTCTCTCACTCTGTCTATCTATCTATCTATCTATCTATCTATCTATCTATCTATCATATCTATCTATCTATCTATCTATCTATCATCTACTATCCTATGTTCTATCTTCCATATCTATCTATCTATCATCTATCTATCTATCTATTTCATCTATCTATTATCTATCATCATCTATCTATCTACTCTTCACATCCATATCTACTATCTATCTATCATCATTCAATCTTCTATATCTATCTATTCACTATTATTATTATTCATCTATCTAACATATCTCTATATCTATACTATCCTATCTATCTATCATCTAATTACTATCTATCATCATCTATCTATCTATCTATCTACTATCTATCTATCCATATCTATCTACTATCAAACTATCTAATCATCATATCTATCTATCATCTAAACTATCTATCATCTATCTATTATTATCTATCTATCTATCATCACTATCTATCTATCTATCTATCATCATCTTCTATCTATCTATCATATCTTTTCATCTCTATTATCTTATTTCTATATCCATTTCTGTTCATGTGTCTATTATTATCTATCTATCTAGCTTCATTATGCATCTACAGTGTTATCATTATCTATGTTTGTCTGATCTTCATCTATTCTATCTATCTAAATGATCATATCTATCTGTCTATCATCATCTATCTATCTATCTATCATCTATCATCTATCTACGTATCTATCTATCTATCTATCTATCTATCTATCTATCTATCATCTATTCTATCATATCGTATTATCTATTATCTATCTATCTATCATCTATCTATCTATTTCTATATTATCAAACTCATTATTGATACTCTATCATCACTAGTCTTTCTATCTTTTCTACTATCCTATCTTCTATCTATCTCTATCTATCTATCTATCTAATCTATCTATCTATCTATCATATTATCTATCTATCTATCTATCATCTCCATTATCATCTACTATCTATCTATCATCTATCTATCATCTATCTATCTATCATCTATCTATCTATCTATCTTCTTCTTCTATCTTCTCTCTCTCTCTCTCTCTCTCTCTCTCTCTCTCTGTTACATATTGGTTACTGAACTGACGTCACAGCGCACCGGGCATATGTGTTCAGTCTCCCTGACCGATTTTGAAGGACATGCATACTGATGTTTTCTGTGGTTCGCTGGTTAAACACACTTCTCTCTGCCCTTCAAGCATCTAGTTCTACTTGTACAACGAGTAATTCCAAACTCCCTAAATAGCTCTAATGATTCAGCGTTTATTTTAGTGTCCTCATCTAACAGTAGGTCGCCAAGAGACCGAAGAGCATCCCCTTATCCATCCTAAACTCCTCAACAATCGATGCAAGCATATCCGCTCTCTCGTTGACGCGAACACCAGCATGACCAAGACAGTAGATCCATGGGAGTATCTGGAGGTTGGAAACCTCTATGGGCGACATCTACTCATTCTCTCTCTGTTAACAATCCAATTAATAGCAATTATCAGCAAAGCTTCGGTTACTTTCAAATACTGCTTTTCATTGCTATTCTGTTTTCTCATATCCATTGGTTGTTCATGGTGTCGTTTTGTTCATCGCTTCTTATGGCATGCGTAAGGTGGGTGTATCAAGTTATCATGCACAGTTGTACTGAAAGAATGGAGGGGAAGGTCTCTGTGGCGAAGCAGGGATTAGCCCTGCGTTCTGAAGGTTGCGGATTCGAATGTGGACGGTGTAATTATGTTCAGGAGTATATTTTTTCCGGGTTTCATTAAGATTGTTGCAGAAGTAGGGAAAGTTTGTGCTTTGTGCAGTACTTTCGAGACGAGGCGCCATTTCTGCGAATAGTGACAAAACCATATTGAGAAACTCTGTGCAATGAAGTAGTCTTTCACTTTTGGACTAACCCTTCCCTCAATTAAAAAAAAAAAAAATAAATTTAAAAATTATTTTCTTCTTGTTGCATTCGTCCGCAATGAATTCAGGCGTAGTCAGGGTACCCGATGTAGCGGTTCTGTCTGATTTTTGCGTGAAGATCTGCTTTCTTTATTATCAGTGTCCTCCGGCATTCATGCGTGCCTTCTCCGACTTAGAGATCAAGTACAGTGTTTATGTCAAGCTAAAACTTAACAGTGCATGTTCTCTCTTTGTCTGTAAATTCAATGTTGATATCATATATTCCTGTTGGACATTGTGGAATTATTAATCGCCCGAGTGGTTACCAGGGCCCAAATTGGGGTGTAAAGAATAGAACCACTGTTACCTGCCACGCTTGTCGTAAGAGACGACTAAGGAGGTTGGCTGAAATCGGATGCACGTGTCCTAAAGTGTAGAAGTCTATGCGTTTAGGGGCCTACCAAACCAATAGGCAACGTATACACATTCTTGGAAAAGATCAAACATATCACAAAGAATGATTAAAATTGGTCGTAAAGAACGAACGCAAAGAAGAAGAAGAATGATTAATATAAAGCATTAGTGTTGAAATATATTAGTCATAAATTACACTTTTATATCATATTCTACTTTAAAAATGACTTGTTGATTTATTGTTCAGCATGGCCGCAGTGGAGGTAACCAACACACCCAGAGTTTATAATGTGGATAGCTTTGCTATAATTTTGGTCACAGCTTGCGATATTCACGGTGTCCCTAAAGGA
This sequence comes from Arion vulgaris, assembly GCA_020796225.1. Taxonomy (NCBI): domain Eukaryota; kingdom Metazoa; phylum Mollusca; class Gastropoda; order Stylommatophora; family Arionidae; genus Arion; species Arion vulgaris. The sequence goes on from CM036763.1 coordinate 5,642,767, forward strand.
AGGTTTGTATTTCGTCAAAGCGTTCCAGGAGTTGTGAAAAATGGACTTGGAATGACACAAGGTTAGTGACATTAATTTCATTAATTCCTCTCTGCTCTTCATTGAGCATACGGCCTCAACAGTTGTTCACCACTTTTCCTGATCTCTGGCTGTTTTCTTTATGACCTCTCCAGGATAGTCGAGCACGCCTCAGTTGCTCAAGAAGATTTCGTCTCCATGTCTGTTTATGACTCCCCTTTTCCGTTTTCCTTGTGGGTTTCACTCAGGTGCTTCTCTTGTGACACTCAACTGTGTCCTTAGTAGAGTAATCCCGACCTACCCCCATTTTCTCCTCTTAACCTGGGTCATCATGGATTCTTGTCCTGCTCTTATCCACAGGTCTGTGTTTGCAACACTGTCATACGATCCCAGTCAAGGTTAGTAATATACAAATCAAGAAAACATAGTAACAGTACAACCAAGCACACATTTATTTATTGTGTACTTCAGTAAAACGATTGTGCACAGTTTTAGTATTCCGTTTTACTGTGATTCAAAAGTGTTCGCAATAGTTAACAGCAACACATCACAGAAAGCTCACCACGTGTGAAATTAAATGCTTTAGGAAGGCAGCGGTAGTCACCAGGAAAGACAGACTACGAAATGAGGACATCAGAAGCAGAGTGAGCATAACTTCATGCACCGAATACATCGAAAGACAACAATGCAGTGGTTTGGACATTTAATGAGAATGAAATACAACCAACCACCAATAAAAGCATACAATAAAAAGAGATCGGGTACTAGAGCTAAGGGAAGACCAAGAAAACGATGGATAGACAATATCAAGACCACACTACATAAACACGGATACAACACAACAAGGGACACTCATCTAGCCCTAGAACGCAAATTAAAGCTCCCATCCTACGCTTAACGGCAAGAGTGGACAGCCAACTACATCTTCCACCTGGTAATAGACAATAGTTTTCAACATATTATAACGTCGTGCAAGTGAAACAATTTCATGTGGTACGACATCAGACCAAAGTTCTGGCAAAATACTATGCTATAATAAAAACAATGAACTGTGTAAACTAATACACTTCCCATTCTAATTGGTGACCTTTGTATGTAGTTTTACTATGCTCTGTGTGATACTCATGTTCGTTCAGTTGTCATGCACTGTCATGTTTAAAAAAAAACGAGAAAAAGAAACTGTCTTTGATGCCTGTAATAATTATGGGCGGTGTAGGACAGTGAGACATTTGCCTATGAAATTTAATGGCAGCATGGCTAGTGCAGTCGCCGCTAAAATGTTCAGATTAGGATTTTTCTTTATACCCATGACAGAAAAAAAACTCTAATACATTTACCAAAACAAACAATATAAATATATCTTACATAACGAGGGGTCAGGCGTTAAAAGTTACGTTTTTTTTCTTCGTTTGTGGTCATACTGTTACCGAGTTGTTGCCCAGTGTAGTCGTTTTCTGTTTTTGTTTTGCGCTGTTTTAGTGGCTTGGGTGATATATATGTTTGCTTTTTGATAGAATTCTTCTATGCCCTCTATTTATCTTTTACGTGGTATTCCTCTCTTTCCGTTCCTGGTATTCTTTTGTAAAATACTCTGCATACAGTGGAGTTTGGTTGCATTCTTATTACATGGCCGAACAACTTCATTCTTTGTTTCTCAATTCCATCACTCACATGTGCTTGAGGACAGACCGCACAGACAGCGGAACACATCCTTCAAGATTGTCATCTGATGAATCAACTGTGGAAAGAACACTGGCCAACAGAGACAGACATCAACACAAAACTGTTTGGAAGCTTTGAGAACTAACAAATACAACAACATACATCCAGAGAACCGGACTCATTGTGTAGACATTGAACATCAGCAAACGAAGAAGAAGAGCAGGTTCTCTCAATATAGTTCTGTATTTTCTGGTGTTGTTTTTAACTTATCGTAGGCATCGGATTTCACCATGCACACCAAACGAGCACAATCTCTCTCCCAACACCATGTAAAAGTTACGTTAACCTCTAAAAATGGTTGTACGTCGTGTGTAAACAGTCGAGATTATTAGTTCGCCCACCTACCAACGTTGAAGTCCATGGGTCGTGAAATGGTAGGCTTGCCGTGTACGAATGCAAACTCGTATTATGCAGAGAATACAATATACTATGTTCGTTAAATGTTGATTTAGTTTGGGCAGTTAATAATATCCTAACATTATATATATATATATATATATATATACTAGTAGTCAGGGGCGGTTCGTCATTAAGGATCAGTGGGGCGGTCCCACCAAAAATAAGGTGTAAGTGTATTTATTATTTTATACATTAAAATATATCCTAACTGAAACCATGATTTTTCCGAAAATTTCTTCTGGCCCCACCAACAAAAATGATCACGAGCCGCCACTGCTAGTAATTATACTAAACAATACGTGTGCTGCATAGTTTAAAGAGATTTGTCAGTCATGAGGACAATGCTTAGTGAGGATCAACATCATTGCACGCCTGACAGGTCCATCCATAGGTGCTGAGATCTCCCTAATATTCCCATCAGTATAATGTGACTGAATAATCACTCGAGTTATGTGTAGAGCAGCTGGTTTTAGACCTGGGAGAAGCTGCTTAGACCAAATAATTATCCTACGATTAATTTTCGAGGAATAAATTGCAGAGCCATAGTTGCTCAGTCTCCCCCAACAGATGTCGAAGTGTATGCATATCAATGGTTCCTTTGGCTCATTATTCTCATGCGAGAAGTGAGACCCTTTAAGGATTTATTGTCTGGCTATATTACTTCAGAAAGCAATGGTAAACTACTGAACGTATAAGTGGTGACTAGAAAATCAACGGCTCGTTTACTGTGGTTGATGGCTACGTCCTGTAAAGGATATGCAACGATTTTCATTTCATTTTTATATACGTTATGTCTGCTATATAGGAAGTCTGAATTTGTTTGGCTTCTTTTGTATCCTTTGCTTGATAAAGCCTTTTGATCGAAACCTCGCCGTATATTGTTTTTGTGCTTTGTAAAACTATATTACTTTGTATTTACGTGTTTCGCCATTAGTTTTATAATTAGACATATTAAAATTGTCAGCATTGAACGTATGCTATTTCTCCATCTTTTCTTTTCTTTTCCGTCATCTGTTACTTCAACATCTTCTAATGCTGTCATTTCTTCTTCTACTGCAAGCTGTTTCCAAACTGTATCTTCTTCTTTTGTTTTGTCTACCTGCATTTCTTCATCCTCGTCTGTATGGTATACCCACATCTTTTTCTTATTCACTATTTTCCTCATGTATGTCCACTTTCTTATTCCATAGTTTACCATTTTTCTTGTATTGTGTTGTCTTTACCATGCCTCCATTTCCTCCTCTTTTTTTCCTTCTATATTGTCTGTATAGAATTCTATATTTGTCTATATAGAATACTGTCTATATTGTCTATATAGAATACTGTCTATATTGTCTATATTGTCTATATCATCATCATCAAGGTGCGTATCCTTTATAGGACGTTGCTCTCTTTGCAGCACATCTGAAATTCTGTCTCTTGCCAGTTCACCCACCTCGTCAATGTTTTCATGGTTTCTTTAATATCTTGTAGCCATCTTCTTCTTGGTCTGCCTCTGCATCCTGGGACCCTGCCCTCTAGTATTGTTTTTCCAGGCCATCGTGACGCTTGATGTGACCAAAGTATGTAATTTTTCTGTATAGTATGTTGTTTATCAGCCAATTCTCTTTAACATTTAGTTCTTTCAGGACATCGGTGTTCTTTCTTTTTCTGTCCTTGGTATTCGTAGGATCTTTCTGTAGCATTTAGTTTCGAAGGACTGGATTTTCGTTCTTAATTTTTGTGTAATAGTCCATCATTCACAACCATAAGTAGCAACTGGGAAAATGCATGCTCTCAATATTTTTAATTTTAGTATTTTGCAGGTGCTTTGCCACATGTTCTTCATTGTCTTTAACTTCTTGATTGCTATTGCTAATCTTCTTGAGATCTCTTTGGAGCAGTCACCGTTATTGTTAATTATTGAGCCCAGATATTCGTAACTCTCTACACATTGGAGTTCTTCATTGTTTATTTAGATGTTAGGTGAGCCTTTTGCTTTGTCAGTTGACATGATTTTTGTTTTTGTGTATTCAAATATAGATGTTGGTCTTCACTATGTTTCTTGGTCGTCATGATTAGGTTACCTTTTTGCTGGTGGATAATAATACTGTATCGTCTGCGTATCTAAGCTCTGGTTATCTATATAGATTGTCTATATAGAATTCTATATTGTCTATATAGAATACTGTCTATATAGAATACTGTCTATATTGTCTCAAGAGAGCTTCTCATTCTTCTTCATTTTCTCCGTTTTGCAATTTTCTTATTCTACTTTATCATCATCCTCCGCTTTCACTTCTTCTATTTATTTATCTACCCCAGCTTCTTCTTCTTCCTCTACTTTCTCGTCTTATTCCAGGTTCCAATCTTTTACCGTTCGAATCAATGCAATATATTTCATAAACATTCATTGCTATGATATTTTCTCTTCAGCTTCTTTGTTTGGGGGAATTTTATGTGATATCCCTACCAGCTTGACTGACTATAGCGCCAGTGGTTGGAGCAATGGAACAGTTGTTCCAGATATTGCCACATTGAAGCCACTCTCCTGGTTGTCTTATGGCGGTCAAAAGGTAATATACAGATGATGTGTCTGAATTCGTTATATTACATCAGAGGCGTATCCTTCATTGGTTTTTAATTTAAAGAATGGAAACTTGAAGAAGAAGAAAATGAAGACAACGGAGACGATGGATTCTGGATGTAACTAACGATTTGAACAGGATGACAGCAGAGGAGAGACATCTGGTCCTATGAGAGAGAGAACTATTAGGATGGCAAAGTTCTACTCAGGATAAGCTACTCAAATATTTGTTCAGTACCAATATCTATATATGTAAAACAATCGACGTTATGGCACATTGGGCCTTTCCATGCGTTCTCTGCCCTCCGCTGCAGCAGCTTTCTCAAAATCCACCTGCTCACCTTACACACGAGAAGCTGATCATTATTTCTTCTCTCTCTACAACGAACAGGATACTGTGTGGCATGTCCAAACTTAACTCCTAATTCTCGCAAACTTTCCATTGTCTGAGGCTCACCTATATCACATGACTAAGTGCGTACTTGATTTATGACGTCAGGTCTGTCCATATTTCTGCCAGTTTGAGTAGCAAATCAAGAACTTTTAAAATGAACAAACTATGCATTATTGGATACCACCATTAAAAGTCGTAGCCTGACATGTGAAACAATTGATAGATTGTAGACTGACATGTGAAACAATTGATAGATTGTAGCCTGACATGTGAAACAATTGATAGATTGTAGACTGACATGTGAAACAATTGATAGATTGTAGCCTGACATGTGAAACAATTGATAGATTGTAGACTGACATGTGAAACAATTGATAGATTGTAGCCTGACATGTGAAACAATTGATAGATTGTAACCTGACATGTGAAACAATTGATAGATTGTAGACTGACATGTGAAACAATTGATAGATTGTAGCCTGACATGTGAAACAATTGATAGATTGTAGACTGACATGTGAAACAATTGATAGATTGTAGACTGACATGTGAAACAATTGATAGATTGTAGACTGACATGTGAAACAATTGATAGATTGTAGCCTGACATGTGAAACAATTGATAGATTGTAGCCTGACATGTGAAACAATTGATAGATTGTAGACTGACATGTGAAACAATTGATAGTTTGTAGCCTGACATGTGAAACAATTGATAGATTGTAGCCTGACATGTGAAATAATTGATAGATTGTAGACTGACATGTGAAACAATTGATAGATTGTAGACTGACATGTGAAACAATTGATAGATTGTAGCCTGACATGTGAAATAATTGATAGATTGTAGACTGACATGTGAAACAATTGATAGATTGTAGACTGACATGTGAAACAATTGATAGATTGTAGTCTGACATGTGAAACAATTTATAGATTGTAGACTGACATGTGAAACAATTGATAGATTGTAGACTGACATGTGAAACAATTGATAGATTGTAGACTGACATGTGAAACAATTGATAGATTGTAGACTGACATGTGAAAAAATTGATAGATTGTAGACTGACATGTGAAACAATCGATAGAAAGGCGGCAGAACAACAACAATGGAAATCTATTGTGGAAGCCTTATATGTCAAACGGGACACAAAAAGGATATAGAAAAGGTAAATAGATGGTCGGATCACAGCCGACTATAAACTTATGAGCCTGCGAACTCCGGTAAAAGTTATGTGAAATCAGACCACGACCGGTCACGTGCTCTCGCATTCCAGTATTGTCGTATATAGACGAATTCACATTAAACTCAACACAAAATGCTAAATCAAAGTTATATTTACAACAAGTTAAGTTTAACAATTTTTTTTTCGAAACAGAAGCACTTGAGCTTTCAGTTCTTCGGCTCGGTGCCATGTCCATCATAACCCTTCGGTTCGGTGCCACGAAACCGTAAATCTGGAGAGCCTGTGGCTTTTCTGCCAGCCGTGGAATTGAACTGCACTCACAGTGCAGGCGGGCATGTTTAACAATAAGGAATATCCACATTATAAATATTTTTCAGCAATAAATAACCATAGACTCACAGAATTGAGTAAAATTGCAAAAAGCTTGCAGTGTTCTATTAAACATATATACATTCCAGCCCCCTTCCTCCCCGACGGAAACTAGGTCAGGGTTTCCCCATGAGACCGCAGGCCCATAAGTTTATAGTTGACTGTGGTCGGATATACATGGAATGTAACCACATAGAGAATATATCGAGATATAATCCGATTACTGTAGATACGACTGTGTTTTAAAATAAAGAGGGTAACATTTTAATGTTTGACCTCATTTTTTTTTGGTTACATTTTTATCTACTTTGTTGGCCATGAGAAGGGTGTTTTGCTACGTTGCATCAACGTTGTTATATTGTACGTTCTAAAATTCATGAACATCTTTACCGACCGATATAAAATTATCCACTTGACAGAAATTATTGATATTTACATTTTTATATAGGTAACAGTGGCGACCTTCCTAAAATATTGTTTGTCCACCCAAACCTTTAGTTCTGTAAGATTTACATTATATGTCATTACTAAAATAACAGAGATGATGATTTGGTATACTTGTAGAAGCTTAACCACAAGTACGATTGTCAAGTTTGTCTATAATTAAGCATTTCCGCGTTCCACATGCAATTCAGCGCAAGTCAAAATCGGAAATCCCATGAAATTACCAGTTCACAATGTATCCTAACGACTGTCATTGACGTATGTACACAACATTTATATAAGTGGAAGGTATCATTTATTCACTATGTCACCTTTCTTTTTGTAATATGTATTGGGGATACGCCTTTGTAAACATTCACCACCCTTTCGTGTACTACTGTAAATTCTAAACTTTGGTTTTCATTTTGTTGTGCTGATGCAACATTATAAAAGAAAAACGTTTTTTTGCATCAACCAAGCTACCTACAAATTAGTTTAAAATGAATTCGTAAGGTCGTGAGGTATATAGGACTGCCTGCAAAAACTTACTATTTTGCATCAGGTAGTTTTCGTACAAATTAAACCTTAGTTTGTTCACGACATTTGGAACAAACTATAGTAAGAATGCAATATATGCGGGATTGTTTGTTTTTTGTCCTAGTATATCTTTTTCAACACAACATTGTTTTTAACTGCGTTTGTCTGCACGTAGGCCTTGTTAACTGATTTAATTTCACTTGTCTATATCTACGTACTTAGCCAGATTGCACGATAAGGACTAGAATCAGGGCAACCAATTGAAGATGAAACTGGTTTGATCAACTCTGGTCTTGTCTTCTGTCATCATATTGAAGGCGTTCTCTGTCCCATTTATTTATTTTGTATCTCCAATTTGATGATTTGTGTTTCTTATCTCTAATAAGACATGAGTCTGCACTATTCTTCTTGTACCAGGTCATGAACTTTTGGACCGGATTTATGCATTTCATAACGACTTTTAATAGTGGGAAAGGTTCCAGAACTTTCTTTCCAAACGTTAGACGACGTTTTTGCTCATAGTGACGGTGGGTTGTCGTATGGAGATTAACTTTGTCACGAAAACTGCACTGAGATGTACACCAGAAGGTAAACGAAAACGTGGAAGACTCAAAACGACCTGGAGGAGAATAGTAGAACAAAACTAAAAGAAATTAATCACAGCCGGAACACATTGCACAGGGGGAGAGCTAAGAGTAAAGAGGAATGGTGCCATTTATTGTTGTCCAAAGCGTCAGAGGCATCGCATCACAGGCGATAGAAAGAGATGGTGGGTGAAATGCCACCAGTTGGGCAGTCTTCTACTGCAGAAGGAACTTTTGCCGTCAGTCTCTTTCAACCTTGAGGTGGGCTGAAGATGAAAGGGTTGATTTTATGTCTAGCAGATGTCTCCAGATCTCTAGCTGGTCACATGTCAGCGAAGATCATGTCCATCCTACATTTCATTACAACACTATATGTATCCAGTACACACTGTAAGAAAATGCAACAGTATCTAGTACACACTGTAAGAAAATGCAACAATATCCAGTACACGCTGTAAGAAAATGCAACAATATCCAGTACACGCTGTAAGAAAATGCAACAATATCCAGTACACACTGCAAGAAAATGCAAGTGTCCAGTACACACTGCAAGAAAATGCAACAGTATCTAGTGCACACTATAAGAAAGTGCAACAGTGTCCAATCCATACTATAAGAAAATGCAACAGTATCTGTGTCCAGTACACACTGCAAGAAAATGCAACAGTATCTAAGTGCACACTGTAAGAAAGTGCAACAGTGTCCAGTACACACTGTTAGAAAATGAAGCAAAATGTTGATCATTTTACGAGTATATCCTGGTCCTGACTAAAGATACATTTTTTTTGGTTACATCTTTATCTACTTTGTTGGCCATGAGAAGGGTGTTTGCTACGTTGCATCAATGTTGTTATATTGTGCGTTCCAAAATTCATGAACATCTTTACCGACCGATATAAAATTATCCACTTTGACAGAAATTATTGATATTTACATTTGTATATAGGTAACAGTGGCGACCTTCCTAAAGTATTGTTTGCCCACCCAAACCTTTAGTTCTGTAAGATTTACATTATATGTCATTACTAAAATAACAGAGATGCTGATTTGGTATACTTGTAGAAGCTTAACCACAAGTACGATTGTCAAGTTTGTCTATAATTAAGCATTTCCGTGTTCCACATGCAATTCAGCGCAAGTCAAAATCGGAAATCCCATGAAATTACCAGTTCACAATGTATCCTAACGACTGTCATTGACGTATGTACACAACATTTATATAAGTGGAAGGTATCATTTGTTCACTATGTCACCTTTATTTTTGTAATACGTATTGGGGATACGACTTTGCAAACATTCGCCACCCTTTCGTGTACTACTGTAAATTCTAAACTTTGGTTATCATTTTGTTGTGCTGATGCAACATTATAAAAGAAAAACATTTTTTTGCATCAACCAAGCTACCTACAAATTAGTTTAAAATGAATTCGTAAGGTCGTGAGGTATATAGGACTGCCTGCAAAAACTTACTATTATGCATCAGGTAGATTTCGTACAAATTAAACCTTAGTTTGTTCACGACATTTGGAACAAACTATAGTAAGAATGCAATATATGCGGGATTGTTTGTTTTTTGTCCTAGTATATCTTTTTCAACACAACATTGTTTTTAACTGCGTTTGTCTGCACGTAGGCCTTGTTAACTGATTTAATTTCACTTGTCTATATCTACGTACTTAGCCAGATTGCACGATAAGGACTAGTATTAGGGCAACCAATTGAAAATGAAACTGTGTCGATCTATGACTAAGTTTCTGAATTCTTGATGAAAGTAACATGCAGAAAATATTCCTTACACAAACTAGTTGTATTTCACTGGTTCCAGATTTACGGTGTTCGTGGTACCGAACCGAATGGTTACGATGTCCATGGCAGCGAGCCGAAGAGCTGAAAAGCTCAAGTGCTTCTAGATCGAAAAAAAAAATGTCACTGGTTAATATAATCATGGCGTTAAATTTAATGATTACCTCTGAACATGCAATTTTCTGCATTTAATAATAGTACTGATCTCAATTCAATTTTCTGAGAGATGTGATATGCTGGCCGCCTTCTTCTTCTTCTTTTGTCGTCACACTGTTACCGGGTTGCTGCCTCAGTGTCGTGTTTTCTGCTTTTGTCTTGCGCATGTTCTAGTGGCTTGGGTGATTGATATTTTTGCTCTTGACGATTCTCTATGCCATCTAAACATCTTTTCGTGGTCTTCCTTCTTGCATTCTTTCTGATGTTCTATTCACACGTCCAACGATGCTAAATTCTAGCGTTTCCGTGTTGTTTGGTCATCGACAAGCATGAATCTGAGACTAGAAATATTTGGGTACCAAATGTGGTCTTAGTCTGTGTTACCACTGCGAAGACTAATGTTGACGTGTTGTTGAAGCTCGTCATGTGAACTATCAACATGAATACTATTTCTAAAGAAACTAAGCACCTACTAGTCCGGCCAGAGTGAGGTAACATTGGTTCTGTTAGCTAACTATATATGACATTTTTCAGTGCCGGCTCGTGATCATTTTTGTTGGTGGAGCCAGACACATATTTTCGAAAAAATCATGGCTTTGGGTTAGGTTATATTTCAATATATAAAATAATATATACATGTTACACATTATTTTTTGGGGTCCTGGCCCCACTGGTCCCTAATGACGAGCCGCCACTGACTTTTTTCGTTGTTATAGACGGTCAATGAATTGCTTTCCGTTTTGTGTCCGAGTCGAAAGCAAGGATGAAGTGTTCTCTCCGTTAATGCCTAGTCTGGGCAGCTGATATGGGAATGTGCCTTGTCATTTTGACAATCTCCTCTCTACCCTACTGTTTCACCAACAAGAAAGACAAAGTTCATACGTTTGGAATCTTGCCAGAAGATGGAATGTAATACACACATAACCATCAACTGCCATAGAGTTCCCTCCTTCCGGATTTGTGACCAAGGTTAACCCCTCTAGCCTTCTGCATAACCATACCGACCCACAAGGCAGTAAGAATTTGCTATCATTGCTTACTCCCCTAGAAGCTCTCCGTAGATCCCTTCCTCAAGGAAGTGGGCTTAACAGTCGCAGATGGTACCGTCTACTATCATAATGTAGCAGCTGGAGTATCTGATCTGACCAATATTTTTTTTTAATGTTAATTAGTTAACTAACTAATATTCTGATCTTGTTTAAACAGACGTGTTCTATAATTGTTACTGCAGGTGGGCCATATGCTATGTGATCTTCTTGACCAATTAGGTGAAAGAGAGGCAGCATCTAGTCGCGAGGTGGCGCTACGACAAATAAGAGCATTGAAGAGCCATGGTTACAACATTGTGACGTCATATGATCTGGAATTCACAATATTTCATAAAGGCACATTAAATCCTGTAGACCTACATGTGAGTTGATATAAATATATATCGCATATCGATGTTTCTTGTGACGCTGCACTGTATGAACATATATAAAGGGTTTTAAGCCGAAGGATTGACTTCATTGCACAGGGTTTTACCCCATATGGCTCAGTCCCTCTCCACAGAAATGGCACGCCACCTGCCGAGAGTATTGCACAAAGAACGAACTCCGTAGCTCTGGCAACAATCCTAGGGGTCTCTGGAAAAATGCACTCGTGAACAGAAGGCCGCGGCCGATTCGAACCCACGACCTTCGACTCGCAAGGCAAAGGGCTTAACCACTCAGCCACAGAGACCCCCATGAACATATATATATATATATATAGTACCTGCGTTGTCATTGGCCAATGCACTAATTTGAGTAATGTACCTACTGTTCGTACAGTTTGGTTGCAAATTGTTTCGCGTGGATTTTTACCAAAGGACGATGACACCACCCGTTCAAAAAGCAATGGCAAACTACTGAACGTAATAATGCATAGAAAAATCACAACAGCGTTACAAAGCTGGGGTTGATTCGCAAAGTCCTGTAAAAAATATGCAATTAACTTGTTTTAGCTACTGTACAATCAACTCTTTGCCCATACACCGACTGTACAAACAACTCTTTGACTATACACTTACTATTCATTCAGCTCTTTCTATTGTGTATCTAGTAGACATTCAACACTGATGTCCTGAAAGAACTAAATGTTAAAAAGAATTGGCTGATAAACAACATACTATACAGAAAAATTACATATTTTGGTCATATCAAGCGTCGATGGCCTGGAAAGAACAATATTAGAGGGCAGGGTCCCAGGACGCAGAGGCAGACCAAGAAGAAGATGGCTACAAGATATTAAAGAAACCATGAATATGATCATCGACGAAGTGGGTGAACTAGCTAGAGACAGAGTGAATTTCAGATATGCTGCAAAGAGAGAAACGTCCTATAAATGATACGCACCTTGATGATAAGCCATTCAACTCACTAGCCTATGTAACTACTACTCAATCAACTCATCCCATCCATACAACTACTGGTCAATCAAATCCTCTCATTCATACAACCACTGGTCAATCAACTCCTCCCATTCATACAACTACTGGCCAATCAACTCTCCGATCTACAATTGCCAATGAATTTTTCGATTAGAAATTTTTCTTCAGTGAATGTTGTTGGGATTTATGTAAAAACATGGTTTTTATAAGAAATGTTCATGTATATTGTGTGGTCCCTGACTAAGACACAAGAAAGAAAGATTACAACATGTGAAATGAGATGTCTACGAAAAGCTTTCAACGTTACAAGGAGAGATAGAGTGAGAAACGAAAATATCAGAAGCATCGTTGGTACTATACCATGCATACAGTACATCGAGAAGCAAAGAATCAAGTGGTTCAGCCATCTATTGAGAATGGAACCACATTTACTACCATCACGTGCCTACAATAATCGACACTCAGGGCGCAGAGCACGAGGCAGGCCAAGAACACGATGGATAGATAACATCTCAGAGTCCCTGCGAAAGCATGAACTGACAACGTCAAACGCAGCACACCTGGCACAAGATAGAAAACTAACTCTCCCCACGACGCTTAACGGCAAATGTGGTTAAGATAAGATATATATACAGAAGAATAGAGCGAGAGCAATGGAAAAAAGGCAAACACTAATAAGCAGGCACTTCAACAGCTATAGGAGTAAAACGAGAACTGCTCAGCAATATAGAAATTAGACTAGTGTGATTTTTTTGGGTCATATCAAGAGATACAACATTCTGTTGAAAGCCATCTTGAAAGAGACGTTGGAAGGCTGGACAGCAAGGAGAAGACAGAGATATAATTGTGAGGGAATTATCAGGAAGGGGAAAAAGTAACAGTCTGACAGAGCGTAATACGTAATGCAAGTGACAGGACGTGTTGAAGAGCCATTATTATCAACCTTTAACGGGGAGATTGCACATGATTGTTTGACTGACAGTCTTACATATAGAGCGGGACATAGAGAACAACTAAAGGGAACACCAAAATGTTGAAGACATTTATCAATAGATGCCTGCATAGGATACTCCATCTACGATGATATGACAAGATTACAAACAAGGAACTGTGGGATATAGCGGGACAACGACAGGTGGAACAAGAGATACGGGGCAGAAGGTGACGATAAAAAGGACAAACACTTAGGAGGCCTTCTGGTAGAAAGATGAGACAGGCTCTCCGATGGACCCTTGGGGTAATAGAAGTAAGGGAAAACCCAGGAATATCTGGAGACAGGAGTTGGAAACGGAATGCAAGAAAATTGAAAAAGAGTGGAGATATCTGTAAAAGATAGCATTGGCCAGGAGGACTTAGAATACCTTGGTTGCGGACATATGCCTCCCGAAAGGCAAAGAAAAGAATAAAACTTCCGCATGCACATACCATTACTTAACACTTAGCCGCTCTGGGCAAAAGCACAAGCTCCGCTGAATCATTGAAGAAGAAGGGGAAAAAACCCAACGAAATTGTCATCGAATCAAGGAAGCAAATATTATTCTTCAAAAACAATTTAGAAACCCGAAAACTAGTCATAACAGTAGCTATGCAATTCCCGACAGTGTAAGTCATCATTTTTACCTGTAAACACTACCAACACAATTAAGAGCTGTCAGAAGATTAATTATGAATTTCATGTAGGATGACATCTCCAAACTTGTCATCGCTCTGACAATTTCGCTGTCAGAGAGTGGTTTACCTGTGGTGTCAGTAGGACGAGGCACAGAAACAGGAAAGTTGCAGGTGAGTTACAACTTTTTTAAATCTTTCGCTCCGTAATTTATTGTTACTCTCAGCCACATTTATATTGCAATGTAAACAAAATCTGAGAGTATACTGGCTTTGAGTTATCTTAAAAAAAATGTTGCGAGCCAGTATATCGGCTCGGAAGAGTGAAGGGGTTAACTTTGTCTTATATATATATTTATATTTATATTTTATAACCTGGGTAGAATTTACTTATATTATAAAAGCGTTCTCAAAAGAGCCGCGATATCGTAGTGATTATTGCCCTTGCTTATTTACTGCAGCTCAAGCGGTAGTGAGCTCAATCATAAACTCAAACATACCTGGTTCTTCTTCTTCAGCGATCTCTGGTCATGCGCTTAATTTACTGTGGAACACAAAATGTGCTGTCAGCTCCAGGTCTGTTAGGTTTCCCCAAAGTTTAGTTTTCAGGTCGACTGGGTGTGGCCACATGTTGCTTCTCAGCTCACACAGGAGAGGACAGTCTTGCAGGATATGCTCCGGTGTCTGTTCCGCCTGTTGACACTGGCAGAGAGCTGTTTGACTTATTCCTAGTCTATAAGTGTTTGTTGAGTCTGCAGTGTCCGGTGCGTAGTCGAAATATAATAACCTGGTCTGTTCTGTTTAGGTCTTTGATGGAGTCTTTTCCATAATCATATCCAGTGTTTGTCTTCCAGTCTACTGCCGATTTTCTCTGTAAGAGGGTTTTGACCTCTTGAAAAAACAGGAGTTGGTAAATTTGCTCTTTGGCACTGCCCTCCTTAGCCAAGACATCAGCACTCTCATTGCCTGCAATGCCATAGTGAGATGGAATCCACTGCAAGTTTGGAAGCAAAACGTTTCCGTGGGATTTTTACAAAAGGTAAAAATAGACTTCACCGTTCATAAAGCAATGACAAACTACTGAACGTATAAGTGGTGCCTATAAGTGCTGCCTAGAAAAATCTATGGCCCGTTTACTGTGGTTGATGGTTACGTCCTGTAAATGATATGCCACGATTTTTTTAAAATTCATTCGTGTGATCCCAGGTTATTAACCATGATTATTCAAAGTTAGTCGTGTGGTCCCAGGTTATTGTCTTTACCTTATGTTATCTATATAAAAGAAAATTGTATAATCGAAATAATAAATTAGATTCTAGTTGACATTTGTCTGTTTTTCATCACTTGTTTCTTATTACCTGGCATATGTTCTTACGCAGATCTCTTGAAAGCCAGATAGGAATAGCAGGTTCAGATAACATTCATCAGCTTTACAGTGCTCTGAAATCATTGTGTGTCAAGGAAGGATATGACATCACTTTGATGACCAGCCCACTTGATGGCGTCAGTGGAAATAAAAGCAGCTACTGTATGACACTAACAACAGAAGACGGCAGGTAATAATATGGTTATTAATCATTTTGCTATTGTTTATATTGGTACTATTGAATGAAGATCATTTGAAGATGAAAAGTGGAAAATATGTTAAAGTGTCTACTACCTGTTAATTCCGTCTGGATACAAGGACATTTTTGGGTGGGTTTCAAAGGGATAAAGAAAAGAAAGAAAACAAAACGGGGAGGGGGAAGGGAATGTATTTGCTTCATTTGTGAACAGGGAATTTCAATTTTAAAATGGGATCAAAATTATGTTGCTTATCGAAACACACAATACAATTTAAGTTTTAAAATTTTTATATCCTGCAAACATCAATTTCTTTTAGACTTTTCCCCGTAAATTTAACGAAATACTACAGAATTTAAAATGTAAATGAACCTGTTTTATAACATGGGATATGTTGGTGAATATGATGTTAGACCTGTATTTTCTTTGACCAACGGGACACTGCGGGTTATGTGACTAACATCACATTTGCCACCTTTACTTTTCCGTGTTTCTCTGGTACCCAACAATTCTCTGGTACCCAACAAAAGACCTAAGAACTATAAATAAAGAAAAAAAGATCTACACATTAATTCCATGAAATGCTGGTAGTAGAACTAGTATAAGATAAATTCCATTGTTTCATTGTGTGTTAGAAGAAAACATTTGAGAGCCAAACTCTGGAATAATGAAATTTAGACAGCTTATTTGTGCAGGAATATTTAGGTAGGTAGGAGTGACTATTTTTAACCCTTTACATAGCTTCTTTACAGAGCTAGTTAAGTTGGTTAGAAAACTTATAAATTTCATAATGTATTAAATCTATATATAGGTCATTTGTCGATTCAAACACAGCGGTTGTGAGAAAAACTGAGTCCACCTTATGAAAATGTGAAAATCAATTACATAATCTGATCCAAATTTGTTTGATTAACAAAACACACAAAACAATTTAGTTTCTATTCTCAGAACACGTTATATTAGTGCCATTGAAGAGCCTTATTAAGAATGCTTAATAAAGTCAAAATAATTAAAACCTGAGAGTTGTGAATGATTGTAATACAGAAAATCATGAAAATCATGTGTTTCTGCCATCCACAAGTAAGTAATTTGTGATTACTAAATTATGATTCTGATTTTTTTTCTACCATGTAAATATGTTGTACATTTGTTGTGCAAGATGTAATGGAATATAATTTATATATATGCATGCCTGTATGGCAGGGGACACTGATAAAAAGGAAAGTGGGACTTCACTTAAGAATCTGTCAGAACCTCCATACAGGCTCTGACTATGAAGGAATTCATAGCATGCAAATTAAGAAGCAAAAGATATGTTGGCCTGGTCTTTTGTATATAGTTATACACGGCTCTCAGGTCGACCCAGCCTCAATTGGGTATCAGAAATGTTCTGGGAAAGTAAAGGCGGCTGACGTGATGCTGACCACATCACACATCATGTGCCGACGGTCATTGAACGATACAGGCCTAACAATGTATTGCCCTATATACCCCTAGGTATAAAAGGGTTCCTTTACTTTTTAACTTTATGTATTAATATGACACCAGTAGATAATTTAGTCTGTTTCACTGTTACAGGAATGTGTTGAGTGATGCTAGCTCAGAAGGCAACTTATCAGCAGTGGCTCGTCATTGGATAGCTGGGTTATTGCATCATAATGCAAGCATTACAGCAATAGCTCGACCTACCTTGAACTGTTACAAGAGTAATATTTTCCAAAACTCCTGGACTACTGAAGAACAAGATAGGTAAACCATCTATAACTATTATTATCATTCCTTTCTTTTGTTCGCCTGAAGTATTGTTTTTATATTCAATGTTGTCTCTTGTATGAACTCAAGACAGGGGAGGCTACCAAGTTGTTGTTTTTTTCATGCCTAGAAGAATCCAACAGCTCTCAGAATGTAATAATATGCAAAAAATTGTCGACACTGTAGATTTGCAGGGACTCTATAGAGGTTTGTTAGGGAAAATTGGAAAGATGCTGTCTTATGAGATGTAGTTCAAATTGTCTGCTAGCTAATCTCATACTATGTGCAGCTGCTTTTACATAAGAGAATAAGGAATTTTAAGAACCGTAGGGTAAGCACCGGAGACAATGAATATGAACAATAAATAGTAAACAAGTGTAAGGGTTCCAGAAAAACAAATTACCAAACACAGGGGTCTCTTCTCTCTCTCTCTCTCTCTCTCTCTCTCTAGCAATCATCGCTTAGACTGATGTACCAGATTTCTCCATAAATCTTATTCATGTGGAAATATGATTCATGCAGCCTTTAGCAGCGGTTTGTTTTTCATCACATCTTCAGCTCCATTTGGAGCTCTGGTGCTTATCCTTCAGCGATGTGTTCGGTTTCAGCCAGCATTTACTGGGTTTGCTCTCCGTTAGCCTGTGGCTGTCCCCAGCCGACCTGCAAGGCAGCAGGTAAACACAAGATTCGAACCACAAACCTTTATTTTTTATGGCACCCATTGCCTAGCCCTACAGATAAGCATTTTTAAGAACACTGCCAACTAGATCTTGACACACACTATTTATCTCTGACTGTTCTTCACCAGAATATCTTTGATCTGTTTATATGTTACTATTCACTGAATGACAGTTATTGTAATGGTTTCTGGATTTGTTTGGAGTACATCCTATATACAGCTGCAGCTTCTGTCTTTTATCATTGTTTTTTTGGAATGCACGGATATGTGAGACAAACAATATTGCAGCTGACATCAGGAATGTTGATCCCTCTATCTCTTCTGACAGCATGTCTAATTTCATTCCAGGAATTATTTGATAGAGGGTCTCTGTAGTTAAGTGATTACCCCTTGCCATGTGTTCCAATGGTCGTGGGTTTGAATCCAGACCTTGCCATTCTGTTCACGAGTGTATTATTTTCAGCGAACCCTAGGATTGTTGCCAGAGCTATGGAGT
This sequence comes from Arion vulgaris, assembly GCA_020796225.1. NCBI lineage: Eukaryota > Metazoa > Mollusca > Gastropoda > Stylommatophora > Arionidae > Arion > Arion vulgaris. The sequence continues at coordinate 5,661,436 of CM036763.1, forward strand.
TCATGCTTTGTGCAGTACTCTTGGCAGATGGTGTGCCATTTCTGTGGAAACGTACTAAGCATATGAGGTAAAACCCAGTGCAATAAAGTAAATCCTTAGTCTTTAGACCCTTTAAAAAAAAATTATTTCATTTATAACAATCATTCTGGCAAGAAATTGTTGAGTTCCATTACATCAAAATTTTGTTTTATCCACATTTCAGGACATGCAGACTGCAGGTTCAAGTTTCAGATTCCAGTGTATCCATAACAGACAGGCTTCCATCATCAGCAAGCAATTCATACACTGTATTAGGTGCCTTGATTGCTGCCGGCATAGATGGTATTGTGAACAAGCTAGAACTACCTGACAAGGTGATCTTATTTATTTTGATTACAAATATTTTAACACTGCAATATCAGCTCTACAGCTGAATCAAATAAATATTTTATATTTTTGATCTTACATTTGTATCTGCACAAATGGTACATGGTAACTGGTTTGCTGGGGGAAATTGAAAAAAGAGTAGCCTCCAAGTAAACCAATTGTAACCAGGAGTCCCTCATTGGTGCTCAACAATTCCTCATTAATTTTCTTTCTTTTCTTCATTCCTGTTTTGCCTCACAGCGTCAGGGATAGGAGAGATTTCTAGAACGAGCTTTTGTGTGCACTTCATAAACAGTGTCTTTCGTCGCCTCTGTTACCTCTGAGGTTCACCTTTTTGTGGTCGGCCTTTTGCTTTATTTCCATTGTATCGGAGCAACATTGCTCTTTGAGGTGCACTATCTGTTGGTAATCTACTTATGTGGTCGAACCATATAATTTGTTGTTTCTTGATGAAGTTTAGTACTGATGTTGTACCCACTTTTTCTTGATGTCTTCATTTCTCAACTGGTCTCTTCTTGTTACTCCCAGTATTCCGAGTAGACACTTCATATGTCTTGGATTCATTTTAGAATTGACCTTTCAACCAACCAGTTCACAAGTGATCTAATCTCTTTACAGGGTATCCTCAACATGTATAGTCTGTCCATTAATTCGTGAGCACGTTTGAAATTGATTTTCTCGAAAACTACCTGTTGGATCTCAGTGATTTTTGCATGCAGCCTTAGAATATCCATGACGCTAAAATAAAGCTAACCAGTAGTCCATAGATGTTACGGATTTTGCACATCGGCGAATTCCTTTGATCTTTTATGACAATTGCAAATACGGGGCTCAAATTTTAGATTTTACAGTAATCCTAGAATTTGTCCATGTCAATTCTATTCATAGGTGTATCTCCATATTAACTTGATAGGTCAAGTAATTAAGTGTGTTGCCCTTTATGTGCAATCGTGAACTTGGATACAATATGCAACAGTTAGTCCTCCCTTCGGTCACCATTAGACCCCAGGGTGTCTTAACTTCACCACAAATTGTATGATGGTAGACGCATTTGGATATGGAAATGTATACGTTGCTATTTCTCAGTCTGTAATCAAAATATGATTTGTATCATCCCGAATCTGACGATTCCACGAGGTTGATAATTGTTACTGGCTGGACAAATTGTAATCCATCTCGGTGCCAGTACTCGTCTTCCTCTCGGAGCACATGTTCAACACACTTCTTCCAGAACTGCATGTCTATCATTGAGAAGGACTCACGTGTCAGAACTTCAACATCACACATTTTAAACGTCCTGTTCTGTTCGGCAACTTGCCCTTTTACTTTAGCCCAGACAAGCTCTATCGGATTGAGGTGAGCATGATATGGAGGTAGTCGCAAAGACGTGTGGCCGTATTCCGCAATGATTTTGTCAATATGAAACACCTTTGTCTTATTTGTCATCCTCACCAGGTGCAACAACTCGGTTTCAAATATGTATCATCGAAACTGACATTTTCCTTAGCAAACCAAGTCCTAATTTGATCTTTTGTATTTGATGCAGTTGGTACTTTGTCTTCCGCTGATACTGCGTTGTGATAGGATGCATTATCCATTACCAAGCATGATGGTCTGTTTAGAATTGGAAATAGATCTTTCTCCATCCAGTGCCTGAAAATATGTCCATTCATTTCTGTGTGGTAGTCCCTACCGTCGGTACTTTTTTATTGGAAAATAAGTCCAGCGTCATGGACGAGACCTTCTTCACTGCTTCCTGCATGTGTTAGTATAATACGCTTTCCTTTGCTGCTTGGTATTTTTCTTTTCTGTTCACCGTCTACTGATTGCCATTCTTTAGCATTGGTGTGGTGAGCATTGACCCAGGATTCGTCCAAATATACAATATCATAGCCTTGCCTCCGCCGCTCACGGATCTGCCTCAGGTATTTACTTCGGGCAGCAATTAAATGTGGCTTTTCACAAATAATATTCCTGCCGCCTATAGTTTTTCTGAAGGTGAAGCCAGCGGCTCTTACAATTTTCCATAGAGTACTTTTAGAAATGTCTATGCTGCAATCTGATTGCAGTTTTAATTTCAGTTTCCTGAGAGTAACAAGTTGATTTGTCGCAAACATTTTCAAGAGCTCCTGTCTTATGACATCTATGTCAAAGTCGTCAATTGTTCTTTTCCTTCCTTGCTTGACATTAGTGCACTTTGTGTCCTGTTTAATCCATCGGGAAAAGGATTCTCTATTCAGACCAAGCGCCAGTTGCGTTCGTTTCTCAGGTTATGAATATCGCAATATAGATGACCTCTCTTAGATTCCCTACGGAAGTGTTGGTATGGTAAAACTGTAACCTTCTGCATTGTTATAAATGTGCACTTCAGACTCATTATGAATGTGATATCAATGTCAGTTTTGATAAGCCAACAAATATGATACAATATCTTCATACAAATCTAACGAGATACACCTATGACTATACAACGGTATCCCAATTATAACGTCATATGCTTTCCGTGTTCAAAGTCGACTGGGTTAGGTGCACGGGAATTCCCATGAAATTGTTGTTTACTCACGATATTTCAATGTTACCATAATGTATTTTAGAACAACGCGTCTGTGTACCGTAGATCTGTTACTATTGTGTACAATCCGGTGAGGTTGATTTTAATATAACCTGAAGAAGAAATATTTCAAACTACATCAAATTTTCTTGGAAAAAATATTTCTCTAGCGTCATGGATATTCTAAGGCTGCTTGCAAAAAATCACTGAGATCCAACAGGTAGTTTTCGAGAAAATCAATTTCAAACGTGCTCACGAATTAATGGACAGACTATAACAGATAACTGATGATGCTAGTTCTGTGTTGGCATACCAAGTTCTTCTTTGTCTCCCAGTGTAGAGCTTTTTTGTCTGACTTCACATTATTTGACTCGACATTCTTGCACTTTTGTTATGGTTATAGATTCACAGAGAAGCGTCTGGCCGAATGGATTAGAGCGGCTCACATGCGGAGACCTGTTTCAATCCACGTAAGGCCAAGATTTTTTCCTGTCGAGGCATAAAAGAAAAATCCTAACCTGAACCGTTTCATGGAAACTGCATAGCCATGCGGCCATTAAATTCCTCAGGCCCTCGTCCCAATGTTCTACACCACTCTAAAAAATGGTACTACAAGCAGTAACGATAGCTTTTGGTGGTTTGTTCTAATAGATTCATACTCATCCCTTAAATTATTTTAATGAGTTACCTCTCTGAGGGCATTAATAATAACAGCCTGGTCCATTGCTCATCCACTTTCCCCAAAAAATGAACAGTAAGTGTATGAAAGGAAACATAATTTGAAACCATAAGTAATAAAGATTAATAATTATTTAAAGATAACTATTTGCAAGGTGACAAAATCACATTAACAATCACTACCACTGCAACAACTATGATGCACTACCACATTACATATGAGTATACCACTGCAGCAACTATGATGTACTACCACACTACATATGAGTATACCACTGCAACAACTATGATGTACTACCACATTACATATGAGTATACCACTGCAACAACTATGATGTACTACCACATTACATATGAGTATACCACTGCAGCAACTATGATGTACTACCACATTACATATGAGTATACCACTGCAGCAACTATGATGTACTACCACATTACATATGAGTATACCACTGCAACAACTATGATGTACTACCACACTACATATGAGTATACCACTGCAACAACTATGATGTACTACCACACTATATATGAGTATACCACTGCAACAACTATGATGTACTACCACACTATATATGAGTATACCACTGCAACAACTATGATGTACTACCACACTACATATGAGTATACCACTGCAACAACTATGATGTACTACCACACTATATATGAGTATACCACTGCAACAACTATGATGTACTACCACACTACATATGAGTATACCATTTTCGGCACCATCAATTTAATTATGACAATTCTTAAGATATAACAATTTTAATTGATATTTTCAGACATCAGAAACATTGCAGCATCAATCTAAAAAGCCTGCCTCATTATCAGATGCTCTTCAGTCATTAGAGGATGATAAAGTGTTACAGAATATGATTGGGCCCAAGTTTGTGCACCGTTTCTTGATTCTTAAGCGAGAATTTGAAGTGCAACGCTTTGAAAACAAAAAGGCAGAGAGTGGTTCTAAAGGCATGCTTGAGTTTGAACGATCTCTTTATTTGACGTCGTTATAAGCACTGTAGACTATAAGAACCAGATCTATACAAATTCATATAATATTGTTATTTTTCTGCTCTGGGTGATATTGTAAAGTAACTTAATCAATGATAACCAATTGAATGATTGCACTGTACTCAATATAGCAGCTGCAGTGTAACTATATTATAAGTAACTATAATCAACAAAAGAGCTATAGTAAGGATACAGAACTATAATCAATAAAACAGATGGGATTTGACTGTAGGACTGTACCCAATTAAACAGTTATGGTAAAACTGCAGGAGTTGGCATAAGTCAGCTCTGATAACATCCCTATAACCATTCGGATTTGGTAAAATGCTACAGTATTACTTTAGATGTGGTATTTAAAAGTAGCGAAACGCGTACAAAGTACTATAGTTTTACAAGATACAGAAACAGTGACGATAAACAGCAATGTTTCGACCAAAAGGCCTTTATCAAGCAAACGATACAACAGGAGTGACAAATTTTAAAGAACACTACAAATGGACGGTTACAGAAACATTCAAACGTATCTAATGAACTATTTAAAAGTAGGGTTTTTTGGTTTGTAAAATATTAAAGTTACCTGTATGTATTAATTTGTTTCTTGTTGGATAATATGTTGGATAGACTTTGCCAAAACTCTGATGTGCCTGTCCTACATGCCTTAGAGAGCCTAACAAGAGCGCAATGTTGTTGACAAACCACACAGATCAGAAAAAAGTAGTTAACGTGGTTGATAAGAAAGAATGCAAAGAACATAACATACACGACACAACAAATAAGAGCTTTTCATTGTTTCTCTTATTATTTCTAGGCTTATAAAAATTATATAATTTTTATATTATTTCTCATCTTTTCTATAAATTGTAAAGAACTGTTCTATTATTTTTTTTCTAATTCTGAGATTTTTCCATTACAATCAAATTCTCTGTTTTCTTTCCTAGAGCTATAGAAAAACTTATTTGATTGTATGATACACAGTAAAACTCCATTATTCTATAGTTTATCAGCATTTCCAAAACTTCCTTCTAATTCATACACAGTCTCTTCTTCTTCTGGTTCATACAACTTTATTACATGGATGTATAGATAACATTTAATAATTTTGATAAAAGTATACAGTTAAGTATACTGTCTGGGCATGCGAGGTGAGTGTTCTGCCAATTAAAGAGTGGACAGACTTGTATCGACAGCACTAGGGATTGCGAGGAGAGAGTATTGACAGCATTGATTGTCAGATTAGGATGGATAGCAAAATGTTCTTTGATCTCTTGGCAACCTACTGTTGGATGAGGACATTAAAATGGATTTTGAATCTATCCAGTTATTTAAGGAGTTTGGAATTACACATTGTACAAGTAGAACTGAATGCTTGAAGGGCAGAGAGAGGCAGGTGTTTAACCAGAGAGCCACAGAGACTATCAGGATGCATACCCTTTGACATCTGTTGAGGGAGACTGTGGATCTGCCTGGAGTGCTATGATGTTGTTTTAGTGACCAATAATGATACTGATTAAAGTATAAATATCACTATAATTTTATTAAGCATAAATAACACTTTATAATTTTATTAAGTAGAAATATCACTTTATAATTTTATTAAGTAGAAATATCACTTTATAATTTTATTAAGTAGAAATAACACTTTATAATTTTATTAAGTAGAAATATCACTATAAATATTATTAAGTAGAAATAACACTTTATAATTTTATTAAGTAGAAATATCACTTTATAATTTATTACAGTGAAATAACACTTTATAATTTTATTAAGTAGAAATATCACTTTATAATTTTATTAAGTAGAAATATCACTATAATTTTATTAAGTAGAAATATCACTTTATAATTTTATTAAGTAGAAAATCACTTTATAATTATTAGTAGAAATATCACTATAATTTTATTAAGTAGAAATAACACTTTATAATTTTATTAAGTAGAAATATCACTTTATAATTTTATTAAGTAGAAATATCACTTTATAATTTTATTAAGTAGAAATATCACTTATAATTTTATTAAGTAGAAATATCACTTATAATTTTATTAAGAAAATATCACTATAATTTTATTAAGTAGAAATATCACTATAATTTTATTAAGTAGAAATATCACTTTATAATTTTATTAAGTAGAAATAACACTTTATAATTTTATTAAGTAGAAATAACACTTTATAGCCAGTCTTACTTGTAATGTATGTGTTTGTTAAAGTAAACAGTTATAAGTGTGACTTTTATTATGAGAGATATATTAGTAACATAATATAAATACAGATGATGCTCACAATTATATGTCTTGCTTTAGTGAGTTTGTTTAAACGGATATGTACGCAATGTTATACTAGTTTTTTGTCTATGCACTGTGTGTCCATTGTGAAAGTTAATGTGTATTGAATATTCAGTATGTTATTTAACGTGTATTACATTTCCATTCAGGAATTAATGTGTATTGAATGTCTGTTATGTGAATTCATGTGTGACATGTTTGTTGTATGAGCTAGTACATATTCGCTCGTGTGTTGCAGAGGCTTGCTAGGGAAACAAAAAATAGTAACACTGCGATGTACAAGGCATGTCGTAAGAGGTAACTGAGGTAGGGGCCTAGGGAAGTTACGGTAATAAATAAAAAGTGTTGCAGAAATCGGATGTTCTGACCTACTTGTGGGTGCATAACTGGCGCAAAGTACAATCGCTCTTAGGCTCAGCTCACATACAAATCACAAGAGTGGTTAACAAGTGATTGATATGGAGCGTTTGAAGAAGAAGTACATATTGTTTTTGTACTTTAGTAAATACATTTGATAGCATACACTGCAAAAGCTTTTTTTTCATATTCTAAGATAGTATAGAGTTTCAGTGTGTTTTATAAACATCATGAAAAACTACTACAACAAGATGAAACTTCTAAACTGAAGTTTGAACTCAAAACAAGCATGCAACAAATATCTGTAATGCCAACCCTACTATTCAACATTGTTATAAATTTAGTTATGCATACAAAAACTGATATCAAGAGATATAAGATGGACTCTCATTCAACCTGGAAGACCTAAATTTTGCTGATAACATTGCATTTTTATCTCACAGAAATAAGAATATCCATGGAAAGACTTGTCACTTTAACCAGTAAAGCCAGATGGTTGGGTTGAAAATCTCTCAAGAAAACAGAACAACTGACTGTGAACATCACCACCCTAGGCCACCCTAGCACCAGTCATTGTTTTCTTTTGTTTTTCTTTTACAACTGACTGTGAACATCGCCACCCTAGGCCACCCTAGCACCAGTCATTGTTTTCTTTTTTTTTTCTTTCTCTAAACCTGTTTTATTTCACAGTGTCAGGATAAGAAGAGATTACTAGAACATACTTTTGTATGTGCTTTAGAAACAGTGGGTTTTTTGTTGCCGTCTCTGTTATCTCTGAGATCTACCATTTGCATGGATGACCCTTTTCTTTGTATCAGAGAGACATTGTTCTTTGAGGCACACTGTCTGTTGCTAATCTGATTATGTTGCAGAACTATTTAATTTGTTGTTTGGACATGCTTGTATTTCAAAATTGGCATCATTTGCCAAATGATTTGGACTGATTCAATTTGCTTTATTGCATCTGTGTTGGATTCCGTTAGTTATTCTTTCGCTTGCTGAAAAATACTACATAGGTATGTCAAATCTTTGACTTGTTTTAAGAGGTTTGATTCGAAGAAATAATTTTCTTTACTAAGTTACAACACTTATTTTATAATGGACATGTTAAGCTAAGAATGTAAATCTATTACAATGTTTTAAAATACAAAAATGTTGCATGGTTGCCATGACAACAGTGGCCATCTTTAAAAAATGCATGTTATTAGAATTCTAAAATTTACACAGCAAACAAATATATTGAAATAAAAAGAGGTGATTCATAAACTGTAAGCATATTTACAGGTATATTTATTTTCTGTAAAATCTCAAGAAATATATTTTATTTTTTAACTTATGTTTGTCAAAACCAACAAAATATGTCACCATTTCACATTGAAAATTTATTTTTAAAACACATTTTCACAAAAATATAATTTGAAATGGACCTGTAGCTACAAAATTATATATGGGATATTCACCTCAAATTTCGTGTATCTAGCTTTAGTATTAGTTAAAACTCAGGGATTTCGATACAAAAAAGGGAAAATGATTTTGAGAAAACTCAATTTTAAACTTGAAAATTGAAAGAAAAAATGTTCGAATTGGGCATTTCTTATTAATGTTGTAATACTAATACGCAAACAAAAGAACATAATGTTATGTGTAATTGACAGTACGAATGTTGTATTTTATAGAACTAAACACTTTGAAAAATCGATGTTTTTGACTAAAACTAAAATTTTCTAGAATCCCCCTGGTCGTCTGTCGATATTGATAGTGTTTTCCTCTCTAGCTAATTTCATTACTTCGGTTTTGTCCATTTTTATTCTCATATTTTATTCATTGCACATTAACTGGAGTCTGTTAATGTGTTACTGTAGCTGTTCTTCTGTTGTTGATATGATTGCTTGAGTTGGCAAAAGCAATTCATTTAAGGTATCAGTATCAGCAGAGAATGGGTTGCCATTAGTAAATAAATCATAAAAATTCAATTTTAAAGATATAGATCCCACATTTTCACACGTACTAAACAAATGATCAAGCAATCTAAAACAGTGATTGACAATGTAGTTCAGTATAGACAGGTAGGTAAGTGAGATTTTTACAAGAAAAAAATATTTTAGTCTTGTGCAAAATATAGGTGTAACTTATTACACAATTTTACGACTGTAATTTTGCATGCATGTTAACATTAGGACTGCCTATAGCGTATACTAGGATAATTCCAATATCTTGAGTATAATTTTTTAATGATTTTTCAAAGACGACAATTTTTAACCCATAAAAAGACAATTTTCAGGTGGCAACAAAATAAAATCTATTCAGTGTATACTATTTATCCTAGTACTTGCCAAAATCACACAATCTGTGTATATGATGTTTAATTTTGAATGAATTTGACTGTACTATTTCATTAAAATTTTGTAATAAGTGACACCTACATTTTGCACATGACTAAAATAATTTTTCTTCTCAAAAATCTCACTTACCTACTTGTCTATACTGAACTACATTGCCAATCACTGTTTTAGATTGCTTTATCATTTGTTTAGTACGTGTGAAAATGTGGGATCTATATCTTTAAAATTGAATTTTTATGATTTATTTACTAATGACACCCATTCTCTGCTGATACTGATACCTAAGAGTTCCCAAGGTTGTTCCATTCACTCTTGTTAGCTATTTTACAGATTTGATCGATATATGAGATGAACAAAAGCGGTGATAGTACGCATCCTTGCCTTTACTCGTAACCTAACATGGAACTTTTCTGATATATACAGAGGCCATTAATGACATAACCAGACAGACTAATGGTGGACAAGGACACGATAAAGGACAACAGAGAGAAACACATTCTTGACATGCTAACTAAAAGTGTTTAAAGATGAAGGATTGACTTCATTGCACTGGGATTGCATAGGGCTCCGCCCCTGTTGGCAGAAAGGGACGCCATCTAGCAAGAGTGTTGCACAAACACCGTAGCTTCAGAAGCACTTCTAGGGATCTCATGAAACAAATTGCACATGCGACTCAGTCCGGATTTCAACCTGCAAGCTTCAGAATGACAGGCAAACGTCTTTACCACTTCGCCATAAAGACTTCCGCTAGCCTAACTTGATGGCAATGACAAATGTCAATATCTGAACTGATAGTCAATGCTCAGATAATATATTTGTGGACATACACCAACCGGCACGGCACATGATAATGTTACATTCATTTGGAACATATTATAAAGATTAAAAAAACATGTAATCAATAGTATAAACCGCATATGTATTGGTACAAATTAAATGTAATCTGGTATGGATAGCATGTCCACATTGACATCAATCTTCTTAAATTGGGTGACTTGGGTTGAGCCTTGACTACTCATACTCTGCCTAAGCTCTTCATGTTCCCGGTTGTGATCAGTTACAGATGGGTCATATACTTTTGCCGATCTGTGGATCATACATTGAGAACTCTTATTAGTTGTAATCTGAATAGTTTTGTTACATAACAACATTAAATATACAAAAATCACATAATTCTATACAATATGTAAAAATCATAATAGCATCATCATCATCAAGTAGCTTATCCCTTCTGGAACTTGGCTCCTATGAAAGCAGCCCTGAAAAACTCTATTCTGTGCAAGATGCCCGCCGTCAGCAGCAGCAATAATCCTCAGCTCGTCAGTGACATCCTGCACCCATCGCTATCTATTAATATACATTTGTTAAACATAAGAGTGGATTATATATGTATTTCTTCTTTTTTCTCAATCCTGTATGCTACAGCGTCAGGTCAGGAAGAGATTTCAAAACGGGCCCTAGTATGCGCTTCGTAGATAGTCTTTTCGTCGCCTCTGTTATCTCTGAGGTCCATCTTTTGCGTGGCCGGCCTTTTGCTTTGTACCCATTGTATCGGAGCAGCATTGCTATTTGGGGTGCACTGTCTGATGGTAATCTGCTTACGTGACCGAACCATTTAATTTGTTGTTTCTTGATGAAGTCTAGTACTGATGTTGTACCCACTTTTTCCTGATGTCTTCATTTCTCAACCGGTCTCTTCTTGTTACACCCAGCATTCTGCGTAGACACTTCATCTCTGTTGTGACTAGTTTTCTTCTATCGTTTGTTGTCAGCGTCCAGGTTTGGCACTGATATGTATATGGTGTCAAATATGTATAGTTTCACGGAGTTCATTAGCGGCGATCTCTTGTCATGCGCTTAATTTACCATGGACCACAAATTGGGCAGTCAGCTTCAGGTCTGTCAGGTTTTCTCAAAGCTTAATTTTCAGGTCGCCTATGTATGGCCACATCCTGCTTCTTAGCACACCTAGTAGAGAACAGTATTGCAGGACATGCTCCGGTATCTATACCACCTGATGACGCTACCAGAGATCTGTTTGGGAGTTCGTAACTCGGTTCTCTCTCGTTCTCTCCCTTTACGTGCTATGTGATTGGTGAGTTTCTGAATGAGCAAATAGATGTCTCGATTTTTTTTCTTCGATCCAGAAGCACTTCAGCTTTCAGTTATTCAGCTCGGTGTCATGGATATCATAACTCTTCGGTTCGGTGCCACGAACACCGTAAATCTAGAGAACCTGTGGCTTTTCTACCAGCCCGCGGAATTGAACCGCACTCACAGGAGGCTTGTCACCAGTCGTCCAACGTGCTACGAACACGCTGGGCAGGCTGACAGATGTCTTGGATGGAGATCATATTAACTCATTGCTTACGTCGAGCTATATAATATGACAGTTTATTATAGTCCCAATAAAAACTACAGCGGGACAGGATTATAATAATAATAATATTTCCTCTCGTACCGTTATACGTTACATAGGGACTGCAAGTAATTTCTCCATACCGCTCTATCCTGGGCAACTCGCTCAATCTCCTCTATGGAACTGAGACCGATATTTCCTGCCTCTCAGCAAAGTTCGCTTCAGGGTCTCCTTAGGTCGACCTCTCTTTCTTGAACCCTTTGCATCCCACTTCAATGCCTGCTTTGATATTCGTTGATCATTTCTCCTCAAGGTGTGCCCAACATATCTCCATCTTCTCTTTCTTATAACAGTTGTCACTAGTGGTTGACCAGACATGTCTCTGATTTCATCACTTCTCCTGAATTCGTTCCATTTTATATTCATTATTTTTCACAGACATCTATTTTCAAATGCATTCAACTTGCTTTCTATATCTTTAGTCATTTTCCAACTCGCTGGCATATGTTAGGACTGATACAACATTTGAATTGAAAATTCGTAATTTAGTTTTAATACTATATAACTTGAGTTCCATATTTTATTTAGACTTTTAAAAGCTGATGTTGTTTTGCCAATTCGTATCATAATTTCTTTTAACATTTCCTGTGCAATCAAAATTGCTACCCAAATAGGTGAGCTGCTCTGTTATTTTTATCATTTTAGATTCCAGTGTGATATCTGCATTACTTGCCATAGGTGTCTTCATTATATTTGTTTTTTCATAGCTTATCTGCAGTCCAACTTTTGATGCTATAGATGACAAGTTGTCTGTCTTTCTTTGCATATCTTGGTTGTTTCTACTTAACAAGGCAATATCATCTGCAAAATCCAAATCTTCTAGTTGACTATTTTCTACCCAATCGATGCCAGTTTCACCCTGCAACATTTTCGCATCACCCAGTCAATGGCCACTCCAAACAATAGCGGAGATAGAATACAGCCTTGCTTTACTCCGGTTTCAACCATAAACCAGTCGCTGTGTTCACCATCAGTGCGAACTGCACACTGTGAACCATCATAGAGGCTCTTTATAATGTTTATTATTTCGTCTGGTATTCCATAGCATCTCAGAATATTCCACAGAGAGATTCTGTGTAGACTATCAAATATCAAAGGCTTTTTAAAATCGATGAAATTTAGTATGAGTGGTTGTTGCTTCTCAATATATTCCTCCAAAATTAGTCGTAGGGTAATTATTTAGTCTAAGCAGCTTCTCCCAGGTCTAAAACCAGCTTGTTCTTCTCTCAGGGTTGTGTCCACTGCTCCTTTGATTCTATTAAGAATGATTTTGCAGAAAGTCTTGATCATTACTGATATAGGGTGATCCTTCTCCAGTTGTTACAATCTTTGAGATCACCTTTTTGGGGATCTTAACAATTATTCCCTTCTTCCATTGATCTGGGACAGTTTCTTCTTCCCATACTTTATTAAATAGTTCTTGCACCTGGCTAATAGTTGTATCATCAGCCGCTTTGAGCATTTCTGCAGTAATGTTGTCATCACCCGCTGCCTTATTGTTTATCAAGGAATTGATTGCCTCTTTGACCTCAGCTACACTTATCATTTCTTCGTTAATTGGTAGGAGCTGTTTCTTGCCTCTTCGTCAAACTTGAGTAGTACTGGTGGATCAGGTCTATTTAATATTTCTTCAAAATGTTCTGCCCATCTTTTCTTCTGCTCGGTATCTGATGTTAGAACTTTACCATCTTTGATCTTGATTGGGCCACCCTTTGAAACAAATGTTCCAGTAAGTTGTTTTAGTGTGTTGTATAGCATTTTACTGTTTCCAGTCTTAGCTGCCTTTTCCCTTCTTCGGCCAGTCGATTGACATATGCTCTTTTATCTCTTCTAGCTGCTCTTTTCACTTCCTTGTCTTTTAGTCTATATTCCTCTTTAGCTTGGATTTCATCTGTTGCATCCTTAGTATTAAATATTGCTAGTTTCATCTTTCTTCTTTCTTGAATACATTTTCAGGTGTCATCGCTTATCCAGGGTTTTCTGTCTTTCGTCTTTAATCCTGCGCTACTATTTGCTGCCCCCAATAGTGTGTCCTTTATCTTAGTCCATTTGTCTTCAATGTTCTGTTCATTTTCACCATTGAGTAACTCGAACCTATTCTTAAGTTCGAGCTGATATTCCTCTTTACCTCATTATTTTGTAGTCTTTGACTGTCTATTCGCAGTTGTTCTTTTTTAGTATGGTGAATTTTCAGTTTCAATTTCAATTTACCTATGCATAAATTATGATCACTTCCCACATCTGCCCCTCTGTATGCACGGACATCCAGCAATGATGTTCTAAATTGTGTATTTATGCACATATGGTCAATCTGATTCCTGGTCACTCCATCTGGTGAGTGCCAAGTAAGTTTATGAATTTCCTTATGTGCAAAGATGGCCCGTCTGCCCAGCGTGTTCGTAGCGCGTTAGACTACGGGTGACTACCCCTCTGTGTGTGCGGGTTCAATTCCGCGGGATGGCAGAAAAAGCCACAGATTCCCCAGATTTACGGTGTTCGTGGCACCGAACCGAAGGGTTACGATGTCCATGGCACTGAGCCGAAGAGCTAATAAGCTCAAGTGCTTCTGGATCTAAAAAAAAAAAAAAAATGTGCAAAGATGGCACCTCCAATTACTAAGACCGGATTTATAGGTAATGTAAACCGTGTAAAACGTGATTTTCTTCAGTTTCTATAAGTTCAGAAAATAACCATACCTTTTGTTATCCTGTAGTCCAACTCGTGCATGAAAGGAACACCGCCACAGTGGTTTATGTCCATTGAAATCTCGGGGGGAGTTTCTCCAGACACACACTCTCACTGTGTTACGGAATGATTCTCGAAAGTTCTGCAACAAATATGGTCCAAAGAATGATGATTCTTTCTTTCTGATGTGTTTCAGAAGCGTTACAAACATATGAATGCATCATTTTTAGCTTTTCTTTTTTTTTATTTTGGTAGTCTACCCCACACACCAAACACATTTTATTATACAACGAGACATATCGATTGACATTACTTTCTCAAACCAATGCAAGACATATCGATTGACATTACGTTTCTCAAACCAATGCAAGACATATCGATTGACATTACGTTCTCAAACCAATGCAAGACATATCGATTGACATTACGTTTCTCAAACCAATGCAAGACATATCGATTGACATTACGTTTCTCAAACCAATGACAAAAGGCATAAAAACACGATTTATTAATCTACCTTGGACATAAATCCGTAGACGATAGGATTAAGACAAGAGTTGATGTACGCCATTAACCAAAGAGCTTGTCTCATAGGCTTAAGGTATCCCTGATTGAGATAATGAATAACTTGAAATGCTACTAGCACGTTGTTTAGCATTATAGGTCCCCAACAGATGGCAAAGAGAGCCACAACAAACACCAGCATTTTCACAACCTGCATAAGAAGAATAAGAACATTTTCACGTTAATTGCTACATGTCAGATGTACTTTATTAGTGTCTCTATGGGGGTCTCAATGTAATAACACTTTTAACGTGTCTTTATGTGGGGTTTCTATCTAACAACACTATTTTAGTGTATTTAGTCTATATGTAATAACTAGTGGCAACTGTTATAAGAAAGAGATGATGGAGATATGTTGGGCACACCTTGAGGAGAAATGATCAACGAATATCAAAGCAGGCATTGAAGTGGGATGCAAAGGGTTCAAGTCAGAGAGGTCGACCCAAGGAGACCCTGAAACGAACTTTGCTGAGAGAGGCAGGAAATATCGGTCTCAGTTCCATGGAGGAGATTGAGATTGTTGTCCAGGATAGAGCGGTATGGAGAAATTGCTTGCAGGCCCTATGTGACGTATAACGGTACGAGAGGAATTAGTATTATTATATGTAATAAAACTTTTAGTGTCCCTACATGGTGTTTTTTATTGTGGTCTGTGTAATACACTTTAGTGTCCTACATGGTGTTTTTATTGTGATCTGTGTAATACACTTTTAATGTCTCTACATGGTGTTTTTATTGTGATCTGTGTAATACACTTTTAGTGTCCCTACATGGTGTTTTTATTGTGATCTGTGTAATACACTTTTAGTGTCCCTACATGGTTGTTTTATTGTGGTCTGTGTAATACACTTTTAGTGTCCCTACATGGTGTTTTTATTGTGGTCTGTGTAATACACTTTTTAATGTCGTTATTGTGGTCTCTATGTAATAACGTGAGCGTCTGTAGCTCAAGCGGTGGTAGCGAGCTCGATCATGAACTCGGTTCAGAAGTGTACCTGGTTCAAACCCCACGGTGGGCAAGTTTGGAAGCAAATTCGTTTCCGTGGGATTTTTACAAAAGGTAAAAATATACCTCACCGTTCAGAAAGCAGTGGCAAACTACTGAATGTATAAGTGGTGCCTAGAAAATCAAAGACTCGTTTACTGTGGTTGATGGCTACGTCCTTTAGGATATGCCACAATTTTCATTTCATGTAAAAACACGTTTTTAGTGTTGTTATGGGAGTCTCTTTATAATAACATTTTTTAGTGTTGTTATATCAGGTTTCTTTGTAATAACACTGTTTAGTGTCTTTATGGTGATTTCTACGTAATAACACTTTTTTAGTGTCGTTATGTTGGTATCTATTTAATACACTTTTTAGTGTCGTTATGGTGGTCTCTATGGGTTTTCAACATTATCTCTAAATCCACATCACTGTTGCCTCCAATATCATACTATTGTTTATTTATTGTCCACGATTCGCTTCCATATACCACCATTGGCTCTGTCCTCTGTAACATTTTCGATAGATACTGATGCTTTTCGTCACTGTATTTTGTAGTGTATGCTTTGTATGCTTTAAGTGTATGCTTTGTATGTTTTAAGTGTATGCTTTGTATGCTTTAAGTGTATGCTTTGTATGCTTTAAGTGTATGCTTTGTATGCTTTAACCCTTTAGCTCTAAGGACGTATATATAGTTTTTCCATTCACTTCTAAAGAGCTTAACACGTCTGTTTTATCTCTCTCTTGGCTAAGGATGTTAACAGTTATCTATTGCTACTGTCACTGCAATAGGCGTAGCATTACATTTGTGACCTTGATGCTAAAGTGTAGCTATTTTTAGCTCATGCCTTCAGTAAGTATGTAGCAGCGAAGGGTTAAGTGTGCTTTATGCTTTGTATGCTTTAAGTGTATGCTTTGTATGCTTTAAGTGTATGCTTTGTATGCTTTGATAGTGTATTGCTTTGTAGTGTTTAGTGTATGCTTTGTATGCTTTAAGTGTATGCTTTGTATGCTTTATGTGTATGCTTTTTGTATGTTTTAGTTTATGCTTGTATGCTTTTAGTGTATGCTTTGTATGCTTTGTTTGCTTTGTATTTGCTTTGTTTGCTTTGTATTTGCTTTGTTTGCTTTGTTTGCTTTGTTTGCTTTGTTTGCTTTGTTTGCTTTGTTTGCTTTGTTTTTTTGTTTGCTTTGTTTGCTTCTTGTTTGCTTTGTTTGTTTTGTTTTGCTTTGTTTGCTTTGTTTGCTTTGTTTGCTTTGTATTTGCTTTGTTTGCTTTGTTTGCTTTGTATTTGTTTTGTTTGCTTTGTTTGCTTTGTTTGCTTTGTTTGCTTTGTTTGCTTTGTTTGCTTTGTATTTGCTTTGTTTGCTTTGTTTGCTTTGTATTTTGCTTTGTTAGCTTTGTTTGCTTTGTTTTGTTTTGTTTGCTTTGCATTTGCTTTGTTTGCTTTGAAACACAAGTATATTAAAGAAGAGTAAAGATATATATTGAACAGCTTTTTTTTTATATTTTGATTCTAAAACCAGTGTACACATGCACTATTTTTTTTTCGATCCAGAAGCACTTGAGCTTTTCAGCTCTTCGGCTCGGTGCCACGGACATCGTAACCCTTCGGTTCAGTGCCACGAACACCGTAAATCTGGGGAATCTGTGGCTTTTTCTGCCATCCCGCGGAATTGAAGCCGCACACACAGAGGGATAATCACCCGTAGTACAACGCGCTACGAACACGCTGGGCAAACGGGTATGCAATATTTAAATAATATGTTGTCAAATACATTGTAAAAACAAGGTATGAAAGCATTGCATAAATGCAATATAAAACATACTGTAGAGGTAAAGTTAAACAGTAAATTGTCTCTTAGGTGGTATCTGTGGCGTAGAGGCTAGGTGATCGCCTCTCGTTCCAATGATACTCGGTTTGTTCGCTCATGGAGACATCGGGATGTTTATCCAGAGATCCCTGATCTCAGTGTAAGTGAGATCGAGTTCCTAGTCCTGTCGGAGACGGACGATAAATCGTATGTCCTTTGTTTAAGTTGAGCACGAAAAATAATCATTGGTATATACAAATCGAGAATAACAGGCTGGAAAGTCGCTGCTTGGGAATACTTCATTAGACAGAATTAAAAATAAAATTCCAACAAATATTTTTATCATCTTCTAAATTACATCGAGAATCATCATCGGTGCTACAGAGTTCGTGCACTGCCGCTGAGATCTTCATGTGTAAGTAAGAGGTCGGAGTACACATGGTTACTCACTGAAGTGCGATGATGATTGTTCTATCAATCAATCAATCATAAACAATAAATAAATGCATTTAAATAGTGCATACATGCAATATAAAAGACTAAATGTCTTGCTCTTAGTGGACCAGGACAGTGGCGGCTCGTCATTAAGGGCCAGATGGGCCGGACTCCACCAAAAATAATTCGTAAAGTACATTTATTATTTAATAAATTAAAATACAACTTAACTCAAAACCATGATTTTCCAGAAAATCTGTATCTGGCCCCACCAACAAAAACGATCACGTGCCGCATCTGGACCAGGACAAATATGTTTTAAGTAAACGTCACAAAGTGGCGCTTGTCCATAGGAACTGAAAACGAAATATTAACTGCATTGCAACGGGTTTCCATATAATAGCTGAATAGCACACAACGTGTGGCGCTTGGTCCACAAGGAACTATAAAACGAAATATTAACTGCATTGCAACGATGTTTCTCAATAACGCTGAATAGCAACAACGTGTGCTTTCCACAAGGAACTAGAAAACGAAATATTAACTGCATTGCAACGATGTTTCCTCATATGTCTAGCTGAATAGCACACAACGTTCACAAAGCACGAACTTCATAACTCCGGCAACAATCTTAGGGTCCGGAAAATCTTAGTGGACAGAACGGCGCTGTTCGGATTCGACCTCCCGACATTCGGAACGCAAGGAAACGGTGTAACCACTTAGTCATATAGTCGCTACACACCTACAGACGGTATATAGATATGAACGGATTCACAATGAATCAGTAAATAAATGTAATGTTAAACAGTCAGTAAATGTTACATAAAGCAGTGTAAAAATGAAATATGAGACATATAAATAAAACACAAGACAGTGAATAAATGTGACGTAAAAACACCAGCACCACAAGCTTAGGTATAAGCAAATTCGACCTACCTGTTTCCTTGTGCAGTCCTCGTTCACAGAACACGTCGATTTGATAAATATTGGTATAGAACTTCGTAAAAAAGAACGTCCTTGTGAGTTTTGTGAGTAAGTAGATGCTCGATGTGGCCTGTAATAATATATGTATGATTATGTGCTTGACTGAACATGTATACCAGTTTCATCTGAACCATAACTATCATGTAATTTATAAATCTGTTATCATATTTAGGGTCAACAGAGTGTGTTGCCAGTTTCATCTGAACCATAACTATCATGTAATTTATCATTCTGTTATCATATTTAGGGTCAACAGAGTGTGTTGCCGTTCATCTGAACCATAATATCATGTAATTTATCATTCTGTTATCATATTAGGTCAATAGAGTGTGTTCTGGGCCTGGCTCTACATCCAGCAGTGTTGGGATCGGTTAGTCTCTCTTGAAAATGAAAATCGTGGCATATCCTTTACAGGACGTAGCCATCAACCACAGTAAACGAGTCGTTGATTTTCTAGGCACCACTTATGTGTTCAGTAGTTTGTCATTGCTTTCTGAACGGTGAGGTCTATTTTTACTTTTTGTAAAAGAAACCCCAGAAACGAATTTGCTTCCAAACTTGCCCACCGTGGGGTTTGAACTAGGTACGCTTGGGTTTGTGATCGAGCTCACTACCGCTTGAGCGACAGATGCTCACTAGTCTCTCTAGGAGGGTGAAATGTGCAAATTAGTAACCTTGCCGATGACCAACAGAACACACAAATTAACCTCACCTCCCAGCGGTGTAGATCGGGAAACTTTTCCCGAGGAGGTCAAAGGCTAACAAGACAATGGTTCGTCTAGGGAGATGGACTCCCCTAGGTCAGATTTTTTTTTTAAATCGTTCTAAGGGCAGGAAATCCGACAAAAATTATCTGAGGTCTGGCCTCCAGGTTGGTGATATGAGTGGATTTACCCAGATTTCCAAGATCCAGACTTCCAGCTATAAGCAAATAGCCCCATTACCTTGCGGGAGCCATGTGAGAGGCAAAATATTGCTCCACTCGGGGAAATAACTCAGTACCTTTGAAGCGTGATGCGAGTACCTTACCTCCGCACCACAGATACAGCCCGATACCAATCAAGAGAATAGAGAAACAACACACACATACAAACACACGAATACACACACAAGTACAACAATGTGTATATGTATATCATAATCATTATCAACAAGATTGTCTAAATTATATTTCATCAACTCACAGTGCTGCCTTCAACGTTGAGAGTTGGTACTTGACTTGCCACAGTCTTCTACAGATACTTGTGTAGGCATACGCCATGAGGCTCAACGGCAGGGCAAAGGCCACAATAAACATATAGATATTGTAAATCTTGGCTGTTGTAGGTGAATCCCAATCTTCTACACACCAATATCCTTGTCGAACTTCTCCAACCAAACGATGTCGCTGTGGATGTTCAAGAAAGATCTTTTAGAAATACTAAAAGTGACATCAAGATCGTTAATATATTTGAATATACTCTAGATCATAGAGTCCCAAACTTGTTTGGCCCACCACCCACTTTGCACGACATAAACTTTGTAACGCCCCCCACCGCCCACCCACCGCCCACTTTGCATGACATAAACTTTGTAACGCCCCCACCGCCCACCACTGCCCACTTTGCACGACATAAACTTTGTAACGCCCCCCACCGCCCACCCACCGCCCACTTTGCATGACATAAACTTTGTAACGCCCTCCTCCCACCGCCCACTTTGCACAACATAAACTTTGTAACGCCCCCACCGCCCACTTTGCACAACATAAACTTTGTAACGCCCCCAATTATAGCACCTAACCAACACCCCCTTCCCTTCCCCACCTCCATATATATACATGCTCTATTTTCACTTTAACATAGAAAATTGATATATATTTCTGTCATACATGGTCAAATTTCAAATGATTATATACATGAAACAGAAAATTGATGAAAAAATGGATCGTGTAAGATAGGTTAAGATGAATTAAAATGCAGAATTCAACTTTTTAATGATTTTATAATCGAACAATCACGAAAAAAATCCCCCAAATGCTTCTGAAACCCACTATCCCTCCCTGGAAGGCTTCAGCGCTCACTGGGTGGGGCGGTGACGGTACCGCCCACTTTGGGATATGCTGCTCTAGATCTAAGAATGTTGTAGAAGAAGGATATTCAGTCAACCTCTTTGGAGACACTGTCAATCTCAGTGTGGCCAATGCTGTCTTTGATAATATCCAAGATAATCTCAGAGAAACATGGAACATTTGTAAACAAGCATTTAGTGGACAATGTGTTTCACACTGTTTTCTTTTTTCTAATCTTGTTTTGCATCACAGCGTCATAATAACTCACAAGAATTCTAGAACGGGCCTTTGTGTTCGCTTTATAAATAGTATTTTTCTGAGGCCTACCTTTTAATTGAAGGGCATTTGGTTTAATATCCAATGTATCAGAGTAGCATTGGTCAATGAGGTGCACTGTCTGTTGGTAATCTGCTTATGTGCCCGAAACATTTAATTTGTTGTTTCTTGATGAAGTTCAGTACTGATATTCTACCCACTGTTTTCCTGATGTCTTTATTTTTAAACCGATCTCTTCTTAATAGTACTAGCATTTTGCGTAGGCACTTGGCACTGTGTAATTTAGAACATGCTAGTAACATCGCATTGATGGCCCACTCCTACCATCATCTTCAGGAAAAGACAATGAAAATCGTTTACAGGACTTATCCATCAGCCACAGTAAACGGGTCGTCGATTTTCTAGGCACCACTTATGTGTTCAGTAGTTTGCCATTGCTTTCTGAACTGTGAGGTATATTTTTACAGTTCCTAAAAATCCAATTTAACTAATTTGCTTCCAAACTTGCCCGACGCGGAGTTTGAACCAGGTACGCTTGGGTTGTGATCGAGCTCACTTCAGTTACAGACGCTCACTCAAAAACAAGAAAAATATATTGAACATATTGCATTGAATATAGACCTCAAGAGAAGAAAAGTGATATGAAGATGAATTTAATCAATCATGGACCAGTAAAATATATTGAACATATTGCATTGAATATAGACCTCAAGAGAAGAAAAGTTATATGAAGATGAATTTAATCAATCATGGACCAGTAAAATATATTGAACATATTGCATTGAATATAGACCTCAAGAGAAGAAAAGTTATATGAAGATGAATTTAATCAATCATGGACCAGTAAAATATAAAACCAAGAGTTAGCAATAGCAAATACATTCATATACCTGGGAGAGTAGTAGTTCAGAGTTTCATACAGGTGAAATCAACAAATGATGAATAAAGTCAAAAATGCTGACGCAATCTAAATTACTTTTGGAGATTTTTACGCCTGTTTTTTTTTATTTTCCGTAACCTTTTCAAACCTTAGGGTATGAATTATCTTCACTTCACATTTCTAGTCCCTAGTGTAGGAGGATCAATTCTCTTCACTTCACATTTCTAGTCTCTAGTATAGGAGGATCAACTCTTTTCCTCACGTGTGCAAAGTCTAGTCCCTAGTGTAGAAGGATCAATTCTTTTCCTCACGTGTGCAAAGTCTAGTCCCTAGTGTAGAAGGATCAATTCTTTTCCTCAAGTGTGGAAAGTCTAGTGTGGGATTGCACTCAGAACCTTCTAGTGTCCGTGTCGATAGACGAACGCTTACGCATTACGGTAATCCGCCCCACCTATCTTCACACTAGACACACACAAATGAAAAAGTTGATACAAAATACCATTAGAAACGTTTGAATGTCTCCGTATGTAGTCGTCCATATGTTAGTGTTTTTTTAATTCGTTACTCCTGTTGCTCGTTTACTTGATAAAGGGCTTGTTGGTCAAAACGTTGCTGTATAATGTCATTGTTTTTGTAACTTTTAAAGCTACAGTACTTTGTTATTACGTGCTTCGTCATTCTACATAGTTTTACTGCAGTCTCATCTATATTGTGATTACAAAATATTTGCATACGTTCAATATCTTTGTATGGATCTGAATGTTGGTGAAAAACAAATATGGAAACATCTAGAATCTAGACTGTCAGAATTTTATAGAATCGATCCAAAAAAAAATCCTTAGAATGTTGTGACTAATAATAATGAGCAGCCATCATCAATGATACAGATGTGGTTATTTACACCGATGGTTCAGTCATTCGCCAACAACGCTGTGCGTGGGCTTTTCAGCACGCTCAGGAGGAAAAATAATAAGAGAGGCCAGTGGGGCCTACGCAACAACCACAAGTAGCTTGACAATGGAGGTTTGGGTGGTTACGGAGGTGGTGAAATGGTTGGCATCTCACAACTACTCTCGTGTTTTCATATTCAGTGACTCCATGAGCATGATTTGTAAAGTCGAATCAGGAATTGTGAGACGCAATTGGGTGGAGGTATTGGTACCAACAATGATCTGTGATAACAACTTCATTTTTGTCCCTGAGCACGCAGGAGTTAGGGGTAATGAACGGGCTGATAGATTGGCTGACTTGGCTACAATATCAGAGGAGCTGCCATGGATCGAAATGACATTCTTCACGCATTGAGAGTCTTTCCGAAAGAGGAGTTTCAGGGCTGTGAATTCCACTAGCTGACCAGATTGAGAGAGATGGGTGTCAATATTGGTGCAGTCCGAAAAGAACGACATACTAAATATGCAAAGAGATTGATTAATCAACATTGAACTGGCGTGTTGGGCCGCTGGACGCTGCTGGATTTGCTGAAGCGGAGATCGGAGCATCTTTGGACATGTCCGGAGCGCTATGATGATAGTCCTTATATAACTGATAACTGAATAATGAGCAACCACTTAGAATGTTGCTAGTTGGACCAATACAAATTGTCTCCAGTAATCATTTTTCCAGTTTTAACTTAATCGTATATCATCATCATCATCAAATAGCTTGTCCTGAGCAGAACTTTGCCACCCCAACAATCCTTCGGAATTTCTCTCTCTCATAGGCCAGATATCCTGCCTCTGCAGCCGTCATGTTCAAACCATCAGTTACATCCTGAATCCATCTTCTCCGTGGCCTTCCTCTTCTTCTCTTTGCTCGGATGCCTCCTTCCATGATGGTCTTCTCCAGCCCTTCATGTCTTTTTAGATGTCCAAAATATCTCAATTTTCTCTTTCTTATTTGTAGCATCGGCCAGTTTTCTTTGATATTAAGTTCTTTCTAGATAGATCTATTAATCGTATACAAATAATGTATTTTAAAATATCAGTTAAAAATGATTACCAAAAATATTACAGTTACGGCCTTGGTCATCTTTTATCACCAATTTCCAATAATTTACTTCATCCTGCCTGCATTGTTTGCTCCAGAATTATATCTGCATTACATTTGCCAATGTTGTTGACATATTTTTAAAGTTAATTCATTTCCCTTCAATTTGATATACAACAAGTTGTACTCTAATCAAAATGAAACATAATATTTGAGATAAATTAATATATGTTTTCATAATTGAGACCACAAAAACATGATTCCGTCCTAGGGCTAAAATAATTGTTTCATGAATCAGTTAAAGAAATGGAAAACACAAAAACAGAAAAGATGCTTTAAAAGTGAATTCTATTGTGACGGTGAACTTGAGGGGCGGCATTAGGTTAATGATGCAGGAGGAAATGGGTAAGAATAATTGAGTAATAGTTCTTCCCATCTCGGGGGCATTCTGTGATTGTCTTTAAGTTTTATTTTCTTCAATTTCTGTGTCTATTAGATCTACAATTTCTCATCAAACCAGTTTATATTCAAAATCTCTCTCTCTCTCTCTCTTTATCTCTCTCTCTTTTCTTTATCTCTGTTTTCTCTCTTCTCTCTTTATCTCTCTCTTTCTCTCTCTCTTTCTCTCTCTCTCTTTCTCTCTCTCTCTTTCTTTCTCTCTTTCTCTCTCTCTCTTTCTTTATCTTTCTCTCTTTCTTTCTTTATCTTCTCTCTCTTATCTCTCTCTCTTTATCTCTCTCTCTTTCTCTCTCTCTTATTTCTCTCTTTATCTCTTTCTCTCTCTCTTTCTATCTCTTTCTCTCTCTTTCTCTCTTTATCTCTCTCTTTCTCTCTCTCTTTCCCTCTCTCTGTTTCTCTCTCTCTCTCTTTATCTCTCTCTATCTCTTTCTCTCTATCTCAACATGCATGAAACCTTCGACTTTAAAACCCCCTTTCGAAAGAAAGTACTTGATATGAAAAGCTACTATTAGTGGCTGGCGGTACTCGGGGCTCACATTTCTCAACTATTATAATTGTTTGATGATGTGGATTAAGTGACATTTGTTTTAAATGTTCTCAATTCTTGAATATCCGTTTCAATATTTCTTATTTCTACGTCACTTATCATCGTATTATTATCAGCTTTTACTGAACATCTTACATTGTAAACATTATCTCATTATATTCTTCTGTCGCACATTAAAGACCTGGTGGACGTGTCTTATCATTTATTTTCTCCCTGCACTTATTATTTGTTCACATTCAGGGGAAGATTGTCTCATACGTCCTCAATTTATGTCTCAATATATGTTTTATAATCTTGTTGTAGACAATTTTCGTGCCACGGTGTTTGTTTTCTTCTTGTGACCTTTGATCTCTGAGTGAACACAACCTTGAAACCATGTTTATTGTGCCCTTAGATCCCTGAGTTAGTACAGTTTGAACCATGTTTTGTGACATTTGATCCCTGAATGAGTACAAGTTTGAAACCATGTTTCATGTGACCTTTGATCACTGAGTGAGTACAAACTTGAATACCTTTCTTGATGTATTCTCTCTCCCATTCTTTATGTATTAGTCTCCCTTCTCTGATGTATTTAGTCTCATTTCCTTGATGTATTCTGTCTCCCTTACTTGTTGTATTCTGTCTCCATTTCCTTGATGTATTCTGTCTCCCTTACTTGTTGTATTCTGTCTCCATTTCCTGATGTATTCTGCAGCACTTTCCCGTTTTATAGCTGTTCTCTATTGATAACTGTCAGCTACTAAAGGTGAACATCACAATTTTCCACATTCAAACGATGGTTTGATTATTACAAAAGCACATTTGTATTTACATATAAACAAAACAAAGAGAAACATACATTTCATGATCCACGATAGAGACTCACCTGTCCGAATAAAATTGGAATTGCCATAATTACACTCATTGTCCAGATGAGAATGACTGACCGGCGAGCCATTGTTACTGTACACATGTACTTGGCTCTCATTGGATGGAGAATTGCGTAGTACCTAATTTTATGAACGACAATAGACTTTAAGTGTGATATACTTGCATACATATATCAAACACTCATAAACAAATATATATATATTAAACTAGTAATAGTAATGTCCAAGAGTGACCTTATCCCCACCCAGCCTCCTCGTGGTGGCCCTGGAAACAGATAACAGCTCTTGTCTGGCTTAGGGGTTAGGGATCGATGGAGAGCTACTCTGGTATATGTAGTTGGGGGCTCGACGATAACAATAACAACATGCTTAGATTGAATGAGGGGCCCATATGTCTTATAGTCTGTCTCTGATTGACTAGAAACCCCTACAATGAGAACAGGAATCGTTGGGAAAATACACCGTTCGCTCCACGCGGGGGAAAGAACCGAATACATTTAGGACAGCGTTTTCCAAAGTGGGCGCTGAAGCATTCTAGGGCGGGGGAGCGATAGTGGGGTCACAAGAATTGAGTGGGGGAGGGGCGGGGGAGGGAGGGTTCAGGCGATTAGGGATCGGTGGCTCCTTAAAGAAGTAACTAATAATAAATATTTTAAAGTATATTATTTTCATGATTTTGCGATTGAATAATCATTTAAAATTTACAAAAACAATGACAAAATACAGCAACGTTTCGACCAACAAGGCCTTTATCAAGCAAACGAACAACAGGAGTGACAAATTTAAAAAAAAAATGGACGACCAAAAACAAACGTTTCTAATGAAAATCTGGCAGATAAAGGCCTTGTTGGTCGAAACGTTGCTGTATTTTGTCATTGTTTTTGTAATTTGTAAAACTACAGTACTTTGTGATTACGTGTTTTGCCAATCAAATAGTTTTACTGCAGTCTCATCTATTTTGTGAGCATTTAAAATTTGAATTTTACATTAAAATTCAACTTATGCCCATCTTACACGATCCATTTTTTTTATCTATTTTTTATTTCATGTATATAATCATTTGAAAATTAACCATGTATTACAGAAATATATGTCAATTCTCTATGTCAGAGAAAATAGAGCATGTATAAATGTGGGGGGACGTTGGCTAACTGTTATAATGTGGAGTGGGAGGGGGCGTTACAAAGTTTTGTTGTGCAAAGTGGGTGGTGGGCCGAAAAGTTTGGTAATCTATGCTTTAGAGCATGTGGTAAGCAATTTACTTCAACAGAGACCTTTGTTTATTATGATGTTCCTGGCAATATGCATTATCATTATCAGAAAGTGAAGTCATAATGGTATTTTGATATTTTTGGATCACAAACATACCTCAAACAGAATCGAAGCCAGTTCATATCTTTACTACACGGTTGCCAAGCTGAACTATTTGATTTCGTGTGCTTCACACGCACACTTCGTAACTGCAGTAAACTCTAAAAATAGGATAGTTTGTGACGTTGTGGTCAAGTTCTAACTGTAAAATCAAATCTATTCGGGATTATGCTGACGTATCCCATCTACGGGCGGACGGACGGACGTACAGACAGACATACAGACAGATAGATACTATTCACTTACCTTTCAAGACTGAGACCTGACAGATTGAGCACAGAACATATGATAGTCAGATTCTGGAAGTAATGAACTGCTTTGCACATCACCTCTCCATACTCCCAAGTAAACGTGAAGAAGCGGGCAAACTGATGATATATTAGTACTAAAATAATATTCATAAATGGTAAAAGACTGTGTCGAATTTTAATAGATATAGAGCCAAACATATTTATCGTTTTATTTCCGATCCAGAAGCACTTGAGCTTTTCAGCCCTTCGGCTCGGTGCCATGGACATCGTAACCCTTCGGTTCAGTGCCACGAACACCGTAAATCTGGGGAACCAGTGGCTTTTTATGCTAGCCCGCGGAATTGAACACGCACTCACAGAGGGCTTGTCGCCCGCAGTCCAACGCGCTACGAACACGCTGGGCAGGTGGGTATTTATCGTCTAAAGCAGCGGTGTCCAACGCGGTCCCGTGGATGTCTACGCGCTCATGTGATAAATCCTGGAGTCCTATTTTAATCTTTCGTCTTTAACCTTAATCATAATTTCAACTTGTGGACCTCTGTAGCTTAAGCGGTGGTAAGCTCGATCACAACCCAAGCGTACATGATTCAAACTCCGTGGTGTGCAAGTTTGGAAGCAAATCCATTTCCGTGGAATTCTTTTTACAAAAGGTACAATTATACCTCATTTTTCAGAAAACAATGACAAACTACTGAACGTATAAGTGGTGTCTAAAAAAATAAACGACTCGTTTACTATGTTTGATGGTTACGTCCTGTAAAGAATTGTCCACGATTTTCAATAATTTCAAGAAAAAAATGTGTTGGTGAATAACAAAATGTTTCAGAAATTTCTTAAGCACAATAAGCAAAAAAAACAAAAAAACACACAAACTTGTAGTCAGGACAAAGTTTGTATCTTTTATTGTTTTTTTTTTATTAATGTTACTATTAGAGCATTTTTTTTTTCAGACGACCCTCATAATTTATTTTGTTGTTTCATAACTTGTTGTCTCTCCTACGTTATCTCTCTCTCTATAATTTAATGTCCCGACGATAAATCATTCACGAAGCCTCTAGCTCGTTCACCAGATCTCCCAGAGTTTGTAACTGACATGTCAGTATTATCAGAAGAAATATAAGAAGGGTAATAGAATCGCCAATAACTGGACTTGTCATTTGATTGTGTCCAAGTAATAATATTCTGGGGTCTCTTAAGATTCTTTTTTTTCTGCATTTCTTTTCCTACTCTCTCCAATAATATTTGGATCTTCATTCTGCTTCTTCCTCTTTCTTAGTAGTGTCTCAGATCTGATTCTTGCTTAAAACAAGAAGACTATCACACTCGCTTGCTGTGGAAGCGGAACAACAATAGATGGGGGCACAGCCAACTATAAACTCATAGGGCCTTCGGACTCAGGTAAAAATGATGGGAAATCAGATCACAACCTATCCGTGACCTTGCATTCCAGTATTGCTGTATATAGACGAATATATTTTTAAATCAACGCAAAATGCTAAATCAAAGTTGTATTATGCAACAAGTTAAGTTTAACAATAAGGAATATCAATATTATGAATATTTTTCACCAATAAATAACCATAGACTCATAGAGTTGAGTAAAATTGCAAAAAAGCTTGTAGTGATCTATCAAATATATATAAATTCCAGCTCCTCAACTGAAACTAGGTCAGGGATTTGCTCGTGAGTCCACAGGCCCATAAGTTTATAGTTTAACTGTGGATGGGGTCACCTATTGAAAGGAAAACCCCTCGTGGTGGGCAGGTGTATCTTAACCCTTTCACGCCGTAATACATTTTACCTCCGGTTGCACTTTTATTCAAATGTATACTGACTTAGCCAGTATACTGGTGTTGCGTCATTTTAAAAAGTTCCCAAAAACCAGTAAGACTGAAAGAGTCAAGAAGTTAGATTATTGAATGTTATCTGTAGCCTCACATTAACCCTATTTTTAATAGATGGTGGTTTAGCATAACGATAGTGAATGGATGCTACTGCATAAAAACTATGTGGAGGAATAGCGAAAATCAATATGCTAAGTAATGTAGTTGTATAAAGTACATCAAAATAGCAACATGCTGCCTTGCAGGTCGGCTGGGGACAGTCAAAGGCTAACGGAGAGCGAACCCAGTAAACGCTGGCTGAAATCGGACACGTCGCCGAAGAACAAGCACTAGAGCTCCAACTGGTACTGAAGATGTGACGTTAAACACGGTTTTGACTGGCCACAAAGAAGGAACGCAAGAGAGAGAGAGAGAGAGAGAGAGAGAGAAAAAAAAGACGACCTATTGTATTTTTACAGATCTTATTCAAATTCAAAGTAAGATAGTTTTTACAAAGTATATTGTGTACTGAAAAACAAGTTTGGGCGCTATGTATCAAGAATGACAGTGCAGGGAGATTGTTAGTTTCATGCGCCCCGAGGACATTCCATTTAGTAAAATCAGAGTTGGTAATAGAGATCAATGCCTGATATATGACATCATCTGCATCATTAAATCTAATTATTCAAAATAGATCAGAGATTAGAAGAACCTAACACAAAAAGATGCCTTTTTCAGCATCGTTGTTCCACTCATTCGATCGAGAGTTGAATCATCTGCTTTGACAAAATATTGTGTACTGAACATAAGACAGTTCCTCAAGAATACAAAGTTATTACATATGGGCTTACATATTGGGATAATGTAATTTCGATCCTTTATAATCGATGCAACATGCCTATTTAAGTGGCTGTAATTTTGTATTCATTTTGCATTTGAGTTCGTAAAATTTATGTTAACGAATGCAAAACATAAGGTAATTTCATAAATAATTGTAAAAACAAATAATTATATATTTTTAAGATGTCTAATCTCGTTGACTATTGCACACCTCATTTCCCACTTGCCATTTTGTAGAAACGTCCAAATTGCTCCAGCCAAAAAGCCCCAAATATGTGATAAAATGGATTCTAATAACTCAGATTACTGTCCTGATGAAGACACCAGTGATTCTTGAAATATCTATGCTTGTGTCAGATGAACATTCTATGCCGGTGTCACTTTGAGTCTGTTTGCAAGATAACAGATAACTTTTTTCCTGATTATTTTTGTCTATAAAATATCATTGCGTACTAATATTTTTTATCAATAATATCTTTTACTTGCAGTATTTAGAAATGATATACCTATTGAATATTTATGTATGCTACTATAAGTGTTAGCTCTTTATGGGCTGCTTACTAAACCAACTCTGCATCATTTTCTCTTGAAGGCCATATTTATTGACTTTTTCTTTAAAATATGAAAATATTGGTATTTTATACATTTCATGATTACTGCCTTTCATATTTTCGAAACATGTTTAAATTCAGATATGTTTTGCAAATATGAAAACTTTAAAAGACTAATAAAAGATTTCTTTATATTCCTCATGCTTATTTTTTCCTTCTTTGTGACTGTAAAATAATTTGTCATTTGTAGAATAATCTATTTTTAGACTTCTCATAAGCAGGTCACGGATATCATGTATTACATCACACTTATGTTAAAACTACATATCCTGATAGCCCATACAATTAGCTTTCCAACCATATATAACATGCCTATTTTCAATGAAAAGAATTTGTATGGTTGCTAAATATAGAGCAGGACATCAAAATATTTGTTCTTCTTCTTCTTTGTCGTCACACTGCTACCGGGTTGTTGCCCAGTGTCGTGGTTTTCTGTTTTTGTCTTGCGCTGTTCTGGTGGCTTGTGTGATTGTTATCTTTGCTCTTTCACAGGATGCTGCCACGCCATCTAACCATCTTTTCCGTGGTCTTCCTCTTGCCTTCTTTCCCGATGTTCTGTTGTAGAAGACTCTGTATACTGTGGAGTTTGGATGCATTCTTATTAAGTGGCCAAACCACTTCATTCTTTGTTTATCTATATAATTCAAGCACGGTTTTGTGCCAACTTTCTTTCTTATGCTGATGTTGGTGATTCTGTCTTTTCTTGTGTTGTTGGTAACTTTTCTCAGGCAACGCATTTCACATGTAGTTATTTTTGTGACTGCGCTTTGCTCAATGTCCATGTTTGGCTCTGGTAACACAAAGTAGGTATAAAATGCTGTTGATCATTTGTTTCTTAGCTGCCTGTGAAATTTTTGGGTGCCTTAACAATGGGGCTAGCTGGTAGGTTACAGCATTTGCTTTTGTACTCTAGCCTCTATCTCTCTATCTAGTTTTCCGTCTTCTGTGAATATGCTTCCTAAGTATTTGAATTCTTTCACTTGGTTTATTTTAGTGCCATTGACATGGATGTCTAGATTATTATGTTTTCTTCCCATATTCATTATTTCTGTTTTAGTGTTGTTGATTTTCATGTCATGTTTCACAAAATATTTGTTAAAAACCTTAAAATCTTGCCAATGATTAAGAGTATTAAAGATTTGTCATACCCGAGACCAGGAATGCTCTTGATCATAGATTCCCAAACTTTTTCGGCCCAGCGCCCACTTTGCACAACATAAACTGTGTAACGCCCACCCCCTTCCACATTATAACAGTTTGGCAACGCCCTCCTCCCAATATATATATATATATACATGCTCTATTTTCTCTTTGACAATGAAAATTGATAAATATTTATGTCATACATGGTAAATTTTCAAATGATTATATGCATGATATAGAAAATTGATGAAAAATGGATCGTGTAAGACGGACATAAGATGAATTGAAATGCAGAATTCAAATTTTAAATGATTATTCAATCGCAAAATCACGAAAATAATTTATTTTAAAATATTTATTATTAATTTCTTTTAAGGAGCCACCGACCCCTAAGCGCCTGATGCCCCCTCCCAGAACGCTTCAGAGCCCACTGGGGTCAGTACCGCCCACTTTGGAAAACGCTGCTCTTGATAAACCAATTTGACGTTGCTATGAACAAACTATTTCAATTTCCAAGAAAAGATACTATTTATAATTCAATGCTCCTTCATGTTTATTTTACTATAGGATGTCTATATTGTCCCTCTTATTTATCCATGAGATTCTAAGAATGTTATTGCATAACGTTATTTAACCCTTTCATACTTTCCGAAGACGGATATAAAAATAGCTACTCTTTGTTTCTAGTTTACAAACGTGAATGAACGTCTATAGCAGTGACAGTAGAATTGTATAACGTGTTAATACGTCTTTAGCCTAAAGAAGAGACATAATAACAGACGTGTTAACGCGTCATTAGCAGTGAATGGGGAAAACGTTTATACACGTCTTTAGCAGCTAAACATTCTTCTTGCTTGTAAAACGGTCCATGATTTATATGTCTATGTAGGCGGTGGATATATGTGGATGATCTAAAACAGACCCCACAGAACATAACTTGTCTGATTGATGTTCATGTCTCCCAAATTTGGAAAATGTAATTTTGTTACATGCTCGGATGAAGACATTGCTATAGTAGTCCCTCCAGGAGAGAAAAAAAAACTGTGAGTAGCAATTTGTAAAATAGAGAGCTGGCGATGGAGTGTATAATTTGATCATGATGGCCCGCTAAGAGCTAAGAGAAGATAAACGTGAGAGTGATTATTTGTACACTTATTAAGATGGCTAATAGAGGCGTAGGATGTGTGAGCAGAGACAAACATAAGTATATAGTTTAAGTTAGATGGGAAGAACACTGGTGTTTAGTGGAGAAAATGTATTTTAGAGATATAGAGAGAAGGTATGGACAGAGAAAAATTAAGAGCACAAGATGGAGAGACGGAATGAGATAGAGAATCAAGTGTCATGCTTGTCGGCGTAGGCGATCATGTCTCTCCACAACTCTCTCCCTTGTGCAG
Source organism: Arion vulgaris (assembly GCA_020796225.1). Taxonomy (NCBI): domain Eukaryota; kingdom Metazoa; phylum Mollusca; class Gastropoda; order Stylommatophora; family Arionidae; genus Arion; species Arion vulgaris. Next base: position 5,695,429 of record CM036763.1, read on the forward strand.
TTAATCAGTTCTGACGTTGATCTTTTGTCGAAACACGTTGTAAGATCATCCAATATCTTCAGAGCAAATTGGATATGGTAAAAGGAATTACGAAATGTAAAAATGTGTGGATCAGAAATGGGGCAGCGAAAAATAGCGCAAGAAAACCCAAAGATATCGTACATGGTGTTCAAGATAATTGCAGCCCCATTGACAAATCGAGTTGCCAGATAACCTATCGCGTTGTGTTTATTTACTATTTAAACCAATTCTGACTAGCTCGTCCTACGTCACATTTGTTCATCGCCCCTTCCCGCACTACAATTACACACCATCACACAACCTTGACCTATACTACGTCATAACTGAACCTTCTCATTTCCATACATATATGCCAGATTAGCTCCATTCATAGTCTGCTTTTAAGTTGAACACCATGTAGTATGTCCAGTTTGGCTTAAGGTGGAGGAAAATGTGTTATACGTTTTTAGAAAACATGGATGATGGATATTACTAACTGTCCAGAAGGGACCAGACTGTCATACTTCGCCTCCGGACGGGTCACAACAGAATGAGACATCACCTGTACACTAGATTTCAGACAGGTACCAGTGGTCTGTGCCACTGTGGCTTGGTGAATATGACGACAGAACTGCTTCCAGTATGCAGACCTGATAAGAAAGAGGTGACTCACACCAGCGTCAAAGACCGTCCAAGACAAACTGTATGGCGTGGATGATAATCTGAGGCAGACAGCTACCTTTATTAGAGAATACGGAATCCCAATCTAGTGAGAACGCAGAAGAAGAATAAGAAAAAGAAGAACAAAACCGCTAGTGGGAGATATTGATAACACATCGACAGACAGTACAAATATGATACTCCAGTCTAAACAATGAGGAGAACACAGAAGGAAGTGATAACGTCACAGAATGATAATCCTATGATAATCCGTCATGACAGATAAATGAAGACTCTCTGAACAAATTCATGAAACTAAATGTAAGATAACTAACAATATCAGAGGGAAGACGTGCTTCTACAAATCATTCATAAAATAATCCCGAGAAATGTGAAACTCCAGGAATAAATAAACGCATCTCCAACAAATTAATGCGCAAGATAGTAATATAACAGTACTAATGCTTCTTCTTCTTCATCGAACGCTCCACATCGACCACTTGTTAACCACTCTGTGTGATTTGTATGTGATCTGAGCCTAAGAGCGATTGTACATTGTGCCATTTATGCGCCTACAAGTAGGGCAGCACATTCGATTTCTGCGATGCTTTCTATTTATTAGGGCAGCTTTCCTAGACCCTACCTCAGTCGCTTCTTACGACATGCTTTGTAGTTATAATTTATTTATTTTGGTTATATACAGATTAAAATGTCAATTTTCATGTCTGCATAATTTCAATACAAATGTAGATGTATACAACAAATTATCTTTGTCTGTATAATCTGAATACAAATGTAGATGTATACAAAGATCATTTGAGATCACTAAACAACGATTAGAGGTGGAATACATGCATGTCATATTGCCAGTATGAGCATTGAAACGTTAGGATGGATATCTCTGCATGTCATGCAGTATGAGCATTGTTAGGCAGCTCTGCATGTCATATGCCAGTATGAGCATTGGTTAGGGCAGCTCTCCAATGGACAGCGGATGGACAAAGGAAAGTCTGGAAATCCAAAGAAAACATCTAGAAAAACGTTAAAGAGAGTCTTAAGAGTGTGGACTGACCCGAGAAATAATTAATAAACGCGGGTTAAAGGCAGCTATGGAAATATCTTGTACTAGGACGTTATTATCATTTGAGTAAACCGTTTAATTCTGGTTTTTTTTAAACTCTAAAAAAGGTTTCAACCCGCTGTTGTCCTGACTAAGAGATCGGTGCCTTGATCAGAAGGCTTTCCTTTTAGCTGCACATTAATGTGATATGAAAATTGAGGCATATCCTTTACAGGACTTATCCATCAACAACAGTAAACGGGTCGTCAATTTTCTAGGCACCACGTATACGTTCAGTAGTTTGCTATTGCATTCTGAGCGATGAGGTCTATTTTTACCGTTTGTAAAAATCCCACGGAAACGAATTTGCTTCCAAACTTGCCCGATGCGGAGTTTGAACCAGGGACGTTTGGGTTGCGATCGACCTCACTATCGCTTAAGCTACAGACGCCAACAATGTGATATACGTATACTATAGACAAGGGCTGTCCAACACGGCGCCCGAGGACACCATGTCGTCCGTATTATACAATCCTGGCGCCCTATTTTACTCCGCACGACTTTACGGCTAATCTGAATGAAAGAATAAAAAGTATTTCCGAATAACAATATGTTTCAATTTTGTCGTAAGTACAATAATTTTTGCTAATTAATTGTTTAGTCAAGATTAAGCTTTCATCTGTTTTTATTTTTATGGTACTCTTATTATTACTACTTTACTAGCTAATTAATCCGGCTTTGCACGGGTGAAAGTTGTTATTAATCCTTGACGAGGAATTGGGTAAACCTTTCCAAAAGATGTCATCTAATTTACTTTATTGTTGTCATTATTATTATTAGTATTGCAGTTGCCACACGGCGCCCGCTCCAAAAGTCATTAGTCAGAAGAGCCCCAATTTATAAAAACGTTGGACAATACTGCTGTAGACAGGCATACACTTAGAACGTTTACGTCTAATACTTATTCACAACTTCACCATCATCCCTCCATCAGTCAGAATGTATGTTTCAAGTGTTGCAAGATTGCCTGTATTCTGTACGTATATAACTACAATAAATGAGCCAAGTCTGCCTGCGCACAGCAAACTTTAGATAACTAGGCCAGGCAACTGAATGGGGTTCCCTGACCTAGATCAGAAAAGGGGACCGGAAAATATAGATATTTGATAGAACAATGCAAGCTTTCTTGCAATTTTAATCAATTCTGTGAGTCTATGGTTATTTATTGTTGAAAAATATTCATAATATTGATATTCCTTATTGTTAAAATTAACTTGTTGCATAATATAACTTCGAATTAGGCTTTTTGTGTTGATTTTAAAATGAATTAGTCTATGTACACCAATACTGGAATGCGAGATCACGTGGTGTAGTTGTGGTCAGATTTCCCATAACTCTTACCTGAGTCCGAAGGCCCATAAGTTTATAGTTGGCTCTGTCCTGCGTAAGGTGGAACAATTCTTAAATCTCTGCATAATAGTAGGACAAAACTTGCAAGATTAAGGTACAGTCATTACTTCCTGAACCTCAGACGCAGAAATCATATTTAGATTCCATGGTTTAGTTAGAGGATGTATATACTTATTGTTTTTCATTCAAGACCAAATATTTATTTTGGAAATTTTATAATTTAAAATATAATTTCCTCTAGTCTTTTCAGACATTAGAGTTTGAAGTCACTTCACATTTATAGACCCTATTGTGCAGGAGTTAGGAAGGCCAATTCCTTTCCTCTCGTGTGAAACGTCAAGCGTGGGATAGAACCCACAATTCTCTTGTGGCCAAGTCGATAAGAGGACATATATGCATTACGTTAATCCGTACCAATTGGAAACGTTAGCCGAGAGTATTACACAAAGCACTAGCTCCGTAGTACAATTAACAACCCAAGGGATCGCATTAACAAAAATTGCACTCGTAAACCAAACTACACTGTTTAGTTTCAAAGTCATGACCTTCAGAACGAAAAGCGAGCGTTGTATCCCTAGAGATCTCTGAATATTTTCTACAAATAACAATCACTTAAAAAAGAAGATCTATTGATGATGATAGTGCATCGTTATTAACGAAATAAATAATTCAAATACTGTAAGGTTAAATGCTTTTGCTAAAAGGTTCAGATGAACCAATCTACTTCTTATCGACTGAGATAATAACTAGCAAATTGTTTACGGTACTTAGATGTGAAGAAATTTAATTTCGGAATGTTGTAATTTACTGAGAACTTTGCCCACTAAGAAGTGTTAAGTGGAAATTTAACAGCATCCAGATATTTTACAAAATAATTGGTTGACGAAAAGTGGATATGTTTTAAGAGATTAATAACTTAAAGTGTTAAAGATCAAAACACGAAATAATATGTTTCTACAGTACAAAAACAGATTAAATTGTCGTTTTGACCAAAAGGTTTTTTCATCAAGCAAAATATGGGTTTTGGGTCAAATGATTTTTTTGCTGTACTTTGTAAACCAAATTTACTTACTGTTGTGATATAAAATATTTACTGTTACTTCAATCTATCGTATTGTTGACAGTTTCATGATAGATAAAGTTGTGATATTAAATATTTACTGTTACTTCAATCTATCGTATTGTTGACAGTCTCATGATAGATAAAGTTGTTCAATCTATCGTATTGTTGACAGTTTCATGATAGATAAAGTTGTGATATTAAATATTTACTGTTACTTCAATCTATCGTATTGTTGATAGTTTCATGATAGATAAAGTAATCAAGAAAACACGAAATGTGTCACTTCTTCGGAGAGGGTCGAGCCATATGAAGTTAAAACCGGTGCAATGAAGTCAATCCTGCGTCTGTAGACCCTTTCGATAAAACAAGAAATTAAACGTTTTTTGGATACTGTCGAGAGATAAATTTTGATTTTTCTTTAAAACGAGAGGTTTTCTTAATCAGATAACAGTAATAGTTAGAGTCACATATTTCGTTCGTAAACCACATGAAGAGAAACGGAAATTTGTTTGATTGAACATTTTTCCTCAACCAGTTGAGTAAAGATAAGTAAGACAGATTTGTCATAAATGCACTAAAGGAGGATATAACTTTTTCCAACAATAAAGTGTCTGAAAACGAAGGATTGATTTCATTGCAGAAGGTTTTCCCATATGGCTCCGTCCTTGCCGGAAGAAATGGCAATACCGAGAGTGCTGAACAGAGCAAAAACTCTGTAGCTCTAACAACCTTCCTATGGATCGTTGAGATGAAAAAGGGATGCAAGAAATTGTACGTATGACTTGGTCCGGATTCGAACCCTCAACTTACAGAGCGACAGGCAAATGTCTTAACCACTACACCATAGAGACCCAAAAATAGTAAATGAATAATAAAAATAGTAATTGAATATCTCTATGTATTGAGAACAAGTCGTGAAGAAGCGGAACACCATGCAATAATGAATACAGGATGCGAAGGATAACTTGAACATCATTTCAATAGCAGCAGAACATTTATTACTCATAATGATGTAACCCTTAGGGAAAAGGACTAGTGAGTATATATATAAGTAAACTCACCTTAACTGGTACACATACTGTGATGAGTAGAAGGTCAGCTGAGGCCAGACTCAGGAAGAAAATGTTTGTAACATTATGCATGCGACGATATCTGAAAGTAATGAAATGTATCACGTTAGTGTTATTAGAAATATTATTATCTAACAATTAAACGTTATAGCTTCCACTTTTTGCCTGGAATCAAAGAACTAATTTATTTTTTGAACCTTGATTAAACTACGTGGTATATTGAGTAAAACGTGTTAGGCCTGTATTTTTCATTGACCATTGGCACACGATGGGTAATGTGGTCAACATCACCCTGGTAGCCTTTACTACCCAGTGCTTTTCCTATCACCAAATTGAAGCTGGGTCGACTTGAGAATCGTTATGGCAGGGAACAAATTTCATGTCAACTATGAAATTGAACCCAGACCACTAGTCTAGAAAGCGAGTTCACTAACAACTACGCTACTGCAGCTCTCAAAGTACTAACACTTTCATTCTATTCCTGGAACATCTCTTGATGATCTGTCTTCTCTGCTGTTTGATACATACATTTCTCTACACTACTCACGAGGTCACTATCTTGTAATGGTGATGTATTTGCGTACTTCCTTACACTACTCACGAGGTCACTATCTTGTAATGGTGATGTACTTATGTACTTCCCTACACTACTCACGAGATCACTATCTTGTAATGGTGATGTACTTGCGTACTTCCTTACACTACTCACGAGGTCTCTATCTTGTAATGGTGATGTACGTGCGTACTTACCTACACTACTCACGAGGTCACTATCTTGTAATGGTGATGTACTTGCGTACTTCCTTACACTACTCACGAGATCTCTATCTTGTAATGGTGATGTACTTATGTACTTCCGTGATACGGAATACTATACTGAGAGAATCTTTGCTCTGATCCTTGTATAGACATCTTTGTCAGACATGTTGAAGAGTAGATAGCAGCAAAATAGTATTCTTTCTAAATACACAGATGTTTATATTCAAGAAGAAGCATGTGGAAAGCGTAATGAAATTAGTTCTACAAAGTACACGAACAAAATACAGAGTCATTTAGACCAAATGACCTTTATCTTCTTCTTCTTCTTCCAGAGCTCCATATCGACCACTTGTCTTCTTCTTTTTCTTTGCGTTCGTTCTTTACGACAATTTTAATCACTCTTTGTGATATGTTTGATCTTTGCCAAGAACTTGTATACGTTGCACATTGGTTTGGTAGGCCCCAAAATTTCATAGACTTCTACACGTTTAGGACACATGCATCCGATTTCAGCCAAACCTCCTTAGTCGTCCCTTACGATATGCGTGGCAGATAACAGTGGTTCTATTATTTACACCCCAAATTTGGGCCCCGGTAACCACTCGAGCGGACCAATTGTTAAACTCCTCTTTGTGATTTGTATGTGATCTGAACATAAGAGCAATTGGACGTTCTATCAGTTATGCGCCTACAAGTAATACAGCACATCCGATTTCTGTGTTTTTATTACAAGGGTAGTTTCCTAGACCCCTACCTCAGTCACATCTACGACATGCCTTCTAGTTCACAGTGTTACTTTTCTTTGTTTCCCTTGTGGACTCCGTCAAAACACAGGTGAGACATTTATCAAATAAATGATACAGAACAAACTGGATAACCATGGTTTTCACTTTTCAAAATTGTTTTTTCTACTTTGTAAAACTTTCTTACTGCGTTTTTACTTGTTTCGATTTTGGTTTATAGTTTTACTACAGTCTTCAATTGTATCGATAATAATGTCTATATAGTTTCACTGCAGTCTTTAATTGTATCGATAATAATGTCTATATAGTTTTACTACAGTCTTCAATTGTATCGATAATAATGTCTATATAGTTTTACTACAGTCTTCAATTGTATCGATAATAATGTCTATATAGTTTTACTGCAGTCTTCAATTGTATCGATAATAATGTCTATATAGTTTTACTACAGTCTTCAATTGTATCGATAATAATGTCTATATAGTTTTACTACAGTCTTTAATTGTATCGATAATAATGTCTATATAGTTTTACTGCAGTCTTCAATTGTATCGATAATGTCTATATAGTTTTACTGCAGTCTTCAATTGTAAACGATAATAATGTCTATATAGTTTTACTACAGTCTTCAATTGTATCGATAATAATGTCTATATAGTTTTACTGCAGTCTTTAATTGTATCGATAATAATGTCTATATAGTTTTACTACAGTCTTCAATTGTATCGATAATAATGTCTATATTCTCTCTCAGCGTTTGACAGTATTCACCGTCCTACGCTTCGAAATTACTCAAAAACTATGGTTTCCTACTAAATTCATCAAGCATCGATAAAAATCCTTCTCAGTGAATCGCTGCTGCTGTAAGCAGGGGTTTCGGTAACTCGACTGGTTCCAGTGAAACAGGAGTGAAACAAGGCTGCGTCTTATCGCCAATGCTCTTTTGAATAGCAATTGACTGGGTCATGCGAAAATGCACCAATAACGCAAATATGGGCATCAAGTGGGTTGATAAAATTTTAGAAAACCTTGATTTTGCCGACGATATAGCCCTTTTGAGTTCATCCCATCAAGATATTCAAATGAAAACAAACCTTCTCCAAAATATCTCAGGACAAATTGGTCTCCAAATAAACACCACAAACACGAAAATTGTTGACCTTACCAGCAGTCCAGAAAATATTCAACTGAAAAACTACACTCTTGAAAGGGTCAAAAGTTTTACATACCTAGGGAGTATGATGTCATCTACGGGGGATACAGCGCCAGAGATTCCACACAGAATCGCATTGGCATCAAGTGCTTTTAATAAATTGTCAAATATATGGAAGTCCAATTCACTCAGCAAGCACTTAAAATTAAAGATCTTTAACTCTTGTGTGATTCCAGTGTTAACTTATGGATGCGAGAGTTGGAAAGCAACAAAAGCTCTAGCAAGAAAATTAGATAACTTTGAGAATAAATGTCTTAGAGGAATACTGAGCCTCAAATGGTCAGATTTCAGACCCAGTGCACAAATGAGACAAGAGACCAGGCAAGAAAATGTATCAAATTTTATAAGAAGGCGCCGCTGGAGCTGCATCGGCCACACACTTCGAATGGATGAGAGAAGACTCCCTTACCAATCCCTCATATGGACACCAGAGGGGAAAAGAAAACGAGGAAGACCAAGAGAGACTCTGCGTAGAACCATCACCAGAGAAGGCTCAACGATGGGCCTAGTAAACATTAAAGACTTAAAACAAATGGCAACGAACCGCGAGACATGGAGAGCTATGACCTCTGCCCTATGCGCCGCCCACAGGCCAAGAGGAAAGACTAACTAACTAATTCTCCTTCTCAGCTGAATCTTGGTGGCGTCTGTGGCCTAGGGGATAGTGACTCGGTCTATTAACCCCGACTTTCTGAGTTCGAATCACGCTGTGGATAATTTGCTTGCAAATTGTTTCGCGTGGATATTTACAAAGGACGATGGCACCACCAGTTCAGAAAGCAATGGCAAACTACTGAACGTAATAATGCCTAGAAAAATTACAAACAGCGTTAAAAAGCTGGGGTTATTCGCAAAGTCCTGTAAAGGATATGCATTAACATTTTTTATCTAAATCTCATGTCCAGTCAAAAATGATATTACATATGTTCGTTATATCGAAACTCGTATTCAGCTATCGAGATCATATCATCCCATTACACCGACATCATCTATGAACAATTGTTGTTAGTTTCCACTTGATATCACAACTCTCACGATTGACATTTTCTTTCTGTAAATTCAGTTTGATTTATTCCTGGATGTTTTTCATTATCTTTCTCCATGATTTGTTTTGATAGAAATCAAAAATGTTCGTTATGATTAGCGATATGCTTATTATATATCCAATCCTTTTATTGTTCTCTTAGATCTCATACGTTAATGTCTCTCTTTCTATTGTTCCTTGTCATTTCCGTTCTTCTCAAGTAAAAATGTCTGCTTACGTGTTTCTCTTTATATATCATTTATCAAATATCTCTTGACGTGTTTCTCATTATATGTCATTTATCAAATATCTCTTGACGTGTTTCTCTTTATATATGTCATTTATCAAATATTTCTTGACGTGTTTCTCTTTATATATGTCATTTATCAAATATCTCTTGACGTGTTTCTCTTTATATATGTCATTTATCAAATATCTCTTGACGTGTTTCTCTTTATATATGTCATTTATCAAATATCTCTTGACGTGTTTCTCTTTATATATGTCATTTATCAAATATCTCTTGACGTGTTTCTCTTTATATATATCATTTATCAAATATCTCTTGACGTGTTTCTCTTTATATATGTCATTTATCAAATATCTCTTGACGTGTTTCTCTTTATATATATCATTTATCAAATATCTCTTGACGTGTTTCTCTTTATATATATCATTTATCAAATATTTCTTGACGTGTTTCTCTTTATATATGTCATTTATCAAATATCTCTTGACGTGTTTCTCTTTATATATGTCATTTATCAAATATCTCTTGACGTGTTTCTCTTTATATATGTCATTTATTAAATATCTCTTGACGTGTTTCTCTTTATATATGTCATTTATCAAATATCTCTTGACGTGTTTCTCTTTATATATGTCATTTATTAAATATCTCTTGACGTGTTTCTCTTTATATATCATTTATCAAATATCTCTTGACGTGTTTCTCTTTATATATGTCATTTATCAAATATCTCTTGACGTGTTTCTCTTTATATATATCATTTATCAAATATCTCTTGACGTGTTTCTCTTTATATATATCATTTATCAAATATATCTTGACGTGTTTCTCTTTATATATGTCATTTATCAAATATCTCTTGACGTGTTTCTCTTTATATATGTCATTTATCAAATATCTCTTGACGTGTTTCTCTTTATATATGTCATTTATTAAATATCTCTTGACGTGTTTCTCTTTATATATGTCATTTATCAAATATCTCTTGACGTGTTTCTCTTTATATATGTCATTTATCAGATATCTCTTGACGTGTTTCTCTTTATATATGTCATTTATCAAATATCTCTTGACGTGTTTCTCTTTATATATGTCATTTATCAAATATCTCTTGACGTGTTTCTCTTTATATATATCATTTATCAAATATATCTTGACGTGTTTCTCTTTATATATGTCATTTATCAAATATCTCTTGACGTGTTTCTCTTTATATATGTCATTTATCAAATATCTCTTGACGTGTTTCTCTTTATATATGTCATTTATCAAATATCTCTTGGCGTGTTTCTCTTTATATATGTCATTTATCAAATATCTCTTGACGTGTTTCTCTTTATATATGTCATTTATCAAATATCTCTTGACGTGTTTCTCTTTATATATGTCATTTATCAGATATCTCTTGACGTGTTTCTCTTATATATGTCATTTATCAGATATCTCTTGACGTGTTTCTCTTTATATATGTCATTTATCAAATATCTCTTGACGTGTTTCTCTTTATATATGTCATTTATCAGATATCTCTTGACGTGTTTCTCTTTATATATGTCATTTATCAAATATCTCTTGACGTGTTTCTCTTTATATATGTCATTTATCAGATATCTCTTGACGTGTTTCTCTTTATATATGTCATTTATCAAATATTTATTGTTGGTCAATCCTTCTTCTTCGAACGCTCCATATCGAAGACTTGTTAATCACTCTGTGTGATTTGTATGTGATCTGAGCCTAAGAGCGATTGTAAGTTGTGCCAGTTATGCGCCTACAAGTAGGCCAGCACATTCAATTTCTGCGATGCTTTTTATTTACTAGGGTAGCATCCCTAGGGCCTACATCAGTCGCCTCTTACGACATGCATTGTAGGTTGCAGTGGTACTATTCTTTGCTTCCCTTGCGGGCCCTGGCACCATACGGGCGGTTGGGCAATAAAAGCGCAGTATGAGCAAATGCGCCTTTCTTTTATCCATAGCATCGGATAATCATATTAGATACTAATATTAGAGTTGGTTGTGCTTTTACCACCCCGTATACCATCGGATGCTTTCATTCCATACTTTAGACAACAAACAATTAAAGTAAATACATGTATGTCAAAGAGGAAAGTCAATATATAGAGGAATTGATGAGAAAACTGAAATCGATAACGCAATCATAGTGGCACGTTTAAACGACATAATCAAAAAATGTACTGAAACGGAACAAATACAAGAAGAAAAGTTGAGGAGACATAGTGGCAACATTTGACTTATTCCTCTCCACTTATTATGAAACATTGGGTCTCAACAGTTGTTGGTCACTTCTCCTGGTCTCTGTCAGTTTTTCTTTATGTCTTCCATTGATAGTCCATCATTCTTCAGTTCCTCAAGAAGACTGTTTCCTTTTATTTTTAGGACGCTCCTTTTCCGTTTTGCTTGCGGGATCCACTCAACTGCTTGTTTAGTGATATTCGACTGCGTTATTCGCAGGGTATACCTGACCAGAGCCAACAATCGCCATTTTCTATACTTAAATCTAGGTCATCATGGGCTCCTGTTCTGTTCTTATCCACAGATTTGTGTTTGCAAATTTGAAGAGGAGGCTTTACGGCAACACTTGACTAATAAATGTAAAAGATGAAACCTCGTATAGCTTTATGAGCATTTGAGGAGTTCAAGTTCCCAAACATCGAGAAGGAAAAACACCCGTAATGACATAGTTATGTAGTTACATAGTTACATAGTTACATAGTTACATAGTTATGTAGGCAATTGGGATACTCAAGCTACCAAACCTGGTCAGGAAAAAAGATACTATCTTTGGTACAGTTTTGGCATAGTTCTGATGGCGATTATAGTACAATATTTTAACAATGCAAAGACACCCACAGTGAGATTTCTCTGGTCGTGGTTTAGCAAACTAAAGATACCAAACTACGACATAGTAAAGATAATAATGGTAGCTGTGTTTTATATATACTTAAGTACACACATGTTAGCAATCTTTGCTACTTGTAGACAGCTTAGTAACTTTTGGTCTAGCTTAACATCTTTACAATGTCAACAGTTACTTTCTCTTTTCCTGTAACTTTTTCGGAACTTGGGATGTGAAGTACCTATAACTTCACATTTCTATGCCCTAATTTTCTGAAGGTAGGAGGGCCAATCCCCTTCCTCAAGCGTGGAAAGTCGAGTGTTGCATTGAACCAGAGCCAACTATAAACTTATTAGTAGTAAACTAGTTAGAGTTGGCTGTGATTAAATCCACAACCCTCATGGGACCTAGCGAACGTTTATGTATTACGCTAATCCGACCCACAAATAAAATGCACGGTAGCCCTTTCAGAACTGCCTTCAGAAATACCTTCAGAACTGCCTTCAGAAATACCTTCAGAAGTGCCTGTCACTTCATATTTCTAGTCAATAGTATGCAGGAGGTAGGAGGGCCACTTCTTTTTCACACGTGTGGAACGTCGAGTATGGGATTGAACTCAAAACCCTCTTGAGTCCAAGTCGAAAGTCGAACGCTTACACGTTATACTAATCCGTTCGACCAACAGCTACTACCTAAGCTAATTGACTAAAATGAACAAGTATAATCTTACCTGGCTACAGATGTAATCACTAGAAGATTACCAATCATCCCGAGTATAAGCATCACACCGTATCCTAGAGCGTTTGGAACTAATTCCTCTAGAGGAAGGTTATTTATGGAGTCTTGATAATTATAGTAGTAATCGTCCAAGTTAGTTGTATCAACATAAACACTACCACTTGTGGTAGTAGATGAAGCATTGTCCGTTGCTTGGAACCGGGTTTGGTTTCTAAGATTGCCCGTCAGAAGATCAACATTACTTTGATCAAGTTTACCATGTTGTTTTCTTCTACTATTGTCAATATTTTCTGTCAATGTATTTATACTGTGTGACGCAACGTTGAAAATGAAGTTTTCACGCATAGTTGATTTCGAAAATTGAAATTCTTCCTTCTTAAGAACTAGATTTTTGTGAGTATCACATAGAGTAGCTAGCAACAATTAATATGGAGTTCATCTTTGAGATTTGTAAAGGATGTAAATACATTGTTCTTAGTGTGATCAGAGAATACACAAAACGGGTATTTGAATTCAGTATTGTTACTTCGTTGATAACGTATTAGTAAACTCACTCGGTACCGTTACTTCGTCAATTACTTATTAGTTAGTTTACTCGGTACCGTTACTTCGTCTATTACTTATTAGTTAACTTACTCGGTGCTCTTAATAATTATATAATACACAATTCGCACCACACAAAACAAAGGAATTCTTAGTTTTCATAAGCGATGCACAAATAATAATGAAGTAAGGTGCTTATATGACAATGTTTTATATTATGGAACGTTATGAATAGTGGACACGCCTATGTCTTCTATATTTGCCCACATACTGGAATCAGATTTTCAGCCGCGGCGAGTGAGTAGTTTTGGAACATTTTCTTCCCGTTTATTACGCTGGAATTTTACTTCTAATTGTACTGTTCACAGAACAGAATCTTACTGAACGTGTTTTATGTTTTTATATCAATAAAATGAAGAGTTTGGATATTTGTATACGCCCGTGGGTGCCGGGGCTAGCAAGGAAGCAAAGAATAGTACCTACAAGGCATGTCGTAAGAGGCGACTGATGTAGAACTTAGGAAGCTACCTTAGTAAATAAAAAGCATCGCAGAAATCGGACGCGCTGATCTACTTGTAGGCGCATAACTGGCACAGTGTACAATTGCTCTTAGGCTCGGATCACATATAAAACACAAAGAGTGGTTGAACAAGTGGTCGATGTGGAGTGTTCGAAGAAGATATAGATAATGAAGAGTGTGTCTACTAGCACAACAAACACGATCTAAGGCTCAAATCACATACAGACCACAAAGAGTGGTTAAATAAGTGGTTGATGTATAGATCGATGAAGAAATAAAAGAAATATGGTACAGAAACATGGAGAAGTAACAAACAGATAGAGAGAAGAAGTGAAGTTTGTAATAAGTGGTTGATGTAGATCAAGGAAGAAATTAAAGAAATATGATACAGAAACATGGAGAATGAACAAACAGATAGAGAGAAGAAGTGAAGTTTGTAACAAGTGGTTGATGTAGATCAATGAAGAAATTAAAGAAATATGGTACAGAAACGTGGAGAATGAACAAACAGATAGAGAGAAGAAGTGAAGTTTGTAACAAGTGGTTGATGTAGATCAAGGAAGAAATTAAAGAAATATGATACAGAAACGTGGAGAATGAACAAACAGATAGAGAGAAGAAGTGAAGTTTGTAACAAGTGGATATAAATAAGAATAGGGTGAGAATCATGAAAGAAAACAAAACTAATAAACAGGTTCTAGAAAACTAGGAGTGAAAAGAGAACTGATCAATGAGATTAAGAGACCTGTTGAAAGCCATCTTAGAAAGAGAGGTAGCAGGTAGAAGAGTATGGTGAAGACATGGATAAAAGAAGACACAGGAACACCTGGAGACAGGAGTTGGAGATGGAATGCAAGAAAATGGAGAGAGTGGAGAGATCTGGAAAAGATGGCCTTGGATAGGGGGGTCTTGGAAGGCCTTGGTTGCAGACCTACGCTTCCCTAGGGACGAAGGGTGAAGAATAAGAATGGGAAAAAATTAAGAGTGAAAGATCAGGAAGTTGACATACAAAAGTCTAGAAGAGTTTAGATGTAAATATGACCTCTTTCGTCTTTATAGACAGTCAATTGACAAGTGTTTTATTTTGGCAACTTCTGAGTTTTCGCATGTCTCTCTTGCCTTTCAGCTCGTTACTAAGTCTCTTTTCAAAAGATTCTGCACCTTTGCGTATTGTTGCTTTCCAGATAACTCGATCAACCGATAGTTTTTCCCATTTGTTGGGATCGATAGAAAAGTTCTTTATTGAGGTCTAGCAGACATCATTATATCTGAGCAGCGGTCTGCCTATGTGCCCCTTCCATTCCGAAATTTCACAGGACAACACTTTGTTGTGGTATGCGGTTATTGTTCATTCTTCTCACATGCCCTAGTCATCTTAGTTTTTTACTTCTACGCATGCCCATGATGGAAAGCAAGTTTTACGTTGAGTACTTCAGAGTGGTCATCTTGTCGTACCATCTGATGTTAATAATCTTGCGGAGACATCGAAGGTAAAAGATGTTAAATCTCCTCTTATGCCTTGAGTAGGCTGTCCATGTTTCTGAGCCATATAGTAAAGAAATAATTACACAGCTCACGTATATTCTTGGTCTCCAATGTTAATTTTGTGCTGTCCCCCGCTCTCTTTGATAGTTTGCTGAACGAGTGTACAGAGAGGGCAAAAGGCAAAACTGGTTGGAGCACCTTTACAACAACACTTCGATTCAATACCGGCACGACTTATTGTACTATTAAAATAAACTGTTATTGCTTATTATTGGTTTGGTTACTGAATATTTAAAACTAACAATAAAGATTATTACAAATCAACACCTGCTAATAGATTCATTGAAAACAAGAGACTCAAATGGGTTGACAACTTGGTGAGAATGAACCCAAATACACCAGTTGCAAGAAGGTACAACCTGAAAATAGAATCATCAAGAGGAAGGGGCAGACCAAGAAAAAGATAGGTTGATAGAGTTACAGACATCGTAAAACTCCACAATACCACAGCATATCAAGCGACCGAGTGTGCACTATCAGGGAAACCGACCATCAGTTAAACCTGCTTCGCCTAAAACAAAAAAAGCAGAGAATGACAAAAAGAAAAATACAAATGTTAATGCATACCTCAGATATCGGACGAAAACTACATGCCACCAGAACCTTCATTTCCCATGCAGGTCAATTTCCATTGATTTCCAGTTAACCTGGGTTACACGATCTCTCATAATCTTGCCGTGTTTGTTGCTGACGTGTTCCTTATTTTCAAATCATTCATCTCGATCTCTATAACACACACTTGGCACTGACAAATGTCATCAGACAGATCTGCAATGACTAAACAGTGTCGATGTATTTCAGAACAAAATGTTATATTTTTGTTCGATCATTTATTGTGGATCTGTCTGTGTGTTTCCAAATCTCATGCTCTTGGACATTGAATCTGAAATGGAATATTATGAAAATATGCAGGGGCGTATCAAAGGGAATCTGAAAAGTGTGTCATCTTGTCAGCTGTTATATTCAACTATTAAGAAGGTATCAGACAAAGTGGTTAAAACGTTTGCCTGTCTTTCTGAAGGGTGTAGAATCAAATCTGGATCGAGTCACTCGTACAATTTTTTTCACGAGATCCTAGTACTGTTGCTGGAGAAACAGAGTTCGTGCTTTGTGCAATACTCTTGGTAGATGGTGTCCGGTTTCTCCGCAGACAAAGATGGAGCCATATGGAGAAACCCGGTGCAGTGAAGTCAATTTTTTGCCTTTAGACTCTATTTTTACTCGTATATACAACTTGACACGTCAACGCCACGTTGTGACAAGACTGAGCACCTACGCGTGCCTCTGCAATACAGTTACGCCGATACTTCTAACAACATTTCAAAACTGCTGTGTTCTTTACCAGCTAGTCATCATCATCATCAAATAGCTTGTCTTGAGCAAAACTTTGCCACCCCAACAGTCCTTCAGAATTTATCTCTCTCTCTCTCATAGGCAGATAGGCATCTGCAGCCGTCATGTTCAAACCATCAGTTACATCTTGAATTCATCTTCTCCGTGGTCTTCCTCTTCTTCTCTTTGCGGTATGCCTCCTTCCATGATGGTCTTCTGCAGCCCTTCATGTCTTTTTATATGTCCAAAATATCTCAATTTTCTATTTCTTATTTGTAGCATCAGCCAGTTTTCTTTGATTTTGAGTTCTTTCTGGATAGATCTATTTGTTCTTTTCTCTGTCCATGATGTATGGAAGACTCTTCGGAAACATTTATATTCAAAAACACTTTTTTTTCCTGCCTTGTTAAATGTCCATGCTTCACTTCCATACGTTGCCACTGAGAATATACATGCTCTTAGTATTCTGATCTTGGTTAACCAGCTAGTAAGGGTGAACAAATGGTATATTTTAGTACACAATACAAAAACTTGCATTGCAAGCAATGCGATAGACTGATTTTACAAAGCTCAGGCCTACCTAAAGTTGGCAACATCTTTAAGTTTGCACGAGAACAAACTCCTTCGAGAGGACCACTAGTATACATCCAGACATCGACACAACAATGAATAAAACACTGTTCTAAAGTATGATCTTGAACAGATGTATGTGTTATGAAGTTATATATTCCTCTCATACCGCTATACGTTACTTAGGGCCTGCAATTAATATCCATATTGCTATCTCATGGGCAACTCGTTGAATCTCTTCCATGGAATTGCGACTGATATTTCTCAACTCTCTCAGAAAAATTTGTTTCTGGGTTTCCTTAGGGCGTTCTCTCTTTCCTGAACCCTTTGCCTCACACTTCAACGCCTGCTTTGGTATTCTTTGATCATTTCTTCTCAAGGTATACCCAACATATCTACATCTTCTCCTTCGTATAATAGTTGCTACTAGTAGTTAACCAGAAGTTTTTTTCTGATTTCATCACTTCTCCTGATATCGTCCCAGCTTTAATATACGCCTTCTATAAATGTGATGTCCGTCGTTTTCTGTGCCTTTAATCTGATGATCATGCACTAGGACACTGACTTCTTTCAAAGTAATGATGCAAATGCATTACTTAACAGGACAACAGCCAACCCCGTTCTGTCTAACCCTTTCTTTCCTTGAATATATTTATTAAATTCCTTCCTCATTGAGTCCCGAGATGACTTTGTCCTTAGCATCTATGTTGTTAGCATCAATGTTGTTAACATCTATGTTGTTAGCATCTATGTTGTTAGCATCTATGTTGTTAGCATCAATGTTGTTAGCATCAATGTTGTTAGCATCTATGTTGTTAGCATCTATGTTGTTAGCATCTATGTTGTTAGCATCTATGTTGTTAACATCTATGTTGTTAACATCTATGTTGTTAGCATCTATGTTGTTAGCATCTATGTTGTTAGCATCAATGTTGTTAGCATCTATGTTGTTAGCATCTATGTTGTTAACATCTATGTTGTTAGCATCTATGTTGTTAGCATCTATGTTGTTAACATCTATGTTGTTAGCATCAATGTTGTTAGCATCTATGTTGTTAGCATCCATATTGTTAGCATCTATGTTGTTAGCATCAATGTTGTTAGCATCTATGTTGTTAGCATCTATGTTGTTAACATCTATGTTGTTAGCATCTATGTTGTTAGCATCTATGTTGTTAACATCTATGTTGTTAGCATCAATGTTGTTAGCATCTATGTTGTTAGCATCTATGTTGTTAACATCTATGTTGTTAGCATCTATGTTGTTAGCATCTATGTTGTTAGCATCAATGTTGTTAGCATCTATGTAGTTAGCATCTATGTTGTTAGCATCTATGTTGTTAGCATCTATGTTGTTAGCATCAATGTTGTTAGCATCTATGTAGTTAGCATCTATGTTGTTAGCATCAATGTTGTTAACATCTATGTAGTTAGCATCTATGTTGTTAGCATCTATGTTGTTAGCATCAATGTTGTTAACATCTATGTTGTTAGCATCTATGTTGTTAGCATCTATGTAGTTAGCATCTATGTTGTTAGCATCTATGTTGTTAGTATCTATGTTGTTAGCATCCATATTGTTAGCATCTATGTTGTTAGCATCTATGTTGTTAGCATCTATGTTGTTAGCATCTATGTAGTTAGCATCTATGTTGTTAGCATCTATGTTGTTAGCATCAATGTTGTTAGCATCTATGTAGTTAGCATCTATGTTGTTAGCATCTATGTTGTTAGCATCTATGTTGTTAGCATCTATGTTGTTAGCATCTATGTTGTTAGCATCTATGTTGTTAGCATCTATGTTGTTAGCATCAATGTTGTTAACATCTATGTTGTTAGCATCTATGTTGTTAGCATCTATGTTAGTTAGCATCTATGTTGTTAGCATCAATGTTGTTAAGCTTATTATGTTGTTAGCATCTATGTTGTTAGCATCTATGTTGTTAGCATCTATGTTGTTAGCATCAATGTTGTTAACATCTATGTTGTTAGCATCTATGTTGATTAGCATCATGTTGTTAGCATCTATGTTGTTAGCATCAATGTTGTTAGCATCTATGTAGTTAGTATCTATGTTGTTAGCATCTATGTTGTTAGCATCTATGTTGTTAGCATCTATGTTGTTAGCATCTATGTTGTTAGCATCTATGTTGTTAGCATCTATGTTGTTAGCATCTATGTTGTTAGCATCTATGTTGTTAGCATCTATGTTGTTAGCATCTATGTTGTTAGCATCTATGTTGTTAGCATCTATGTTGTTAACATCTATGTTGTTAGCATCATGTTGTTACATCTATGTTGTTAGCATCTATGTTGTTAGCATCTATGTTGTTAACATCTATGTTGTTAGCATCAATGTTGTTAGCATCTATGTTGTTAGCATCTATGTTGTTAGCATCTATGTTGTTAATCATCTATGTTGTTAACATTCTATGTTTAGCACTATGTTTTTAGCATTCATGTTTTAGACCATCTATATCATTTATAGACATTATGTTGAAAGTTTTGTAATGAATGTATTTATTTTTCTTTTTCATTTTTAACCAGTCATGTAATACATTTTTATAGAATTCTTGAAGTAAATTACTAACTATAGTATCATTTCCTTCTATTTATCATTGATCTTATCTCAGTCTTTATATTTTTATTTCAATTATTCGTTTGAGTAAAATTATGAATAGCAATATATTTCACATAGTTATCATTTTGCTTCAATGTCATTTGAAAAATTATTTACAAAATTACTAATTTGCATGGATTTTAGAAATTTTCTTCAATTAAATTTGACACTTTGCAGAGAATACTGATGAAATTCACAAGGACAACAAATAATATAGACGATAACCCACTTTTTTCTGATATAAATCCATTTGATAATAAGTCTTTATTTTTTTTAATTCGATTAGTCCTTTGTGTGTGATGTATGACAGATTGTTTTATACAATTTATGTTGCGACTGTTTTCTTTTGTTTAATGTATATGAAACAAGATATATATATTGGGAAAAACTTTAATTAGGCAATGCATTTGTTGAAATGCCTGTCGTGTTCGAATCGTGTCTCCCGTGATGACAATACTTTTCTCAACTATAACGGATAATAAGCCGCGCATGGTCTGAACGTGGACTCAGACAATGACTATTATTATAGTTATGTAGATCTGAAATGATCAATTTACTTGAACTCGGAAGAAAAGAAGAAGAAGAGTAAGAACATACCTTCCTCATTATTAAGCTTCTTCTTCTTCTTCTTTGTCGTCACACTGCTACCGGGTTGTTTCCCAGTGTCGTGGTTTTCTGCTTTTTGTCTTGCACGGTTTTCTGTATTTGTCTTGCGCTGTTCTGGTGGCTTGAGTGATTGTTATTTTTGATCTTTGACAGGATTCTGCTATGCTATCTAACCATATTTTTCGTGGTCTTGCTCTCGCCTTCTTTCCTGATGTTCTTTTCTGATGAAGCTATGAACACTAAAAGACCATTGTACAACACAATTTTTCTCCCAACATTATGCTATCAGCTCCAAACCTAGATGCTGACATCAAACGATAGATGAAAACTAGTCACGAGCGAGATGAAGTTCTATGCAGAATGCTGGGAGTATAGAGAAGAGACCGGTTTAGAATTGAAGACATCAGGAAAAAATGTGGGTACCATCAGTACTGAATGTCATCAGGAAACAACAAATTAAATGATTCGGCTACTTGCGCAGATTAACAACAGACAATGTGCCTCAATGTACAATGGTACTCCAGCACATCGGATACAAAGCTAAAGGTCATCCACGCAAAAGGTAGACCTCTGAGGTGAAAACACCATTTATGAAGCACATACAAAAGCCCGTTCTATAAATCTCTTCTTATCCTGACGCTGTGAGACAAAACAGGATTAGAGTATGTTTGAAGGTGATTATACAATACTATTCTAGTGGGCGTCGGCAGCTTAGCGGTAATGAGCTCGATCCCAACATAAGAGTGCCTGGTTTTCTCTCTCTCTCTCTCTCTCGTACGATCGTTCTTTTTTTTTTATCTCTTCATTCTTTTGTGTGATCTATAAACAGCCTTTGCCAACAACGTTTTTTTTACATCACATCATTCAGCGCATTTGGAGCTCTGGTGCTTATCCTTCGGCGACGTTTCTGGTTTCAGCCAGCGTTTACTGGGTTCGCTCTCCTTCAGCCTTTGGCTGTCCCCAACCTACCTGCAAGACAGCAGGTTAGTACCTGGTCCAAATACCGTGGTGGGTAGCTTGGATGCAAATTTGTTTCCGTTGATGTTTACGAACGGTAAAAATAGACCTCATCGTTCAGATAGCAATGACAAACTACTGAACATATAGGTGGTGCCTAGAGCATCACTGACACGTTTACTGTGCTTGATGGGGACGTCCTGTAATGGATATGCCACAATTGTAATAGTCACTCTAGCACTAGAACTCTAAAAGCTTATGTGACACATAATATACCAGTTGAGAAACAATGGATGTTAATTTCATAATTCCCTCGGACAGTATTCTTCCTTTAAATATCAACAATTCTTTGATGTGCCGTGATGTGGAAATCCTGTCTGATGTTCACTCTCCACAAAGAAAAGTCTTTAACAAATATCTTCCAGGAAATGATGTCAATGTCGAATTGTGTCAGATTTATTTGAAGTGAGTTTTTGAAGCGATAACTTTATACTCTTACAACTGTCCATTTAATATGACCGAGTTCATAGATGTACATCAGATGTTTTTAGATACTGTCATTATAGACGTAGACAGCTGGTTTATTTCAAATGAGATAGAGTAATTACTATATTTTTACTGTCCATCAAAGACATTTTATTGTTTGACATGTTCAGAAACTGTCTCAGTTTATTATTCATTTGTTCATTTGAAGATCATCTTTTTCGCACATTGTATATGTCTATAATTGCTGTGATCCCCTCCCAAGCATGTATTTCAGTGTGTTTAGAGTTTAGACTAACAACTCCCGTTCTGTGTTGATTGATGTATCTATTGGGGTTTCTATCGTGGTTTTCCCGTCTTGTCGCACCTATCAGATGCATAATTTGCGCAACCGAGATATTTTTTTTCTTGAGTTTTCAGCTCTTCGGCTCGGTGCCATGGACATCGTAACCTCTCGGTTCGGTGCCACGAACACCGTAAATCTGGAGAACCTGTGGCTTTTCTGTCAGCTCTCGGAATTGAAACGCACTCACAGGGACTTATCACCCGTCGTCCAACGCACTACAAACACGCTGGGCAGACGATTGCGCAACCGAGATAGAGAATACCCTTTATCTTCTTCGTTGAAATCTACAGAGCGTATTCTTTCTCTTAGAGCGTTGACGATATCATTTTTTGTCCATAGAAGACCCCAGTAATGACGGAAAACAAATTAAAATTGTTACGATGACGTCCAACAATTCTAACATTTACGACGGTAATAAGATAAAGCTTTGGATGTAGACAACATGTGTTAGAACAGTTCTAGTATATCAATTTCGGACTTGGTAAATAGATATGAAAAAGTGGAAAGTACTGAAAGTATACAATAGAGAATTTGAGGAAAGACGTGTTTTTTTTTTTCAAGAATACTTGGGTATACACGGGAGGATAAGATTAACAACATTAGATGGGTATACACGGGAGGATAAGATTAACAACATTAGATGGGTATACACGGGAGAATAAGATTAACAACATTAGATGGGTATACACGGGAGAATAAGATTAACAACATTAGATGGGTATACACGGGAGAATAAGATTAACAACATTAGATGGGTATACACGGGAGGATAAGATTAACAACATTAGACGGGTATACATGAGAGGATAAGATTAACAACATTAGACTTGGGTATACATGGGAGGATAAGATTAACAACATTAGACTTGGGTATACATGGGAGGATAAGATTAACAACATTAGACTTGGGTATACATGGGAGAAGAGAGCCGCTGTAGCGTAGTTGTTAGTGAACTCGCTTCGCAAGGCTGGTGGTCTGCGTTCAGCTCCCGCAATGCGCGTGGAATTTTCCCGACCGCGACGGCTCTCAGGTCGACCCAGCCTCAACTGGGTACCAGACACGCTCTGGGAAAGTAAAGGCGGCCGGCGTGATGCTGACCACATCACCCATCGTGTGCCGACGGTCAATGAAAAATACAGTCCTAACACTGTATTGACCTATATACCACTAGGTATGAAAGGGTTCCTTTACTTTTTTTTTTTTTATACATGGGAGAATAAGATGAACAACATTAGACTTGTGTATACATGGGAGAATAAGATTAACAACATTAGACTTGTGTATACATGGGAGGATAAGATTAACAACATTAGACGGGTATACATGGGAGAATAACATTAACAACATTAGACTTGTGTATACATGGGAAAATAAGATGAACAACATTAGACTTGTGTATACATGGGAGGATAAGATTAACAACATTAGACTTGGGTATACACGGGAAAATAAGATGAACAACATTAGACTTGTGTATACATGGGAGGATAAGATTAACAACATTAGACTTGGGTATACACGGGAAAATAAGATGAACAACATTAGACTTGTGTATACATGGGAGGATAAGATTAACAACATTAGACTTGGGTATACACGGGAAAATAAGATGAACAACATCAGACTTCAAGAACTAATCGGTCGTCTTCTTCTGCTTCTGCGATCAATTTTTGCTATGCGACTACTCCGGTATGTGTCATAAACAGGGTGGTGCGCTTGAGGTCTTCAACGGTTCCCCATAGTTTGTCTTGTAGGGTTGTTTCTGTTACTAACTGATCTAAAAGACATAAATAATTGTAAAAACTGTCGTTACTGATTGTAGTATCACTTTTTTAGGACGGTGTAGGACAAGTAGGACGAGAGTCTGAGAAATTTAATGGCTTCATCGCTAGTGCATTCCCCGCGAAGCTGTTAATGTTAGGTTTTTTTTTCATTTATGCCCGCAACAGAAAAAAATCAGTGGCCGGACCGTGAATTGAACATGGGTCTCCCACATTGGAGCAGCGCTCTAACCAACTCGGCCAGACTTTGCTCAGACATAAATAAAGATATCAGTTATCAGAGGACTATCATCATAGCACTCCGAACATGTCCATAGGCGCTCCGATCTCCGCCTCAGCAAATAAAGCAGCGTCCATCGGTACAACACACCAGTGCGATGTTGATTAATCAGTCTTTTTTGCATATTTGGTATGCCGTTCTTTACGAGCTGCATCAATCTTGACACCCATCTCTCTCAATCTGGTCAGCGAGTGGGACTCACAACCCTGAAACTCTTCTGTTCGAAAAGACTCTCGCAGTGCTTTAAGAATGTCATTTCGGTCCATTGCAGCCCCCTCGGATACTGTGGCCTTACCAGTCAATCTGTCAGCTCGTTCATTACCCCTGATTCCTGCGTGTCCAGGGACAAAAATGAAGGTTATTTCTTTGATCCCAGTCTGTACCAGTACCTCCACCCAGTTCCGTCTCACCATTCCTGTTTTAACTTTACGAATTATGCTCATAGAGTCACTGAGTATAAAAACACGCGCGAAGTCATGAGATGACAACCACGTCACCGCCTCTGAAACCGCCCGTACCTCCATCGTCAAACTACTTGTGGTTGTCTCGTATACCCCACTGGCCTCTCCTATTATTTATCCTCCTGAGCGTGCAGAAAAAGCCCATGCACAGCGTTGTTAGCGAATAAAGATATACTAAACAGACAATGACAACAGATTGGACATGTTCTCAAGATGAGAAAACAAAGTCTCACAATACATGAAATACAGAAGACTTTACATGAACAGCAAAAATAAAATGATGCCTAGAGGCACATGGAGGCAAATTTGGAAATAGAACTTAAATACAAGCGTAAGACTAAGTTTTGAAATAGAAAGTACGGCACAAGATCGGATTGAGTGAAAAGTATTTGTCTTTGCCTTATGTGATCTTGAGGCGACAAAACTAATGATGATGATGAATTAAGACATTCCAGATTAAACATTTGAATTCATCGCAAGAAGTTAATTCTTACTTTTGTTTTTTGGCCTACACGCTTTGATATAATCCAATAAACCTTGCTCTTAGGTTGAAAAGGACGTGTCTATGATTAAATAAACAAACAAACATTCAAGTTATGAAACTTTGCATTCTACCATTATCAATTTTCAACTGCCAAGTGATTTTTTTTCGTGTTCAATTTGATCACAGAACCTATGTTTTATCGTCCGTCTCAGCTCTGGGAACTCGATTTCACCTAATTTGAGGTCAGGAATCACTGGGAAATATCCTATCGATCAACACTGGGAACGAACCGGGTACCTTTGGTGTAAGAGGTAAGCAGCTCCACGTGACAAAGACCCTTAGATATTAGTATGGTCAAGTCAAGTAGTAGCATGTCCTTTACGGAACGTCCATCTCATCACAGCCCGCCTGAAAAGCTCTCTGTCTCTTGCAAGTTCTCCTGCCTCTTCCAGCGTCATGTGCAATGTTTCTTTGATGCCCTGCTGCCACCTTCGTCTTGGTATTCCCCTGCCTCGTTTTTCCAGGAACCATGCTTCCATTACTTTTCTCCAGACACTGTGACGTTTAATAAGGCCTAAATATTTCATCTTCCGAGACATGATGTTATTTATGCCCGTCTCTATTATTATAGTATGAAGTTAAATTAGAGACAAACTATGGGAAAAGAAGGAAGGAAAGAAAAACTAAAGAGATATGGAGACTCTCAACAGATGACCAAATACACCGATTATCTTTTGCGTTAGAAGCTGCAACTGACAGAGGAAAATACAGAGTTGTCGTAGAAGAATTCAGTGGGGCAAAACGTGACAAGAATTAACTAATACTTAAATGAGTCCAGTTATCTGTAAATGACAAATCGATAGGGAAAAGGGCTCTTTATGTCCACGAAAATGTTGAGGGGTGTAATCACGCTCTGCCAGAACACATTTCTAGCAAATTTTTCGAAATGGAATGATCTTGGAAATATTCCTATAACTTAAGTTCTTTGTAAGCTAGATTTATACTGTTGGTATCAAATTATGCAGAATTAAATTCTGAACAATCTGATAATAAATAGTTATATATGTAAATCAGTATTTATTTAGTAAATTATTGTTGTATTTCATGTTCAGAGTAACTACTACGACTTTCAAACTTGAATCAATACTTAGCCATTGCTGAATTCTCCATCATTGTCGGTGAAATCATAAACATGAAACACTGTGTGTGTTTATTTGAACTTTGGAACAAATCCATGTCTTGTTCGGCACTTTATCGACGTGGAGGACGAAACAACATCTTGTAACTAAACTTTTCACACAAAAGTTCACTTTTTCACAACAGGAAAATATATTTGCGAATAAAACTATTTACTAAAAATTCGAAACTAAATTCGACCATGCTGTATAGTATATGAATGAAATGGGAGTTATCTGCTCGTTAAATTCTGTAAACAAAAACAGTGTTGGACGTATAGTAGCTGAACAGTGAAACAAAACGTGCATGGACTCTAATTAGCCGTTGGCAGCGTGTTTTGGCATAATGAGAGAACTGTTTTCTACGCTGGAAGCGTCGACTGGACATATAGAGTTTTAAACGAATTGATAGGATGAACATATATCTCTGGTTCTGTTTAATGTATAACTTGATAAACTTGAATAAATTTATATTGTAACTTATCCGATATTCACTCAATCATGCACACCTGTATGTCCATTCTTGATTGTTCCTATCTGCTCCATTATCATGACGTCATGTCAAACAACTACAGAAGCATATATGGAAATAATATATGTGAGATATGAACACAATGGTGACCAGACATTTGCACATTTGATATTAGCACAATGACGGTTGCGTACCTTGCATTAGCACACTTGACCGATGCACATATAGACAGTTGTACACATAGACAATTGAACATTTTACAGAACATAGAGAACTAAACATAGACAAATATAATGTTGTTTTATTCGTTTAATATGAGATGAAGCACGGTCAATCTGAAGCGGAGATGTAAAATGTAGCAAACTATCCGCAAACATTGTCTCATTTACAGGAATTTACGTTTTCGCAACTAGATTTAGTGTGAAACTGAAACTAACATTGTTGTTTGTTATTTATTGATTGTAGTGGATTCTGTGACAATAACTTCTATTGTTAAACAAATTAGCAATGTTGATGAGTTATAGTTTATTAAATGCTAGAAAAATAAGTTACTTATCTTTAATTCAGCAACTGATTTCTGGGACAAGGCTATAATTTGTTGTTCGAGATACAATGGTTTGTTTACTCTATTGTAGTTGTTAGATCTTGTTTATTTCTACGTTTTTGTGATTTTCTAGTAGAATGTAAATGAATGTTATTACAGGTTGTCTGATTGTTCAAATTATTTATTTATTCATTTCTGCTAACAATTATATTTGTTTCTATTGTTTGCCAAATCCTGTGGGAAGTGACCAGTCATACGACAGCCTTGACAGTGATCCAGAGGATATATTCCCTTTTTTCGACCAGCAAGGCACCCTAATCTTGTCTTTCTCATCTCACAGTATGGAAAAAGATGTGATTGATAAGTGTATTATGATTTATTTTAATGTATGTTAAATGTATGCTCATGTTATTCACAGGGTCCTAGCTGCTTTTCCATGCATTTTATAAAGTAGCCTTTAAATTTTTGTATTTGAATTCCTAGTAATCATTGTATCTGCACTAAAATAATATCACAACCTTCTTTTATTCATCTACAGTCAGTTTCTTCAAGCTTTATTTTGACAAAGAATTATTGCAGCAGATGTACAATTTTACAAACCAGCAAGCAACAGGGCACACAATCCCGAGGGGACCATATATAACAGACGGATCATCAGACACGACAGGGAGAAAAGGAGGGGCCAGAACCATTATCATACTCCAAGACAGCAAGATACTTAAAAATTCAAGTGCCACTGTAGAACTCTCAACAAATTTTAGAGCTGAACAACAGGCAAGTGTGGACGCCTCAAAATACTGCAGCAAAGAAACATCCAAAACAACAAACTTCTTTTCCTTTGCTACTGCTTGTCATTCCTGCAGGCCACATAAAGAGAACCACTAGATAATATGGAAAGAAAGCTGACACTATGGTGTGCATACCAGACAGAAACTTCAACTGACATAGCTTCATAGAAGCAACCCATCTCATGGTTTAGATGAGCATACGAAACTGAGCAAAGAAGAAGATACAGTTTTGTTTAGGATGTCAACATGCTGTTGTAGATCTTGTTCATTTTGGTGTATTTGAGTATTATTTGAATTTGCCTCTTGTTATTTTATCCATATGTGATAAAGAGTAGTAGTGAGAGAACACAACCTTGTCTGACACCTGATGTAATGGAGAACCAGTCGGTCATTCCTTCTGTTGTTCTTACTGTACTCTGAGAGAACACAACCTTGTCTGACACCTGATGTAATGAAGAACCAGTCGGTCATTCCTTCTGTTGTTCCAGCTGTACTCTTGCTATCTTGAAATAGGGCCATGATATTACCTAATAGTTGTCACTGGATGCCATATTCTTCCAGGATTTTGTTGTACCCACTTTTTCCCTGATCGCAACTGGTCTCTTCTTGTTACCCCCAGAATTCTACAGTCACTTCACCTCTGTTGTGACTAGTTTTCTTCTGTCACTTAATGTCAACATCCAGGTTTGACACTGATAGCAAAATATTGGGAGAAAGATTGTGTTGAACATTGTTATTTTTGTGTTTATGTTTGCATTTTTAAATAGGCACCATTTGTCCTATCATATGATTTGCTGCATCTGTGTTGGATTTCATTAGATATTCTTCCTTTTGCAGCAAAAAATGCTCCCTAGGTATGTCAAGTCTATGACTTGTGATGGACTCCCTAGGTATGTAAAGTCTATGACTTGTGATGGACGATTGGTGGAGATATTGGTAGTCGTTTTCCTCTATAGCGAATGTCAGTACTTTGGTTTTGTCGCTGTTTATTCTAAATGAGAATGTAATAAAAACAATTGTTGCTATTCTTGATCCTTTTTTTGGTTCTTTCCAACCATATTATATGCCTAGTTTCAATGTTGTTGGTAATAGAGCGGGTCATCAAAAAAGGTTGCTGGTAATAGAGCAAGTCATCAAAAAGGTTCAAATAACAAAAACATAACAATGTTTAATGGTTAATAATCTTTAATTTTATAAAAACAATCAAGATATACAAATAAAAACAGATATCATCTATAGCAGCATAAAAACAATCAAGATATATAAAGATTTGCTTGATTTTGAAAAGGTTTGCATCAGCATAGTTCACATTGCATTTTAAAATGCAGAAGTCAAGGGGTATTATAAAACAGATGCCACTGAGCAGACATTGAAGCGGGATGCAAAGGGTTCAAGAAAGTGAAGATGGCCTAGGTAGGTAGACCCTGAAATGAACTTTGCTGAAAATTACTGCAAATTTGCCATCCGCCTAAAAAAAAAAACTAAGCTTATCTTGCTCCTCTGCATAGCCATGCACAACGTAAGCAACTTGCTGATGCAGAGCTTCATACTTCTTCTTCTTGACCTCTGGGGGTCCTACTCTAGTTTTTCCAATGTAAGCTTGTGACATGCCAGATCTCTTTCAAGCCCCTCCAACAACAACCAGATACTTGGATGGCTACAATGAGAAAATAGAGTTCAGTGCATTATGAAAGCCTTCACAGCAGTTAGTTGTTTTTGGAGACCTTACAGCCGAAGCTTCACGCGATTCCAAACTCTTTACGGGAATGGGGATCTCTCCAGCGCCACCTTCAATGTAGGTGGAGAAGAAGTATGTCAAAATTGCATTGTCCCTCTCTTCATCTGGAAAGGACTCTGCAAGGAGAGCAAATACAGGTCTAACCTCATTGCTTGGCACATAGGCCTAGCCTTTTTATAAAAGGCTAAAACCACACTATTCATGCCAATCACATTTCTTGCAGTGGCGCCAACATGCTTTATAAACTCTTTCATTTTTCTCATTGCAATGTTTGCTTGGGCCTATTGTGGGCAGGAATTGTGAGAGTGTGAGGATGGTGCTTCTACAATATTGCCATCATTTGTTTTGGCAAAAGCCTTTCAGCGGCTGGATTTACACTCCCTACATCTCCAAGTTATCACACCAGTTGTTTTATTTTCTTTAAATTTGTTGTACTCAAAACCAAGATACGTCAAAACAGTATTTCCTTTCTGATTTGTTGAAAACTCCATCTCGACTCTAAAAATAAAAAGAACATTAAAAAATATAATAATCAATACCGTGGTATAAATATCAATAATGTGTTACTGGGAACATCTAAGTGACTAGAATGCTGGGGGTAACAAGAAGAGACCAGTTGCGATCAGGGGAAAAGTGGGTACAACAAAATCCTGGAAGAATATGGCATCCAGTGACAACTATTAGGTAATATCATGGCCCTATTTCAAGATAGCCAGAGTACAGCAAGAACAACAGAAGGAATGACCGACTGGTTCTCCATTACAGGTGTCAGACAAGGTTGTGTTCTCTACCACTGCTCTTTATCACATATGGATAAAATAACAAGAGGCAAATTCAAATAATACACAAAAACACCAAAATGAACAAGATCAAACAGCATGTTGACATTCTGAACCAAAACTGTATCTTCTTTGTGTTCAGTTTCGTATGCTCGTCTAAACCATGAGATGGGTTGCCTCTATGAAGCTATGTCAGTTGAAGTTTCTGTCTGGTATGCACACTGTTGTGTCAGCTCTCTTTCCATATTATCTTGTGGTTCTCTTAAAATTTTTATTTTGTCTGCAGAACTGACAAGCAGTCGTAAAGGAAGACAAGTTTGTTGTTTTGGATGTTTCTTTGCTGCAGTATTTTTGAGGTGTCCACAATTGCCTGTTGTTCAGCTCTAAAATTTGTTGAGAGTTCTCCAGTGGCACTTGAATTTTTTAGTGTCCTGCTGGCTTGGAGTATGATGATGGTTCTGGCCCCTCCTTTTCTCCCTGTCGTGTCTGATGATCCGTCTGTGTATATATTGGTCCCCTCGGGATTGTGTGCCCTGTTGCAGCTGCTTGCTGGTTTGTAAAAGTGTACATCTGCTGCAACAATTATGTGCCAAAATAAAGCTTGAAGAAACTGACTGTAGATGAATAAAAGAAGGTTGTGATATTATTTTAGTGCAGATACAATGATTACTAGGAATTCACATACAAAAATTTTAGGCTACTTTATAAAATGCATGGAAAAGCAGCTAGGGCCCTGTGAATAACATGAGCACACAGTGTTCATTTAGCATACATTAAAATATGTCATAATACACTTATCAATCACATCTTTTTCCATACTGTGAGATGAAAAAGACAAGACTAGGGTGCCTTGCTGGTCGAAAAAAAGGGAATATATCCTCTGGATCACTGTCAAGGCTGTCGTATGACTGGTCACTTCCTACAGGACTTGGCAAACAATAGAAACAAATATAATTGTTAGCAGAAATGAATAAATAAATAATTTGAACAATCAGACAACCTGTAATAACATTCATTTACATTCTACTAGAAAATCACAAAAACGTAGAAATAAACAAGATCTAACAACTACAATAGAGTAGAGTAAACAAACCATTGTATCTCGAACAACAAATTATAGCCTTGTCCCAGAAATCAGTTGCTGAATTAAAGATAAGTAACTTATTTTTCTAGCATTTAACAAACTATAACTCATCAACATTGCTAATTTGTTTAACTAGGCAAGTGATTGTCACAGAAACCACTACGATCAATAACAAACAACAATGTTAGTTTCAGTTTCACACTAAATCTAGTTGCGAAAACGTAAATTCCTATCAATGCGACAATGTTAGTTTCAGTTTCACACCAGATCTATGGCAAAAACGTAAATTCCTGTCAATGCGACAATATTCGCGGATAGTTTGCTACATTTTACATCTCCTCTTCAGATTTACGTGCTTCATCTCATATTAAACTAATAAAACAACATTATATTTGTCTATGTTTAGTTCTCTATGTTCTGTAAAATGTTCAATCGTCTATATGTACAACTGTCTATATGTGCTTCCGTCAAATGGGCTAATGTGAGATACGCAACCGTCATTGTGCTAATATCAAATGTGCAAATGTCTGGGAATCGAACACAATTAGTCAACAGGTCAACACAATCAGGCTAGTAGTCAACAAGTCAACACAATCAGGCTAGCAGTCAACATTTCAACACAATCAGCTTAGTAGTCAACGTTTCAACACAATCAGCCTAGCAGTCAACAATAATTTATTGCAAGACAGCTGTATTCTTATGACACTGGTCAGATAAAAACCTTGACTTTCGTGTTTTTCAACATTTCAATGCGACCTCTACTTGTCGTCTACACTGAAAACCAAGCAGATTTGCATGTTCTTAAACAATTTTTTCTTTTCACTTTTACTATAATCGTCTTTCTAATCAACTTTTCATGCTCTTTAATTCATTTTGTTTACCTTCTCTTTCTCGTTCTCTCTATCTCTTTCTCTCTCTCTGTGTTTCTCTATCTATCTATCTATCTATCTATCTAATCTCTCTCTCTCTATCGCTCTCTTTCTCGACATTCACTTTGAATCCCTTAATTTCAATTATTTGTTCTTTAAGAAACTCATTATTATTAAATGTTTCTGTGTAATTTTTCAGAAAACAATAAATAAATAAAGAGAAGAGAAAATCAAGGAACAAAATAAGAATAAACTAACTTATCAAACAACATTTAGACAATCAAAAACAATCATAAATATATCGCTATGTACGCGTAGCTTGCATAAACACACGTATATGTGAACAATTTCATTCTTCTGCAGGAAAATGAAAGTTTTATACAAAGGATAAGGAATGTGTGCAACATATTTGGAGACAGCCTTGCGACAACAGCATCAATAAAATATTAGTAACTGCAGCTGCTGTTGTATTGCATCGATAAAATATTAGCAACTGCAGCTGCTGTTGTATTGATTTTTGCATCAATAGTTTCCCACACACACGCAACTTGGTAAATTGTAGCTAAATATGAAGTTTTACTGGAGTACACTAATATGTAATCTTCTTCTTTGCCCAGCGTGTTCGTAGCGCGTTGGACTACGGGTGACTATCCCTCTGTGTGTGCGGGTTCAATTCCGCGGGATGGCAGAAAAGGCCACAGATTCCCCAGATTTACGGTGTTCGTGGCACCGAACCGAAGGGTTACGATGTCCATGGCACCGAGCCGAAGAGCTGAAAAGCTCAAGTGCTTCTGGATCGGAAAAAAAATCTTCTTCTTTGCGTTCGTTCTTTGCGACCAATTTTAATTATTTGGTTAATTCAAATTGGTTATTGGTTATTGGTTACTAAACTGACGTCATTACACTCAGGGAAGACTCATAGGTCTCCCCAACAGATATCGAAGAGTATGCATACTGATGATTCCCGTGGCTCGCTGATTAAACACACTTCTCACTCTTCCCCTCAGGCATCTATTACCAGTTCTACTTGTACAACGGGTAACTCCAAACATTATAAATCGCTTGATCGATTCAACATAAATTTTAGTGTCCTCATCCAACAGACTGAGAGCCGCGGTAGCGTTGTTGTTAGTGAACTCGCTTCTCAAAGCTGGTAGTCTGTGTTCAACTCCCGCAATGTGCTGGAATTGTTCCCGACCGCGACGGCTCTAGGTCGACCCAGCCTCAACTGGGTACCAGACATGCTCTGGAAAAGTAGAGGCTGCCGGCGTGATGCTGACCACATCACCCATCGTGTGCCGACGGTCAATGAAAAATACAGGCCTAACACTGTATTGACCTATATACCACGAGGTAAGAAAGGGTTCCTTTACTTTTTACATCCAACAGACAGTCGCGAAGAGACCGAAGAACATTTCCCTTATCCATCTTGTCCGCTCTCTCATTACCGCAAACACCCGCATGCCCAGGACAGTATATCCACGTAAGTCTCTGGAGTTAGAAACTTCTATAGACGACATCCCTCACATGAAACCTGCCCTTCTGGATCTTGTGAAGCATAGACTGAGAGTCAGATACATCAACGGCCCAGTAAATAAGTACAATATACACAAGAGAACACAGACATCAGCATTGTGCTGTGATACAG
This sequence comes from Arion vulgaris, assembly GCA_020796225.1. NCBI lineage: Eukaryota > Metazoa > Mollusca > Gastropoda > Stylommatophora > Arionidae > Arion > Arion vulgaris. Next base: position 5,729,904 of record CM036763.1, read on the forward strand.
TTTTCACACGTAATTAGAGTGATACATAACTCATAGCTAGAGTTATGTATAGTGATAACCATATCTTAAACAGTAGAACTGAGTATTTATATAACACTGCTGGTAACAACATGTTTTGTTATCGTGTCTATGACCCTCTAACACCAGGTAAAATTGTCTATGACCATTTTTCAACAGGTAAAATTATCTACGACCCTAGTTCAACAGGTAAGAATGTCTATGACCTCTTTTCAACATGCAAGAGTGTCTATGGCCCTCGTTCAACAGGTTAAATCACCTTCAACAGTTAAGACTGAATAAGGATCTCTTATCAACAGGTAAAAATACATATGACCCTCTATCAACAGGTAAAAGTACCTATGACCCTCTTTCAACAGGTAAAATCGATTATGACCCTCTTTCAACAAGTAAAACTAATCTGTCGACAAAAAATATGTTTCTTAAATGTATCCCACACGAGCTGTTGCCAGATTGCCATGGAACAATACTAGAAATTGAACATTTGGTCTATATTATATTGATCAAAAGATAGTGCATGTACACGTCATAAGAAGAGACCAATAATGATTATATGACGTGATTGTCTAGAATTGTAATATGTTAATCAGTGTTTGTATAATCAATATATCAAGTGTTCAAACAACTGTAATCTTTCATGATTACTTCACTGTTTTAATAGCAAGATTTTACATTATCTTGTTGATCACGTGAGAATACTGATAATCTTGACAAAGTGTATGCATATTATCTAAAAAGGATGTAAATGTGTACAGACAGGAGAGAACTGTACGATTTTAAAAACATAAAAACTTTCCTTTAAAATACCACATCTTAAGTTATATTGTAGCATGGTATCAGAAATCAAAGAAAACTGGCTGATGCTACAAATAAGAAAGAGAAAATTGAGATATTTTGGACATATAAAAAGACATGAAGGGCTGGAGAAGACCATCATGAAAGAAGGCATACCGGCTGCGATTGTCCCCAACCCTCTGTGCCCCTGTGGCTCCGCTGAACAAACCACAGAACATGTCCTGCAAGACTGCCCCTGTATGTCCTTCCAAGAAAGGAATGCTGACCCTACAACACAACACTACATTCAAAACTACATGGCACTAGAGATGAGCTCCAGACAACAGTCGATTTCATCATAAGAACGCGTCTAACGGTATAATCATCAAAAAAGCGATCGCAAAGAAGAAGAAAGGAGGCATATCGGCAAAGAGAAGAAGAGGATGACCACAGAGAAGATGGATTCATGATGTAACTGATGGTTTGAACATGACGGCTGCAGACAGAGGGATATCTGGCCTATGAGAGAGAAATTCCGGAGGACTGTTGGGGTGGCAAAGTTCTGCTCAGGTGAAGCTATTTGATGATTTGATGATGATGGTATCAGAGCTGATTGGTCATAGGGTGAGCCATCAGAGCTGACTCGTGTCAATTTCGTTTATTTGAAATGAGAAATATCGAGAACAGAAAAAATTAAAGCTCATAAATGTTAGCTCGTTCACTTTTTCAAACTCTCTCTCTCTCTCTCTCTATCTCTCGCGATCGTTACTTTTTCAAACTATAACCAACGATGTTGTTATACTTTCCCACAACACGCCGTCTCTGTGTATAGTTTTACAATTCATATTTTCATTGATTGCCACGGATGAATGGTTATCAATCAAGCAATGCTTACTGCTATCAAAACATATGTATGTATTAATTTCCGTTTACCTGTGTAGTCTTGCCCAACACATATCGTATAGAATATTATTTGACGCTGTTGGGTAATAGATTAGTTATATAATACAAATTTGTTGTTGTGATACGTTGATAACTATTTTGTATTAAAATGTTATATGTATAACGCACATTTGCAATCATGAAATGTTGAATATGTTTGTCTCTATTTTCTCTATTCTTTACTGCCACCCACTCTCGCTTCTCTCTCTCTCTCTCTCTCTCTCTCTCTCTCTCTTGAGTTTTTAACCCCGGTTGGGGCATAGGCCCTCAACCATCTCATGACAAGTTTACTTATTTTTAGTTATCTCTTGCAGCTCCATCTAACTGTTCTGTATATCATTAATTTCTGCCTTTATATCTCGTCGTCACATATTTCTAAGCTTTCCTCTCTTTTGTTTTTCATGCTAGTTCCAGGAAAGGGCATTACTTGTTATATTTCCCGCGGGTATCTCACTCTGTGTCATATCCACTCTTTCGCGATGTATGGAAATCTACAAATCTGAGGTTGTCAGACCGGATCAGATCTGATCTGGAGAAAACCGTGGGGAGGCTGAGGTAATATTGAGTAAATGGTCGATGTGGACAAAGACAGGTATATCCAGTATTATATAAGCGAGGAAAAATGAATTAATCAATTGTCATGTTTCTTATTTAATCATTCATAATACTTCTCTTATGTATACACTCTCGCCCATGTTTTCATGTTTCTCAATGCATTACCTCTGTCTTGAACACCTGGGCAATTGAGCAAGACTTTTCACGCAAACTATCGACATATTTCCGATGTCGTACGTTGCATATTACAAACGTATCGTTATATTTACATAACACAGCGTATTTTTGTGGCAACAGATTGCTAGTGGTAGCTTATATTTTTTTTAGATATCATTTTACATTCTATTCCTGTCATATTGAAAAGTTAGTGTAATATTCATATTTGTATTAGCAGTTTGTGTGTCTTCAGTTTCTTATATATTTGTATTTGACTTTCTTGTGGATATTTCGTTGTCTTCGCTAGTAAGTGTTACACCACTCATATCCGTGATATATTTTAGTTTGCAAGAATTGTTATACGTTTATTTCTGTGTACAAGTTGTATCAGTTTCAGTTTCAATTGGAATATTTTTCATTACCCTCGGACATGTCCATGGGAGATCTCCTTCGCAATATCTCCATCAACGTCCAACGACTGACCGTACCAGTTCGATGTTGATTGATGAACCTACTCAAAACTCGTACATGTTGCTCTGTTCTTTTCTGGCCACTCCAATCTTCAGTCCAATCTTTTGCAATCTAGTAGTTGGCGTTGATTGGTTTAAATATGAAAATCATTTTTGCGGCCACACTCTATGAAGGCGTTCAAAATGTCAGCTCTATTCATTGGATGACCTCCTGTTATGGTGGCTGAGCAAGCCAGACTGTCTGCTCTCTCATTGCCAACGATACCCATGTGACTCGGAACGAAGATACATGTAATTCAGCAAATTGTTTTACGCTTGCAGTGATTCAGTCCATTGCTTGCGCACTGAACCAGCCTCTACCTTTCAAATCATACTCAATGAATCACCCAGATTGCACGCACGAGTGTAGTTTTGTGACTCCAGAGAGAGAGAGAGTAGTATCCACAAATTGTATCCATCAATGTACATCACAACATCACCCTCACTGCAGTTTTGATTAATGATTGTCATGACGTATGCATCCACCGCCACATGATTCATCTCTTTCTGTACTCCTTGTGAAATTTGATGATTGTCGAAAAAGTGTTTCCGAATAATGAATGCATTGTATTTATTCCTCATGGTCAATAGTTCTGAACCCATATACCATCTGAACAGTGTCTGCAGCACCGTCAACTCACGACGTGCACAATTCTAATGTTGAGCACGATTTGCTTTAAGCGATTTCCAATTATAATGCTGAGCACCTCAAGCAGTGTATGGCACTTTTTTACACTTAATTTACATGCTCAACTTGAAAAATAGACCTGTGTTTTATTGTCCTACGTCGATAGGAGTAGACCCTCGATCTCACCTATAGTGTGTTCAATGATTACTGGGGAGCAAAACTCGACTCCCAAGGAATACGAACCAAATATTTTCAGATAGTGAAACGAATACTCTATCTTAATACCACATGAACCGCCCCACAGGGGAAGATAAATCAGACACGACTAACAACAAACCTCATTCTGCAGTCTTCATCTTCCTCTTTTCTCTAATCATGTTTTGTCTCACAACGTCAGTAGAAAAAGTGATTTCTAGAACGGACTTTTATGTGCGCTAAATAAATAGTGTTTTTCCCCATCTGTTAATCTCTTAGGTTAAGCTTTTGCGTGGACGGCCTTTGCTTTGTATCCCTGTATCAGCGTAGCATTGCTCTGTGAGCCGCAGAGTCTGTTGGTAATCTGCTTAGATGGCCGAACCATTTAATTTGTTATTTCTTGATGAAGTTCAGTACTGATGTTGTACCCAATTTTCCTGATGTCTTCATTTCTAACCGATCTCTTTTAATACTCCCAGCATTCTGCGTATATACGTCGCCTCTGTCATTGCCAGTTTTCCTCTATCGTTTGATGTCAGCGTCCAGTGCATTGTGCAGTAATTGTTGATAAATTTTAAAAATCTGAAGACGAGTAGTTTTTACAAAAACAAATTAAAAAGAAGTTCAAGCGACATTTCTACACAAGGTAATTGCAAAGCAAAAGATGCAGGACACAGAAATATACAAAACGATTGTCTATATGGACTACAGCACAATCACAATACATCTGTGGTGGTTGAATGCTAACACATGGTACGACATTACAACCAGCTGTGTACTGCTAAACTGTAAGACAGAAGAGAGAGAGAAAAGAGAGAGAGAGAGAAGAAGACACTGAGGACAATGTACAACGGAGAGACATAATAAGACGACTTAATTAGAAATTATTGTTTACTGTTCAGTGTTCATTTGAGTATTATCTTCAACGGACATGTCCATATCTGCTCGATCTCTCCGAAGTATGGTTATCAGTGTGTTTGGAATAACATCTCTTTCTGTGCTGGTCGACATATCCTGGTTTTCGAATAGTTTTTCACATCTTGCCGTACCTATTGGTATACCGCTTGCAGCCGAGATAGGAATATCCAATATATAAACGATCTTCGAGCAACACTGCTACTGGGTTGTTGCTCAGTGTCGTGGTTTTCTGTTTTTGTCTTGCGCTGTTCAGTGGCTTGGTGATTGCTATTTTTGCTCGTTGACAGGATTCTGCTATGCCATATAACCATCATTTTCGTAGTCTTCCTCGCGCCTTCTTTCCTGATATTCTGTTGTAGAAGAGTGTATACAGTGAGTTTGGATGATTCTTATTAAGTGGCCAAACCACTTCATTCTTTGTTTCTCAATGTAACATTTCGAACTATCTAATCTGTGTAAAAAGGAAAATTAAATTATGTACACTTTTATATTTTGTGATAAACTATTACCAAAAAGAACATCCTTTTCTTTTCAGACAGTGTCTCTTCTTATTTAAATTGTGCCGTTGCTTCCAGTATAAAATAATGGCTGACATGACTAAACTAAACGAGGAACTAAAAGCCAAAGCTAGGGTCATCAGAGTTCAAGCTAAGAATCCTCTTGAACTTGTACAAGCTCAATTTCTAGCTAGAGGAGCCAGTGGTATTAAAGGTGTCCAGCGGTAAGTACCATATTCTAACAGAGACCATCACATATTTACATAACTAAAATTACTTTTTCGTGTTGAACGGACGCATCTTGTATTAGTAAACTGCAGAATTCCAGTAGTAATGATGAAAAAGAAGCTGACTATAGTTATCTTGTAGTAAATTCTTGTAACACATTTAAACGTATTTTGTCTTCAGTCACAATTTTATATCTTCTCCGCACAGAAAGATCAAGACGGATTTAGTGATTTGAAGGCATACACATATGTTTTTTGTACTTTTGTATACTTTTCTGTTTACATCCTTGAACAACAAAATTTGCTTCACAAGTTCCACTTTCTTTGCTTAGTTTATGCAGAAAATGGTATCTACCAGGTGATGTCAAAGTTTGATGATCACACTTGGAGTAAATAGCCTCAACCAACATACTTATCAAACCATCTCCAATATCACTAGCTACACCATCACCGAGAGCCACGGTAGCGTAGTTGTTAGTGAACTCGCTTCTCAAGGCTGGTGGTCTGGGTTCAACTCCTGCAGTGCGCTTGGAATTTTCCCGACCACGACGGCTCTCAGGTCGACCCAGCCTCAACTGGGTACCAGAAATGCTCTGGGAAAGTAAAGGCGGCCGGCGTGATGCTGACCACATCACCAATCGTGTGTCGACGGTCAATGAAAAATACAGGCCTAACACTGTATTGCCCTATATACAACGAGGTATGAAAGGGTTCCTTTACTTACTTTTTTTTGTACACCATCACCACTAGCTACACCATCACCACTAGATACACCATCACCACTAGATGCACCATCACCACTAGATGCACCATCATCACTAGATACACTATCACCATTAGCTACACCATCATCACTAGCTAAATCATCACTACTAGCTACACCATCACCACTAACTACACTATCACCACTAGAAACATCATCCTCACTAGCAACGCCATCATCAGTAATCGTCATTTTCAAAGCCCTATGTTTATCAATTCTCATTTACAAGGAGGTTCCGCATTATGGATGACGACGGAAACCGAAAACTGAATTTCGAAGAATTCTCTAAAGGCATACATGAGGTAGGAGTTGTGCTGAATAAGGAGCAGGAGATTGAACTCTTCAGATTCTTCGACAGGGACGGAGAAGGCACCATCGATTTTGAAGAGTTCCTTAGAACAATCCAGGTACGTGTGAAACTAACATATTCAGGTAACGACTTCTCTCACTCTTCATATATATACATATATATACGAGGTGCATTGAAAGTAATGCCTCCAAGTCCATAACTTTGTTAATAGTGTTCGAGGCAATTGACACCGATATCAGAATAAAGTATATGTAAGTGTGTTTTCAAGACAGTAAGTGTCAAGTGTCTGTAATGTTGCGCATGCGCACAACATTATCCAAGATGGCGTCATACATGGAAATTCGGTTGAAGCAAAGAGCTGTGATTGAATTCTTGACGGCCGAAGGTTGTGTTTCCATCGACATGCATCGGAGAATGAGAGCGGTATATGGTGACGCCTGTGTGGATGTGAGTACTGTTAGGAGGTGGGCAAGGACTGTTAAAGGCGACAATCCAGCGACGATGACCTTGCATGATCAGGGGCTCGCAGCGGACGACCAATTACAGCAGTGGATGAACAACACCAAGCTCGCGTGAACGAACTGATTCATGTCAATCGCCGCATCAAGCAAAAAGATGTCGCTACAATGCTTGAAATTTCGACTGAACGAGTACATCACATTATTCATGTATTGCTAGGGTATAGGAAAGTGTGTGCAAGATGGGTCCCTCGCATGCTGACACCGGAAATGAAACATCACCGACATCAGACGTGTCAGGAACACCTGATGCGATATGAACGAGAAGACGATGACTTTATCTGCCGAATTGTCACTGGCGATGAGTCATGGGTGCACATTACGACCCTGAAAACAAGCGCCAGTCTATGGAATACAGGCACAAAAACTCACCCACCCCAAAAAATTCAAAACTGTCGCGTCAGCGGAAAGTTTGATGACCATTTTTGGGACTGCCAGGTGTAATCCACATAATTTTGGAACGCGGCAATACTGTCAATTCTGATCGGTATGTGGAAACGATGAAGAAACTACGGGCAAGACTGCTACGTGTTCGTCCTGGAAAACACGCAGTCCTTCAACATGACAATGCTCGTCCACACACCAGTAGACAAACAGCGGCAGCATTAGAGCGTCTCAATTTTGACGACATTTTAGCGCACCCACCATCTAGCCCCGATTTGGCACCTTGTGACTTTTCCTGTTCCCAAAGCTCAAGGAACATCTCAAGGGAAACAGATACGCTTCTGACGAGGATGTGGCAGCAGATGTGCGTAACTGGCTTCGTGAAAAATCATCAGATTTTTTCTTCGACGGGATGCAACAACTAGTTCGACGTTGGCGTGTGTGTGTGTGGAACGTGGAGGTGACTATGTGGAAAAATAATGACTTTATTGTGTAGTGGACATCTCAAGCTTTCTGAAAATGTATGTTTCATTTGTAAATTATGTATATTAACAAAGTTATGGACTTGGAGGCATTACTTTTCAATGCGTCCTCGTATATATATATATATCAATCTTTCTTCCTCTTGTGCTCTAACATTCACTTCATTCACTGTAAACAAAGTTGTTGTTCTTGTATGTTTTGATGTTGAACATGCTATAGTTAGTAATGGTCATATTTATTTTGTATTCTTTACTGTCAGCTCAAGTTTATCTAACTTCATCAGACAAGAAAAGAAACCAGTTTGTGGTTCTGATTGATTGATTGATTGATTAAAGGGAGTTTTAAAGCCGAAGGATTAATTTCATTGCACCGGGTTTTACCCCATATGGCTCGGTTATTCTCCGTAGAAATGGCACACCACCTGCCGAGGGTATTGCACAAAGCACGAACTCTGTAGCTCCGGCAACAATCCTTGGAGTATCTGGCAATTAATGCACTCATAAACCAGAGCCAACTATAAACTTACGGGCCTTCGGACTCAGGTAAGAATTATGGGAAATTGGACCACAACTACACCACGTGACCTCGCATTCCAGTATTGGTGTATATAGACGAATTCATTTTAAAATCAACACAAATGCTAAATCGAAGTTATATTATGCAACAAGTTAAGTTTAACAATAAGGAATATCAATATTATGAATATTTTCACCAATAAATAACCATAGACTCACAGAATTGAGTAAAATTGGAAAAAAGCGTGCAATGTTCTATCAAACATCTGTAATTTCCAGCCCCCTTTTCTGATCTAGGTCAGAGAATCCCGGTCAGTTGTTTGGCCTAGTTATCTAGAGTTGGCTGTGCATAAACAGAACGACCGCTATCCGGATTCGAACCCACGACCTTCGACTCGCAAGGCAAGGGCGTAACCTATTATCCACAAAGACCTCCCCTCCCGCAAACATAGAGATTGATAGATTGATTGTTAGGACAACAATCATTACACATCGGTGAAGAACAATGTGTATTCCAGTGAACGAACAGGTTTAAAAGACGCTGGCGCTGGATAGACACACTTTGCGAAACCGGAGGGAATATAACAAGAAGGGTCTTTGCCTGAACCCGGAGGGGCAGCGAAAGAAGGGGAGACCGAGAAATACATGGAGACGAGATTTGGAGGCGGAGATCAACAATGTAAAGAAGAGCTGGAGGAGCTGCAGGAGATAGCTAGAGATAGGAAGACTTGGCATGAGTTGGTTGAGGGTCTATGCCCCAATCCGAGGTTAAAAGGCAAAGAGAGAGAGAGAGAGAAGAACAATATGTACGCTGATCTATTTTTACACAAAGCGATGTGATCTCAGCGGCATTGCGTGGAACCCGTAACATTGGCGTCGGTTCCCCCACCCCCACCCCCACCCTCCCGATATAATTTTTAATATAATGAAAATGTTTGGTAGTAGTTTTAATTTACTCCTATTATGTATTTATTCCGAGCAGCAACTTGCAACCTACTGTTATCTATTCTCAACTGACAAATGTTCTGTGTTACTAGAAGCCAAACATGGACAATGATCAAAGAACAGTCGCAAAAAATAACTACATTTAAAATGCGATGCGTAGGAAAGGTTACCAACAATAACAACAAAAAAAGATAGTCACCTTCTTTCTTTTTTCTTTTGTCGTCACACTGCTACCGGGTTGTGACCCAGTGTCGTGGTTTTCTGTTTTTGTCTTGCGCTGTTCTGGTGGCTTGTGTGATTGTTATCTTTACTCTTTCACGGGATTCTTCTACGCCATCTAACCATCTTTGCCGTGGTCTTCCTCTTGCCTTCTTTCCCGATGTTGATAGTCATCAATATCAGCATAAGAAAGAAAGTTGGGACAGAAACTTGCTTGAATTACATTGAGAAACAAAGAATTGAGTGGTCTGATCACTTAATTAAAATGCAACCAAACTCCACTGTATGTATAGTCTTCTACAATAGAACACCAGGAAAAAAAGCGAGAGGTAGACCACGAAAAAGATAGATAGATGACATAGCAAAATCCTGTTTTGAATAAAATAATAAATATTACCCAAGAGTTTCACCAGTAACTGTTGTTCATGTTTGAAGAGTGTAGGAAAGAAGGTAATGCTAATCCTAAATTAGCTAAACCTAGAGAGAGAGAGAGAGAGAGAGAGAGAAGAGAAGAAAGAAAGAGAAAGAAAAAAAAAAGAGAAAGGAAAGAGAGAGTATGAAAGAAAGAGAAAAGATAAAGATAAAGAGATAAATTAGCTAAACCTAGAGTAGAGAGAAGAGAGAGAGAGAGAAAGAGAAAGAAGAGAAGAAAGAGAGAAAAGAAAAAAGAGAAAGGGAAAAGAGAGGGAGCATGAAAGACAGAGATAAAGAGAAAAGAAGACAGAGAAAGAAAGGAGAAAAATAGAAACAGAGAGAGAGAGGTAAGAGAGAGAGAGTAAGAGAAAGAGCTAGAGAAAGATAGATATTAATATGATAAAGCTAGAACTTTGTTGTCCATTTCCATCCTAGCCTCAGATGAACGACAGAAGAAGAAAACTGGTTGAAGCTGCATTCGTAAAAATGGACAATACAGGTAATTGTTTTTATAATTTTATTATATTCCTCTCTTACCGGTATACGTTACATATGAACTGCTAGTAATATCTCATACGTCTATCCTGGCAAATCATCAATCTCTTTCATGAAATGAGTCTGATATTTCTTGCCTCTCATTAAAGCTGGTTTCAGGGTTTCTGTGACGTCCTTTCTTCTCAAGCCTTTCTACCACTTCAATTTCAGCTTTGTGATTCTTTGATGATTTCTTCTTAGTGTATCCAACATATCTCCATCTTCTCCTCTTATAACAGATGTTACTAGTGATTGACAGATATTTCTTCTCAAGGTATGTCCAACATATTCCATCTTCTTTTCTTATAACAGATGTTACTAGTGATTGACCAGACATTTCTTCTCAAGGTATGTCAACATATCTCCATCTTCTCCTTCTTATAACAGATGTTACTAGTGATTGACCAGACATTTCTTCTCAAGGTATGTCAACATATCTCCATCTTCTCCTTCTTATAACAGATGTTACTAGTGATTGACCAGATATTTCTTTCAAGGTACGTCCAACATATCTCATCTTCTCTTCTTATAACAGATGTTACTAGTGATTGACCAGATATTTCTTCTCAAGGTATCTCCAACATATCTCCATCTTCTCCTTCTTATAACAGATGTTACTAGTGATTGACCAGATATTTCTTTTCAAGGTATGTCTAACATATCTCCATCTTCTCTTTCTTATAACAGTTGTTACTATTGGTTGACCAGATATTTCTTCTCAAGGTGTGTCCAACATGTCTCCATCTTCTCCTTCTTATAACAGTTTTTACTAGTGGTTGACCAGATATTTCTTCTCAAGGTACGTCCAACATATCTCCATCTTCTCCTTCTTATAACAGATGTTACTAGTGATTGACCAGATATTTCTTTCAGGTATTCAAATATCTCCATCTTTCTTTCTTATAACAGTTGTTACTATTGTTGACCAGATATTTCTTCTAAGGTTGTCCAACATCTCCATCTTCTCCTTCTTATAACAATTGTTACTAGTGATTGACCAGACATTTCTTCTCAAGGTATGTCCAACATATCTCCACCTTCTCCTTCTTATAACAGTTGTTACTAGTGATTGACCAGACACTTCTTTGATTTCATCCCGTCTTCTGAATTCATTCCATTTTATGCTCCTCATTTCTCTCAGACATACGTGTATCATTGCCTGTAATGGCATACTATCTGAATGCAATCGTGTCGTATGATCTAACTATTGAACTGTTGCCTCTGCGTGAATTTCTGTTGCTGCTTTTACACCCACTTTGAAACTGATTGTATCCTTTCTGATTTTTCTTTTTTTATTGATTGAGTTTTCTTCTCAATAATCTCATTTTTGTCCTTGTCATTTTTTTTTAAACGAAAAAAAGCGGGCCTTTCTTGTTTATTTTTCAAACAGAAACCCATAAAAACGTTAAATAATCCTCATGTAAATGTTGACGTTTTGGGAATCACTGGACACACCCCTGGAACCCGTGTCCCTGTTGCTTGGGGTGAATTAAAACGATAGTTCCACAATTTTTCTTTTGTATTTTGCTGTCATCCCCCAAGTCTGACAGTGGTAGCTTATGTTTGCAATTACTGTTTTACTTTATTCTCTCTCTCGCGATCCCGTTTTACTTTATTCAGGAGACGGTACAGTAACAGTGAAGGACATTGCTAATGCATACAATGCCAAGAAACATCCCAAGTATAACAGCGGTGAGTGGTCAGATGTCAAAGTCTATCAGGAGTTCTTGAAGACGTTTGAAGCGGACGGACATGTTGATGGCATAGTGAGTAATTAAATAGAGGACGTGAGAATAGAATGTGAAATGTGAGGGTGAGTAGGGTTTTGTGTGTATGTGAATGTGTGAGTAAGGGTTTTGTGTGTATGTAAATGTGTGAGTAAGGGTTTTGTGTGTATGTAAATGTGTGAGTAAGGGTTTTGTGTGTATGTAAATGTGTGAGTAAGGGTTTTGTGCGTATATGAATGTGTGAGTAAGGGTTTTGTGTGTTTGTAAATGTGTGAGTAAGGGTTTTGTGTGTATGTGAATGTGTGAGTAAGGGTTTTGTGTGTATGTAAATGTGGGTGTAAGGGGTTTGTGTGTATGTAAATGTGTGAAGAAATGTGGTAAATGTAGGAATGCCGCTTCAATCTTCAATCCAAGCTCTTGCAATCTAACAGTTGATGTGGATTGTTTTAGATAAAAGTCCTCTTTGCGGTTATACTCTCTGAGGGAGCTCAGAATTTGTTTTTTTTTTGCTTAATAATGTATATGAGTGTAACCTAACACTCAGTAATTTAATATGCTTCTATAAGGTACACTACATGATTTATGAATAGCAAACTATATTACCCGGTTTCACACCGAAAATATCAAATTTGACATAATCATCATCATAAGGTGCCGTCTACACATCAAAGCTCGGCTGTAGTAGACCTCCAAGATTCCCTTTGCCTTGATGTTGCATTCTACTAGTCTGTAATGTTACCATCTCTTGGTGATAGATAATCCATATTTTATTTTTATTTGTTTTGCGCCTTCTTCGTTAATGCTGCAGCGGGTGAGCCAATTACGTTTGAAACGAGTAAAGACTCCGAATGTCGTCATTCTTACGAATGCAAGATGCTCGAAATTAAAAAATATATTTAGTTGCCTACTGGCTATGTCAAGGCTTCCATCCTTTTGGCCGCTATCACTACACCAGAACATCTGTCCACTGACAGTCTTTTACTGCAATTGAACAACTGTGTAGTCATTCCTCATATTGGAAGTGCTACCCACAAAACTCGAGCAGCAATGGCAGTTCTAGCAGCTAAAAATTGGATTGCTGGTTTAAATGGTGAAAATTTGCTGCATCAAGTTAAGACTGATTCTTTGTTTAATTAAAAGGGTGAAAATTTGCTGCACGATGTTAAGACTGATTTTTAGTTTTGTTTAAGCATTTCGGGATGGAGCAAAATTGAGCTTTCCCTCTAAAAAAGGCAGAGACATTACTATAAAGAATAGAAATGAGTACTGTGACAATTTTGAAAATTCTGAAAGAAATATTAGAACCCTAAAAAGATATAGAAAAGTATACATATTCTTAGAGAGAATATACTGAAGTATTATTCTATGAATCTTTCACGGAAATTTTTTCATGTTTTGTGATGATTATTTGTTATTAAATACAATAGTCCACTCAATCAATCGGGACCCTCGCCGGTGCTACGGAGTTCGTGCACTGCCGCCGAGATCTTTCTGTGTAAGGAAGAGATCGGAGCACACATGGTTACTCACCGAGGTGCAATGATGATGGTCCTATCAATCAATCAATCAATCAAAGTCTGCGATCAAGAGTGCCCTTACTTTTTTTTTTATTAGTGTTGGGCATTATCCTTTAGTGCCGCAGAGAATGACATCCAGTTACTTTTGTAATGTAGAAAATTCCGAGGGTTATAATTCTCTCGCACCAAAGCTGCTCGGAATTTTAAAACTTTGTTAAGTTGTCTAATGGCTCTATGAAGGTTTCCATCCTTTGGCGACGATCAAGTGGGCACTACAATTTGATCTTAGTCAAATCATCGGTATATGTCACTGAGAAATTATTTTGCTCTGTGACAAATTAAACTCACTATATATGTACGTTTGCGCTATAAATAAAATAGATACGGACACGGATACAGGTGACTTATAACATGTAGAACAAGTTAAAGCTTTCACAAATTTAACTGCATTGAGGATACACACCCCAATTGCAAATTTTTTTTTATGTTAAAATTTTCATTAAATGTTTCCTGTGCTTCGTTTTCATTATTATCCCCCTTTGCCTGTTTGCATAAATTCGTTTCCGTGCTTTCAATAATTATCATTATTATCTCTCTTGACTGTATGCATCGAATTATCATAATGTGGTGTATAATTTACACTGTGACCGATAACATGTTGCACGAGCCCCTAACGTAGAGTTCGGTTTAGGGCTGGCTATCCCATCCTGTAGAAAATTTTATCCGCAAAATACCTTTAGCCATGAACAAGTCAAACAACATGGAATGAGTTGGTTGAGAGCCTATGTCCAAGTGGGGTTAAAATGGCATAAGAGAGAGAGAGAGAGAGAGATGTCTAACTGAAATAAATTAAATCACGACTCGACGATGAAAAAAACGTAAAGACAAATAATCGCGTTGACCTAGAAATTTTAGTATCCATAAGCTGTGCAAATTTCATAATTTCAGAACTCATCGCTCCAGTATTTCTCCTTCGTCAGACAAACAGACACAACCGTTCTGTGTTTTATAATTAAGATGTATACATGTACATTCTAATAGTCAATAATCTTGTATATTTCAACAGGTAACACTGGACGAGTTTATCTCATACTACGCCTCCATCAGCTGTAGTATAGACAGCGATGGCTATTTTGATCTCATGATGCGGAATAGTTGGGGTGCTGATCTTTTAGTATGACCTGGACAAGTTGCATAAGATAGTCAAACTAATAAACAAATAAACTCAGAAGATAATCCTGGCCAGATTTTTGTTGAATAAATTATATACAAAAAACATTTGGATTTTGTTATGATTTTAAGGGATAACAAATATATAACAAACATGTCATACAACATTAAAATTATGTGTCAACGAAAGTTTTAAAACAGAATATTGTTGACACTATTTCGTACAATGATGTTGTAGTCATGGAAACGGAAACATTCAATAAAATACAGTTTATTTTATGCAACAAATGACCGTCTATTTCTTCTTTCTTCTTCTTTTGTCGTCACACGGGTTGTTGTACAGTGTCATAGTTTTCTGTTTTTGTATTGTGCTGCTATTGTAGCTTGGGGGATAGCTATTTTTGCTTTTTTAAAAAGGATTCTGCAATGTCATCTATCCATCTTTGTTTAATTGAACCTACTCTCGCCTTATTTTCTGATGTTCTGTTGAAGACGACTCTTTATACAGTGGAGTTTAGTTGCATTCTTTATTAAGTGGCCGAACTATCTTTGTTTCTCAATGTAATTCAAGCAAGGTTCTGTCACACCTTTCTCTGTCTATTTAGACGAGGGAAAAAATAAGATAATACAATTAGAACAATTGTTGTTTCTACTTCTAAATATGCTTTCAATATCTTACGTGGTTGTATTGGTCATGCATGATTTAGAGATTAGTTAGCTTTGATGGTCCACCTGATGACCAATCACATCTGACACCATTCTGCGGTACAAATGAGTATATGTGAAACTATCAAGTGAGATTTCCTATTGGTAAGACTCTACAAATGGCCGTAACGTATAAACAAATCCATATTCTATCGGACAATACGCATGCACGCACCATTTGTGGTTTAAAAAAAAAGCAAGAATGATATTGGCTAAACCTGAGAATAGAGAACCAGTATGTGTTGCTTTCTGTTGACTGACTCTCTTTGTAAAGGGAGGTGAACTGGTGATTATCTTCATGCTTTGAACATTTGGACACATGCCTAGAGTATAGTATGTAGAAGTTAGCATGATGGGCAGGTAATCTGGTGGTGGGGGATCAACACAGCAAACCCTACCTTGGCTGATTTGTTATAGAACAGCGCAGAGATCCACCTCGTTCTCTAGTGGTAGGGCAGTCCAATATTGCCTCGTTCGGGGGGCAAGATAGAAAATCTACAGATACATCAGAATGCTATGTTTACATGGTATTAGACCAATGAGAAAGAGTCCAAGCTCTGCTATATCAACGAGGAAGAGCCTAAGATCTGCTGGAGCAATAAGGAAGGTCTCGAGCTCTGATATATCAATGAGGAAGAGCCTAAGATCTGCTGGAGAATTGAGGGATAGACTACGTTTTACTGGATCAAGGAGGACGATCCAAACTTTACTGGATCAAAGAGATGGAGACAAAGCTCTGCTCAATCAATGAATGAATCATGCATGAGATTGAGGTTTATTTATAGTCGGATTACTTCTAAAGTGAATTTATTGTTGAGTGCTGTCTTATGGATTAAATAGCCATCATGGAGTCGGCACATCGCAGGGAGAGTGAGCTGCATGTGTGACGCTATCGTATGATTTCACTTCCGATTCCGTACATCCTTCTAGTGTACCCAGCTGAAAATGGGTGCCTGTGATTTTCGAGCATGGTTAAAATTCGGAATGATTGTATTAACAGTAGATACATTTTAGTTTGTGGAAATATTAACTTGTGTTTTTGGTGAAATAAAGACAAAAAAAGTGTTTTCTTTTCTTTGAATTAACCCTTTCACTTCGTAATTTTTTCCTCCGGAATCATATATATTCCAATGTCTACAGGATTAGACAGCATACTGGCCATTACTGGATTTGTGTCATCTTTTTTAAACCCTTTAGCTGCTAAGGACGTATATATACGTTTTATCCATTCACTTCTAAAGACGCATTAACACGTCTGTTATTATATCTCCTATGTGTTCTAAAGACGTGTTAATACGTTATACATTGCTACTTTCACTGCCATGGAGTACATTCACGTTTGTGACCTAGAAACAAAGAGTAGCTATTTTTAGCTCAGCCCTCAGAAAGTATGTAGCAGCGAAAGGGTTAAAATAACCCATTGTTAGCCGAGGCTTACTCCCCAAATCTTACTTCACAATTGGGTATAACTGCAGGACAGTGGATGTTTGAAATCATAGTGTACCGTATCCTAGATGAATTATCTACCTTGTTCCTTTTGTCTGAAGCTACAAGTTACACCAGTTACTCGTCATTCGTCTCTTCTCGTGTCTGGTTTTTTCCGATCCAGAAGCACTTGAGCTTTCAGCTCTTCGGCTCAGTGTCATGTACATCGTAACCCTTCGGTTCGGTGCCACGAACACCGTGATACTGTGGAACCTGTGACTTTTCTGCCAGCCCGCGGAATTGAACCCGCACTCACAGAGGGCTAGTCACCCGCAGTCCAACGCGCTACGAACACGCTGGGCAGGCGGGCTCTCATGTCTGTTAAAAACTGTTTCGCCACTAGAAGGTCACGAACTTGTCTTGAATGTCAGAGGCGTAAGAGACGCTCGCTTTGGGTGGTCCATGAAGTCATCATTCATCAAAGTATGTTTAAAACTAAAGAAACTACATTTTAATTCTCACAGATACCTGATGCGATAGGGGTAAAAGAAATGAAACATTTTTCAGCCAGAGTGTTGATCTATGGAGTGATTGATATGACCAGTGGCGGCTCGTGATCGTTTTTGTTGGTGGGGCCAGACACAAATTTTCGGGAAAACCATGGCTTTGGGTTAGGTTATATTTTAATTTATTAAATAATAAATACACGTTACATATTATTTTTGGTTGGGCCCGGCTCCTCTGGCCCTTAATGACGAGCCGCCACTGGATATGACCAACATCATTGCGCTTCGTTGAGTGTAACAATGCGTGCTCCGATCTCTTCTTTACACAAGAAGATATCAACGGCAGTTCACGAACTCCGTAGAACCGGCGAGAGTACCTGATATGATTTAGAAGATGGTGACATTTTATTTGTTAAACCTTTCTAATTAATTTTCCTTGGGCAGCGGCTGGTCAACCTGCTCTTTTGGATTTTGAACGATAATGACAAGTGATAAAATAAACAAATCAATGGATGTATTTATCAACGGAAAGAAATTGGAAAAAAGTGAACAGTTTTAAATAATATTCATTCATTGATAACAAACAATGTATATGTGATTGCAGAAATTATCAAAGTTAGACACAATGGATTTCCAGCAAATGTGTTTCTTGCACTGTTCGTACACGATGAAAGGCATCAGCCCGTCCCTCTCTTGATGCGCACTACTTCATTACTGCAGAAGTTCTTTGTGATTTTGTTATTTCATTCTATGTATGGCCTTTTTCGTCTTTACAGACGGTCAATTGGCAAGTGTTTTACTGTGAAAACTTCTGAGCTTTTGCTTTTCTCTCTTGTCGTTCAGATCATACATAAGTCTCTTCTCAAAAGACTCTGACCTCTTTCGTAATTTGGCTTTCCACACAACTCTGTCATCAGCTAGTTTTTCCCATGTGCTGGGACCTATAGAAAAGTTTTCATTGAGGCTTTGCAGACATCTTTATATCTGAGCAGTGGTCTGCCCTGGTGCCTCTTCCCTCCGAAAGTTCACAGAATAACATTTGTTTTGGTATGCGACAAGTTTCCATTCTTCTCACATGCCCCAACCATCTTAGTCGTCTACTGCTGAGCATGCCCATGATGGAAGGCAGGTTTGCACGTTGCAGTACTTCAGAGTTGGTTATCTTGTCGTACCACCTGATGTTCATAATCTTGCGAAGACATCAAAGGTGAAATATATTAAGTCTCCTCTTACGTCTTGAGTAGGCTGTCCATGTCTCTGAGCCATATAGTAAAGAACTAATTACACAGGCTCGATATATTTGAATCTTCGTCTGCAATGTCAGTTTTGTGTTGTCCCACGCTCGCTTTGATAGTTTGCCGAATGTAGTAGCCGTACTCCCTACATGAGCGTTGATTTCTTCATCAAGAGAAATTCTGGCAGTGACCATGGACCTGAGATAGCAAAATTTGTGAGCTGGTGTTAGGTGGTTGCCATTTAAAGTGATATTTGTTGTGTTACCTACCTGACATAGTACAACTGTTTTGGAGACACTTCTAGTCAGAGAAAATAGGTCGCATGCCTTTGACAAATTATTGATTAGGCATTACTGTGTAGTCTCACTGTGGGCGACTAAGGCAGCATCGTCATCGAAAAGGAGATCCTTGAGAAGAATTTCCGTCGTTTTTGTCTTGGCTCTTAAGCGAGCCAAGTTAAAGAGTGAACCATCAGATCTAGTGCGGATGAAAACATCACCATCAGCGTCCCATAAGGCGTGGTTCAAAAGGACTGCGAAGAAGATGCCAAAAAGGGTGGGGGCAAGTACACAACCCTGCTTGACTCCACTCTTAACCTCGAAACTATCAGATGTGCTGCCATCGAACTGTATGCTGGCTTTCATGCCCTCATTCGTTGATATTCGCAGATGATCAGGCAATCATATCAACAACAGAAGAACAGCTACAACAACATATCAACAGACTCCAGTTAGCATGTAACGAATACAACATGAGAATAAACATTAACAAAACAGAAGTAATGACATTCGCCAGAGAGGAAAGCACTACCAATATCTCCATCGACAATCGCCCACTAAATCAAGTAAAAGACTTCACATACCTGGGAAGCATTTTTCAGCAAACGGAAGAATAACTAATGAAATTCAACACAGATGCAACAAAGCAAATCAAATGATAGGGCAAATGGTACCAATTTTAAGATGCAAACACCATGAACACAAAAGGAGCAATGTTCAACACAATCTTTCTCCCACATTATGTTACCAGTGCCAAACCTGGACTCTGACAACAAACGATAGAAGAAAACTAGTCACAACAGAGATGAAGTGTTTACGCAGAATGCTGGGTGTAACAAGAAGAGACCGGTTGAGAAATGAAGACATCAAGAAAAAAGTGGGTACAACATCAGTGCTAGACTTCATCAAGAAACAACAAATTAAATGGTTCGGCCACGTAAGCAGATTACCATCAGACAGTTCACCTCAAAGAGCAATGCTGCTCCGATACAATGGGTACAAAGCAAAAGGCCGGCTACGCAAAAGATGGACCTCAGAGATAACAGAGGCGACGAAAGAGACTATTTACAACGAGCATATTAGGACCCGTTTTAGAAATCTCTTCCTGACCTGACGCTGTGAGGCAAACAGGATTCGAGAAAGAAAGAAAGAAAGAGAAAGAAATTCGTTGATATTTCATTCTATGATAGTTTAAAGTCGAATAAGTCCTCGAGGCTGTTGAAAAATGGATATATTTGTTTTTCTTCTGGATATGGTAATTTTAGTATTCTTCTGAAACACTTGCATTCAAAGCCATTTATCGATTTTTCAACTGTTTTATCTCGTCTCACAATCATACGTTGGTGCTATGGGGAAAATAAATGGTCTTTAAAATCCAAGTTTAGATTTATATCAGTTGCCTACCGCTCTCCTTACATAAAATACAAACACAGTATTCAAAATGGTGGACTTTCGTTCTTATGTAATGTAGTGGTAGTTCAAGGTTGTTACTTAATATCAGATGATAGTGTCTTTGTACGACTACAGAATATGATCATATATTCAAAATATGAAGGCCGTCTTTAAAATATGTAAATGTTGTCAGAGTAACCAGCACTTTTTATGGCCAACAGCAGGATTTCTTCTGCAGCCGATGTCGAGTACCCGTGCTGCACTGAAGACAGTCCCAGCTGTTCCTTCGTTATTTCATCTTGCTGCAACTAGAACACTGACAGTTCTCAGACCCAAACAGACGCACTATGAAATCTTAGACTTGAGTCCTTTAGCCACTGCAAAGGAAATCAGGCAAGCGTTCTTAAAGCTATCAAAGCAGTGTCATCCAGATACAAGTAACAACCCTACCAATACCAATCAGAAGAAATTTGTTCAAGTGAATGAAGCATACTCAATACTCAGCAAACCAGCATCTCGTCGAGAGTATGATGCTTCATTGCATATAGCGGCATCTACATCTCGTTCACACCCATATGGACACCACCAACAATCAGATTATTACAGTTACAAAGGACAGTCATTTGATGAAACAGATAGGGTGAGAGAACATAAAGGACAACATAGTTCTGATTTCTTTACAACTTTCTGTTTAATAACAGTAGGTATAACATTTGCAACTGTATATATCATAATGCATTATATGGAAACGATCATCCCCATTCCAAACATAAAAGGAATGAGGAAAGATCTGACCATTGATGAACTTAAACAACATGATCTTTTTATGGTCTCTGAGTATAATGGAGTCAGGGTACATTATTATGCAGTGCCTACGAAAAGTGACCCTGAAACCTATGCAGTGCTTGCTGTGCAACAAACAGAACGCAAAGACTCAGATTAACAGCACTGTTTAAGTAAACGGTGTCAAGTACAGACGATGTTTGAGTAAATGCAAATATTATTGAGAAAAATATATTTTATTTAAAAAAGTGTTGAATGATATGTGCTATGGCTTCTATAACATAAATATTTGTTCCACTATAAATGTCTGTGTAAATGTCTGCAATCGTATTATTGTCTGTATTTAGTATAAATGTCTATATCAGTATTAATATTGGCATCAATATCTGAAAAATGGAAATTGTGGCATATCCTTTACTTAGCCATCAATCACAGTAAACGAGTTGTCAATTTTCTAGGCACTACTTATACATTCATTAGTTTGTCATTGCTTTACGGTGAGGTCTATTATTACCGTTCAAAAAATCCAGGGAAAGAATTTGTTTCCAAACTTGCTACCAGCTTGAACCTGGTTTCAATCAGGTACGCTTGGGTTGTAATCGAACTCACTAACGCTTAAGCTACAGGCGCGTATTATTATATATGTACACAGTCCCACAGATTCAAGTTAAGAGCAGGAGTCAAAGAGGGTAGCGTACTTCCTCCATTGCTTTTTAAAAATATATCATTGACCTAACTCAGGCTTTGTCCAGACATATATCACACTCTCTCCACGCAGATGATCTAGCTGTGTTGTACGCCTCCGAGCTCCTGCCATCTTCAAACTCCAGGAATGCCTGAACAGGAAACAAAGCATGATACAGAAGCTGGCTAGCACAACCTGCAGAGCCGGTAGTTTATTCTGGGTCAGGTAAACAATGGTGCAGTTAGACCGACCCTGGAATATCCATGATCATCGTGGATATCAGCAGCCCACTCAAACAAGCTGATAATAGAAAATATCCAAAATAGATGTCTATGTACTATTTTGGGAGCTATCAAATCTACACTCATTGCAGAAATGGAAAATGCAGCCAACATCCAGCCCTTGGAAGACAGAAGAAGGAGAAAAGTGATTCTATATGCCGAAAGGATCAAACTGATCCCTTACTATCCACTACATGGAAAAATGGCAGCTAGAACAAAAAACAGACTAAAGTGTTCAAGTCTCAACCACCAAGCAAAGGAGTAGGAAAATCATACTTCAACTAGCCCATGTGCTGCTGGATTTGCAAGGGAGCAAGGAATAGTAACACCGACCTACAAGGCATGTCGTAAGAGGGGACTAAGGTAGGGAAATTACCTAGTAAATAAAAAGTATCACAGAAATCAGATGTGCTGGTCTACTTTTAGACACATAACTGGCACAACGTACTATCACTCTTAGGCTCAGATCACATACAAATCACAAAAGTGGTTTAACAAGTGGTCAATATGGAGCGTTTGAAGAAGAAGATACTTGGAACTATTAAATCATAATTCCATAAGAGAATTACTTATTGACCACTGAGAATAAAAAATCAATAACATTAAATTGATCAAACTTGCATCCCTAAATTGTCAAGCACAGTCGTTGATGCTAATCTAGTGAAGAAAGTAACTCCAATTGAACATCTTCATTACGTTTCCAGAATACAGCTGGGCAAGAATTTACACAGATGGATCGGCAGTGGAGGCTAATGGTGAAGCAGAAGTTTACATTAAGGACCCAGATGCCATTACTGTTTCTCTTGCGGATGAATATGTTTCATCTACAAAGCTGAACTCTCAGCCTTCCTGATGGCAACACAGCACATGAATAAGCTCAAGCCCTGCAGGCAAGTGGTCCTTCTTACAGACTCACTGTCAGCTATACAAGCCTTGGAGGCTAAATCCGCTGAGAGCACAGTACAGAACCTAGAAAGAGAACTTGCTCGGCTGTCAAAAAATACATAAATTCTTATGCAGTGTACTCCATCTCACTGTGACATTGAAGACAATGAGAGTGCCAATGTCTTGGTAGGAAGGCAGTTCTAAAGAGCAAATCTACTGTCTTTTTAAGATGTCAAAACCCTCATAAAAAGAAAATCTCCAGAAGACTGAAAGACAAACACGATATAGCTGTGGAAAAGACTACCTCAAAGAGCTCAGCAGAAAAGGCCAGATCATTATATTTCACTTACTTACTGGACAGTGCAGGTTTGGCAGAATCCCATAGACTAGGAATAAGTCAACAGCTCTATGCCAGTGTCAGCAGACATAGGAGCATGTCCTGCAAGACTATTCTCTCCTTGGTGACCTGACAAGCAACATGTGGTCACACCCAGTCGACCTGAAAAGTAATTTTTAGGGGAACCTGAAGCCAACTGCCGAGTTTGTAGTCCACAGTAAATTAAGTGCATGACCATAGATTGCTGAAGTAGTATACATGTCTGAATAACTGTTCTCTATGAACATATTCAAGTTGCTGCATGTATATGTATGTATGCAGAAGAGAATCCCTGTAAGTGGTTTGTGAAAATACATATGCTACGATGGTATATATATCATTGGGCTTTCATATCTTCTTCTTCTTGATCGTTCTTTTCTGCCATTTTGATCATTCTTATTGTGATATCTAAACAGCCTACACCAAGAACAGGTGTGATTCGTCACATCTTCAGCACCATTTGGAGCTCTGGTGCTTATCTTCGGCGATGTGTCCGATTTAAGCCAGCGTTTACTGGGTTCGCTCTCCGTCAGCCTTTGGCTGTCCCAGCCGACCTGCAAGGCAGCAGGCTGCTATTTTCTTTTAGGGCAGCAACCCTTAGACAACCTTCTCTCCCGGGTTGTTCAGCGTCGTCTGCCCAGGTTACCAGTCTTTTTTGGACTACTTGGTTTGCCTACCATCTTGTTTTGTGTACGGTTTGCTCCGCTAGCCTTTAATTGTCCCCAATCGAACTACAAGGCAATAGTAGTTCCCTGCAATGGGAAAAGCGCACTGGATTCAAGCCTCTGCTGGGCTTTCCAGTTTTCTGCACATTTGGATGGTCCGCTCACCCCTACATTTGCCACACCTTTTCATCGCTCCATCATTAGCACTGTGCATGTCTGCCCCACCAGTGGGTTCACCTGTTGTATTGTCCGTATGCGTGTTCGCTCTACTTTGATGCCTGCTCACCATGTTTATCAGGTTTCTCACCACGCTCACATTTACTATGGACATGCAACTCAATTTGGGCACCCACCGCAGGGCTCAGAGTTTTGCCCATGTGGGCCCACGTGCAACTCAACTCGGAGCCCCCACCTCCGGACTCCAAGTTTCGCCCCATGTGGGCCCACGTCTCTTCTCTGGATGCACCCCTCATCTCTTTATGTTTATTTGTTCAGCTTTTCCCATTGGCCCAGGAGAGACATGCATTAATGCTCACTCTGGGATTTGGCTCGTCTGTGTTGTGAATGGATCTCATCCAACGTGTCTGCGTCTGCATCACTACTTATACCAGAGTAGCTCTTCCTCGATCCCTACCCGCTTAGCCAGACAGGAACCAATGTCTGTATACAGGGTCACCATGTGGAGGCGGGGTAGGATATTGATCAGTGCCAGCTCACTAATCCTGGCGTGATGTCCCTATGTGCCTTTTACCCCGGGCTTTCATATTAACTATTCACTTCCATGTTTTTATTTTTATTATTAAAGTGTGATCTTTGTAATGAGTAGAGGCTAATAAATGATGTTACATAATGAAATGTTTTATCTTCATAATAAATTTACTGGGTCGTTGTTGTATCTGACTCTCAGCTGATGCTTTGGAAGATTCAGAATAGCATGTTGCGGTATGATTGGATGTCAGCTGCAGAGAATTATAACCTTTAGAGGCTCACACTATCAAATGTCCTGGGCATGCAGCTGTTTGCCAATAAGAGAGGGATATGTTTGCATGGATTGTCAAGGGGTTTAGGAGGGGTGTTCTTTTGTCTCTTGGTGACCTCCTGTTGGATGAGGGCACTAAGATTAATGTTGAATTTATCTAGTAATTTATGGAATTTATAATTACTTTTACATCTTTTGCAAGTAGAACTGAACGCCTGATGGGCAGAGAGAGGAGTGTGTTTGACCAGTGAACCACAAAACCCATCAGTATGCATAGCCCTCGACATCTGTTTGGGAAGACTGAGCATCTATGGGTCTGCACGAAGTGCAATGACGTCTGTTCAGTAACCAATAACCAATCAATACATATAATGTTATCTAATATTATATGTTGCTGAGTTGAATCTTTCAATCTTTGTAAAATGTGTTCAGTAGATATTATCTATGTATTTGTGGTCCAGTGCTTGGTATGATGCTTGCTCCTTGCTCTAGAAGTATTCAGTTCACTTCCCACTTTGAGCAATCAGGCTATTTTTTCCCCTTATCCCTGATGTTTGTAAGATTGAGTTCTTAGTCTCACTAACCCCAATTGCTTCTGAACCAACTATGCCCCCTGGAAGGCTTCAGCTCCCTGGGAAGGGAGGAGGTACCCACTTTGGGAACCCATGGTCTAGAGCATAGCTGATGCATTTTGTGTTTTTTCTTTCATTATTACCTCTGATAATTATTCTAGCATTCTGAAAACATATATAATGTACATATAACACATGCTAGATCACAGTAATACTATAAATGGCTTGTCAAAAAATAAACAAAATCTTAACTTTTATTTTGTGTTTTTTCTTTCATTATTACCTCAGATAATTATTCTAGCTTTCTGAAAACATATATAATGTACATATAACACATCTGCTAGATCACAGTAATACTATAAATGGCTGGTCAAAAAATAAACAAAATCTTAACTTTTATTTTGTGTTTTTTCTTTCATTATTACCTCAGATAATGATTCTAGCATTCTGAAAACATATATAATGTACATATAACACATGCTAGATCACAGTAATACTATAAATGGCTTGTCAAAAAATAAACAAAATCTTAACTTTTATTTTGTGTTTTTTCTTTCATTATTACCTCAGATAATTATTCTAGCTTTCTGAAAACATATATAATGTACATATAACACATCTGCTAGATCACAGTAATACTATAAATGGCTGGTCAAAAAATAAACAAAATCTTAACTTTTATTTTGTGTTTTTTCTTTCATTATTACCTCAGATAATGATTCTAGCTTTCTGAAAACATTTATAATATACATATAACACACGCTAGATCACAGTAATAATATAAGTGGCTGGTAAAAAAATTTAAAAATCTTAACTCTAATTTGTGATTTTGTGTTGTTCCATAAATTCATTGAAATTATGCAAATGTCATGTGCACTGTTTTTGATGCAGGTGCTCTAGTCAAAATTTTAATACTGTCTGTTACACAATTCTTCATGTTTTGCTTTTTATATATGTTTGTGTGTACGTGCATGTGATTAGAGGTTGATGCACAGAGAACACTCATCAACCTAAGAAAGAGGCAATCATTTCTTGGCCATGTAATGAGAAAGGAAGGTTTGGAACACATAGCTGTCTACAAAATGTGTTCTTCTCATGACTCTGCATCAAGCTGAGTTGGGGTTGACTAGACTTTCTTAATAAGGTTGTAAAGTGACAATTAGTTGTATGCTGATGACCTGTAGAACACACAAGCCAACCCCATTCCCAATGGTGTAGGCCAGGAAGCTTTGACCTCGAGGTCCAAGGCTCTGGCTCGCCTAGGGTATGGACTCCCATTAGGGAGGTTAACCCACATAAAAGGCATGCAGAAACTGATTGAGATGGCCTATGGGTCTGTAGACACATAACTGGGATAACAAACGCTCGCTCTAAGGCATAAATCACATACAGACCACAAAGAATAATTTTATAAGTGGTTGATATAGAGCGAACGAAAATGAAGTGGCAACTGGAAAAATCAATAGGGGTTAAGCCAGAGGACAACAGAGCAAAATATTATGTACAAAGCCTAGCTTCATGGCATCGAAGTGACAGACGCTTTGTGGAATACATGATTAACCCATGCCAGCCGACATGACACATGATGATGCTGATTATATAGATATATATAGACTTACCATAGTCCTGTTGTGAAAAGCTTGGTCCCTTCCAATTTGTCCCAGTTATTTGGAAAAATACAAATTTCAAAGAAAAGAACAGTTAATTTCTCAGGCATGCCCAAATTATATAATATATTTTCAGCCTGTCATGCACAGCTGTGCCTGTTAAAAGGATATTCTCAATAATAAATAACATATGGTCTGAGGGAAGAGGTAGAATGGCTGAATCAAATGAAAAAGCTTTATTGTGATGCACAGATAATTGTGAACTAAATTGTAGTGAATATTTCGACGAGATTCAAAATACAGAATTTCTAAAGAACGTTAACATGATTACTACATAATTGTTTTGTTTTTTTTGTTAGTCAATTCATTACTTAGACTTTTAAAATCATAAGTACTTAGCTGAATATCTTTCTATCTTTCTAAAATTGCATAGAATGCTTCGGCAAACTTGAAATTGTCCGGTTTGAGAGAAAAATATTATTGTAAGTTTAAAAATTTTTTTATATATATATATATATATATATATATATATATATATATATATATATATATATATATATATGTCTCCAGGTCTGTTTGGGGCATCATCTTTTTGTTTCCCTTGTGGGTTCTACGTTAGTGCCTGTGTTGTTTGTTCTGGTATAATGATAACGGAGATAAATAACATGTGGGGGATAACAAGAGAAGAGCACAATGTGGTGTGCAGAAGAACTGAATTCAAGGAAGACAACATGTGTTAGCAATGTTGCAGACAGCAAAATAAACTAGAATAAATGAGCAAGTACATATAACATAATTTGATCTATCATCATTGTGTTTATTATTATTATCAGATAGACAATTGGAATGAAACGAAGCTGGGCCTCAATATGGCAGCTGTTGCCTGGACATGGCTGCTGTCTGGATATATCTGTTGCCTGGACATAACTGTTGTCTGGACATATCTGTTGCTTATACATCGATTTTGCTTAATGATCAATCCTGCATGAGCGATGAAGTATAAAACAGTTTTAATGGATCGATTGATGAGGGGGTTAGATAACCGTTTTCAACGTATCATAAAAACCAAAAATACAGCCTGTCTTGAGAGAATGAACCCGGATTTACCGGCTAGAAGAACAATCATCACTTGTACACGGGAATGTAGAAGAAAGGGAAAACCAAGCAAGATCTTGGAGATGAAAGAAGAATTGCAAGAAGGCAATTGAAAACTGCGTTGAATAGCATATTGCAACGCAGAAGTTGAAGAGTTAATAAATAACTACACATCGGAGGAAGATGATATTGTCTGCACCGATGGTTCTGTGATTCAGCACAGTCGGGGTGCATGAGCCTTTACGGCTAGAACTAAAGGAAAAGTCATCAAAGAGGCAAGTTGTGCATATGCGACAACTAGCAACAGCATGACTATGGAGGTCATGGTGGTGACAAAATTTATGGAGTTGCTACAGACACAAACATTCATTCCTGCTGAAATGCTCAGCGACTCTATGAACATGATACAGAAGATCAAGATCGGTTATGTACGAAGGCAGTGGATGCAATTATACAAAACGCGACACTCCAGACACTTACCATTGCCCCAGGTCAATTCTGGGGTGAAGGACAACGAGAGAGCGGTTGCGCTGGCAAGCAATGCTACGATCGAGAATGGGTCAAATATTTTGTAATAAATTATTTTCGTGATTTTCCGATTGAATAATCCTTGAAAATTTGAATTCTGCATTTTAATTCATCTTATGCCCGTCTTACACGATCCATTTTATCATCAATTTTCTATATCATGCATATAATCATTTGAAAATTGACTATGTATTACATAAATATATATCAAATTCTATGTCAAAAAGAAATAGAGCATGTATATATGGTGGGGGGCGTTGCCAAACTTATATTGTGAAAAGGGAGGGGGCGTTACAAAGTTTATGTTGCACATAGTGGACGGTGGGCCGAAAAAGTTTGAGAATCTGTGGTCTAAACACACTGAAGTACATGTTTGGCAGGAGATCGGAACAATTATGGACATGTCCGATATGCGATGAAGATGATCCTCAAATGAACAATTGGAATAGACAGGGTAGTACGAATAGTCCTTGTGGAAGCCTTATGTGCTGCATTACATTACAACCGGCAATGACGATAATTAAGTAGTGAGCTCAATGATAGGCAAAACACGTAATCACAAAGTACTGTAGTTTTACAAATTACAAAAACAATGACAAAATACAGCAAAGTTTCAACCAACAAGGCCTTTATCAAGCAAACGAACAACAGGAGTGACATTTTTTTTTTTAAATGGACGACCAAATACAAATGAAAATCTGGGAATAAAAACGAGTAATGGAATAAATGTAACACAAAAACACACATAAAAACTAGAAATAGAACGGAAGAGAAGCAATGAAAAATCTAGTAAATATATAACTTGAATACATGCAACATATACCCCTATAGATTACAACTCATGGGAATAGAAAGTACTAAGAAGTATAGGAATGTAATACGTTAAGCCCACGTGGTCGCAAGGTACCATACAAATAAATCAACCGATTCTCCAGAGCAAATCGACTGCGATCATCCGAGGAACATGATTGGATGGCTGTGACCTGGACATCGTGAGCTCCTAAATGGCCAATATCATTTAAATGGGTTGCTACATGGGTCACATAGCATTGGCATATGTCGCGCAAGTGATGGGCGAATCGGTCACTGAGCTTCTTGCCTGTCTCGCCGATATAAGCCTTGTTACACCGCTTACAGATAATGGCATAGATAAGATTACGGGACTCGCATGTAAAACCATCGTCAATAAGAAACGTGGCTAAAGGAAAGATAATGTACGCGTCTGTATCACATAAGCACACGTGTTGCAACGCCGACTGCCACACTGGACAGTGCCAAAATGAGTCTGGATATTGGACTTGAGGCGACTGTGTACCAACATATCCTTAAGACTTCTGTCCCGTCTGTAAGCCACCAAAGGATAGTTGGGGAAGATAGAACGGGTCTCAGGATCTGACTTTAGGATAGACAGATGACGGAATAAAACATTTTTTACCAGTGAACTATGGGGGTGGAAAGTTAAGATAAGTTTTATTCTGTTTGTTATATTTTGTGAATAGCTCAATGATAGTACCTTACATTCAGTCATCAGTCTGTAAGGGCTCAATTCACTGCACGGTTGATATTCTAAAGTGTACCAAACTTTTGGGGTTGGAAAAACAATCGAAATCGTCAGCAGAATTGCTTTGTAAGCGTTCTATCATTGGTACAACATATACGTCTAGTTGAATGGATTGAACACCTATGGGCGCGACTTTAGTGCAGTGACTTCGATTAAGACCAGTCTTTTTGTGTTCATTTTTACTGATACGACATAAAAATGAGTTAATCGCAGTTAAACGTTTATTGGCAAAACACGTCTCAAGTTAATGTTCAAAATTTACTTGATAGGCCTTGTTGGTCGAGTCGAAACGTTGCTGTATATTGTCATTGTTTTTGTAATTTGTAAAACTACAGTACTTTGTAATTACGTGTTTCGCCAATCAAATAGTTTTACTGCAGTCTCATATATTTTGTGATTAAACTTTTATTGAAAACCTGTCTTTTTCGCAACACATAACTATATCAGTTATTAGTTATATGACTATCATCATAGCACTCCGGACATGTCCATAGGTGCTCCGATCTCCGTCTCAGCAAATCCAGCAGCGTCGCAGACTACATGATACCCACTCTTGACGGATAAACGTTCTTAGCGGCCCAACATGCCAGTTTGATTTTGATTAATTAATCTCTTTGCATATTTAGTATGTCGTTCTCTTGGGGGGCTTTATCAATAAACAATGATTGTGTAGAATATTAATGCTAGATTAACTACTGACGATATTTTATTCAAAATATATTTGTCAAAATAGACTGTTGCAGCAGAAAATGGCGGGTTGACGACCGTGTAAACAATCTGGTCTATGTGAGTTTGTGTTAAGAAAATAGAAAGTGCTCTTCTCATACATATATCATAATGTCATCACTTATTCAGGAGAAGAACGTTTATCCGTCAAGAGTGGGTATAGTAGTCTGCGATCATACTTTTAAAAAATACCTTTAAATTTGTAATGTAATATATTTTCAATAATTTTGTTTGAACTTGCCGTTGCCTGGAAGTTGCCTAAACACTAAATAAAATGTGAGGAACATTATGAACACAATGAACGACTGCAGTAACACTATGTACCAAAAGCGAAACACGTAAAAACGAAGTAAGATAGTTTTTCAAAGTGCAGAAAAACGATGCAGCGACGCTTTGACCAAATAGTTTTTATCAAGTAAATGAAAGTGATATAACGAACGACGTGATACATACCGACGATAATAATAATACCTCTCGTACCGTTATACGTTACATAGGGCCTGCAAGCAATTTCTTCATACCACTCAATCCTGGATAACATGCTCAATCGCCTCCATGGAACTGAGACCGATATTTCTTGCCTCTCTCAGCAAAGTTCGTTTCAGGGGCTCCTTAGGTCGTCCTCTCTTTCTTGAACCCTTTGCATCCCACTTCAATGCCTGCTTTGACACCTCAAGTGTGTCCAACATATCTCCATATTCTCTTTCTTATAACAGTTGTCACTAGTGGTTGACCAGACATTTCTCTGATTTCATCATTTCTCCTGAATTCTTTCCATTTTATATTCATTATTTTTCGCAGACATCCAATCAGAGCTGAAAGGATGCTACAGTATAACTCCAGATGTCGTACATTAAATTTTAATTTTTTTGGGTGTAAAATCTTACAGTTACCTGTCTGTACAAATGAATAATATGCCTACACTTTGATTGAAATTGGGATATGCTTCTTCTACATGCCATAAGGGCCTCACAGAAGGGGAGTGGGGGATATACGCACATTGTTGGTGCAAACCACATAAACCACACAGATCACAAAGACTTGGTTAACATGGTTGATAAGAACAAACAAACAAACAATAATAATGAACAGCATGTTTTGGTAAAACATTTCTAACTGCAGCTAAATACATAAACAGAATAACACCGTGATAAACATACATACAAAAAATACATAATTGTTGTTTTTTTCAGATCCTGTAGGCAACAACAATGCCATCCATAACACATCAGACTGGAATAAACAATCAGAATATAATGCGTCTGAGAGTAAATAGAATTGCTCTTGTACAGGATCTGCGAGTGGAACATGTATGTGGAAGATTGCTGAAGGTTGGAGTGATTGAATTACAAGATATAGCAACAATAAACAAAGGCACAACCGCACAAGTATGTCATTTAATAAGTGAAATTATTGGGTTGGAAAAGATGTTAGGGAAAGTGAATATAGTAAACACTTTTTCAAACCATGTTAGATTCCACGTTATATTTTTCTTCCTCTACTCTCAGATGTTGTTCTGTTATGTTATGTTATGTGATTGACGTCATGGCACATTGGGCATTCCCATTTGTGCTCTGTCCTCCGCTGCAGCAGCCATCCCAAAGTCCATTTCTCACCGTACCCATGAGAAGTTGATTACTATATCTTCTCTCTCTACCACGAAGATGACACTGTCTGGCTTGTCCAAACTTAACGCCTAATTCTCGACTCTTTCCAGTGTCTGAGACTCTCTACTCTCAGATGTTGTGTTGGTACTGATGAGGATGATCTTCCCAGCTTCTTGCAGGTATGTGTGTTATGGACACACAGTTTGAAACAAGGGTCAATCTAATAGAGCTAGCTCTGGATTGATCATCATCAAATTATGAGATCTGAGGCCAATCCTTCTTCAGGTGTTCAGTGCACATATTCTAGTCTGTACCATGGGGAATAAATATTTCTTTCTTTGTTTGTTATGTAGGGGATTAAAGCCTCTTTAAGCAGAGGCACACCTATTTCAACCTATGGATGAGCCTTTTTTTGTTATATCAGAGCGTGTAGACAAAGAAAAATCAGAATTAACTTCTTTTGAAGAAATCAAGTATTTTAGAGCAACTGTGGGATATTTTATTCAAAATTTATGTCTTTTCAAATAAATGATTTGTTAAGTGATTTATAACAACTTAATTGTATTTCAGGACAGAACTCGTTTACTTTTAGATCTGCTACCCACAAAGAGTAGGAGCACAGAATGGTACAAACACTTTAAGGAGTCTTTACAAAATCCTGATGATGCAGGACCTGAAACTCGAAGACGATGCAAACTTCTTGTTAACTTCCTTGACAACACGGTAATTCATGAAGTTCTTACAATTTTCATCTAATAGTTTGTTTCTTTGGTTAGTGAACCAAAATCATAGCACTTGAGTTAGACCCATAGGGACTTAGGCTTTCTCAGCAGATGTCATGAGCTATGCATGGGGATAGCTCCTGTGGCTTGCTGGTTAAATGACACCTAAGTCAACTCTGCAGATGTCCAAATCTTTTCTTATTTTAACCACATTTGTCATGAAGCATCGTGGAGAGATTTAGTTTTCTATTTTGTACCAGGTGTGTTGCGCTTGCTCAGTCCATGCTTTGCGGACTCTGAGATGTTATCTATCCATTGTGTTCTTGACCTGCCTCATGCTCTGTGCCCTGAGTGTCGATTGTTGTAGGCACGTGATGGTTTTAAATGTGGTTCCATTCTCATTAGATGGCTGAACCACTTGATTCTTTGCTTCTCGATGCACTGTATGCATTGTATAGTACCAATGACGCTTCTGATATTCTCGTTTCTCACTCTATCTCTCCTTGTAACATTGACAGCTTTTCGTAGACATCTCATTTCACATGTTGTAATCTTTCTTTCTTGTGTCTTAGTCATGGGCCCTGTTTGGTGTCCAAATCTATTTGTGCAATGTTTCATTGCAAACACCCAGTCTCACTGTGGTGTCACTGTCTCCCTGCCTCATTAGTCACTGTCATCATCAAACAGGAAGCCTCTAAGCTACTACATTATATCCTTCTTGTTCTTTTCCAGTGCCCTGACTATAGATGGTTTTGTTGCAAGTCTATCTCCTGTCTGTGACTGTCTACATGTCTAGGACAGTAGATCCATGTAAGATCTTTTTAATATAACATTCTTAACACATTGACAGTCTTTCCGAACCGAGGAGTTTCAGGGTTGTGAGTCCCAGTCACTGCAGAGATTGAGAGAGATGGGTGTCAATATTAGTACAGCCCGAAAGGAACAACATACCAAATATGCAAAATTGGTTAATCAACATCGAACTGGCTAGTTGGGCTTTTGGATTTGTTGAGGTGGGGATCGATGCAGCTATGGACATGTCCGGAGTGCTATAATGATAGTTCTCTTATAAATGATCACCACTTTATAGTAAACTAGTTGATGAACCCGGCTGACGGATGAAAGTTGTTAGTAATCCTTGATGATGAATTGGTGAATCCGTTCCAAGAGATGTCATCTTCTTCTTCAGCGATTTCTGGTCATGCGCTTAATTTACTGTGGACCACAAAATGGGCAGTCAGCTTCAGGTCTGTCAGGTTTCCCAAAGCTTAGTTTTCAGGTTGACTGGGCGTGGTCACATGTTGCTTCTCAGCTCACCCAGGAGAGGATAGTCTTGCAGGATATGCTCTGGTGTCTGTTCCGCCTGCTGACATTGGCAGATAGCTGTTTGACTTATTCCTAGTCTATATAAGTGTTTGTTGAGTCTGCAGTGTCCTGTGCATAGTTGAAATATAATGACCTGATCTGTTCTGCTTAGGTCTTTGAAGGAGTCTTTTCCATAATCATATCCAATGTTTGTCTTCCAGTCTACTGCCGATTTTCTCTGTATACAGGTTTTGACCTCTAGAAAAGACAGAGTGTGATAAGACATATCAGTTTGGGTTTTATTTATTTTTAAACGAATATTGACCCAATTTCGAGTCAATATTCTAAAATATACAGTTTGCTCAAACTAAATCAAACAAAAAAACACAATTTTTATAGCGTAACAAATTAAGGGATGCAATCCATGCCTATGTTGTATCTAGAAATTTGTGGATTATATCCCTTTACTCTTCACACTCATGGTCGAATATGTAGGATCAGACATCAAGAATTCAATTTTAATTAATTTTAAATCTAATATTGATCCGATTTGAAACTTTTCTTTTACTGATCTAAACTTTTCAAGATAAACGTGTGCAGAAAAAAGGGTGAATTTCGGATGTAAACTGACTGTCTATACCCGGACTGTACATCCAGACAGTAAGAAATATATAGTAAGATTGGTTGCTTGTGTTTGATGTATTCCTGATAATGACAAGTGATATACCACAGGTTATTCACAGACCAACATCTCAGGTGAGCAGATTCAGAGATAGACCTGCTCATGATGTTCAAGAAATGACTACCTTGCCAAGAAATGTAGAACAATCTGATCAAGCTAAACTTCCGTACTATTCTGCTCTTCCAGAGATTGAGAAACAAATTTGCCCAGACAGTAACAAAGAAAAGTGAGTATCATTGGAAATCTCACAGTCTAAATAATTTCTTAAAGTTAAAATATTGGAAATTTATGTGAACTGGAATATATTTTTGTTGTTCTTCTTCTTCGAACGCTTCATTTCTACCACTTGTTAAACCACTCTTTGTGATTTGTATGCTATCTGAGCTTAAGAGCGATTGTACGTTGTGCTAGTTATGCACCTACAAGTAGGCCAGCATAATCGATTTCTGTGATGCTTTTTATTTACTAGGGTAGCTTCCCAACCTTTGTCACCTCTTATGACATGCCTTGTAGGTTGCAGTGTTACTATTCTTTGCTCCACTTCTGGGCCCTGGCAACACACTAGCATTATTTTGATTCAAAGTGGTCGCAGACTGTGATGAAAAGTAGAAAAATTATATTTGTGTCAGCAGTAGTCATGCTAGTTGGTATGGGCAAACATTTCTTTGTGTAACTTTTAACCTTTGGTGTTTACTGTCAATTATGTTGTTGACTTTTCTTTCATACCTCATTTGGGAATGTCAAATATTTTCTCTTTTTTTTACATCAGCTTTCTGTGTTATGAAAATATTTTCTACTTTTCTCTTTCAGAATGTTCACTAAAATTACATTTTGTGGGTTTCCAAGGAATTAATTCTAATTTTTTTTATTTTGGCTACACACTCTGATATAACCACACAAAAACTTGTTCACAGGTTGAAAGCATCGTGCTTCAACAGACTCATTTGGGTAAATCCAATTTCTACTGACCTAGAGGAGTCTATGTCCCTATCAGAGCCTCATTAGCCATGGACAACCTGATCAAAGTTTCTAGGTCTACACCACTGGGAGATATGGTTCGCTTGTTGGTTCTATAAGTCATCAGTAGGCTACTAATTTTCACTTCATTTTCATCCTAAGAGAATCTAGCTGACCCAAACTCTGCTGGATGCAGAGCCAGGTGCAGAACACTTCTTCTAGACCAGACAAGTTTCAAAACAAGTTTTTAAGGGGGACTCTGGTCTTGAAACTTTTTTCGTTGCTTTGGTATTAATGTAGAATTTGTATAACAATTTTGAAAGATTATGACTTAGAATAGTAGAAAAATTAGTAAAAATAAAATCACGCGTTGCCATGGAAACAATACAAAATGGCACCAAGCACAAATTTCAAATCCTAAGGCTCTGAAGTTAATGAATATAAATGAATTCTGTTTTCACTCTAAGGTGAGCAATTGTAATGTCTACCAAATTAAAATTCTTTTAGGATATATTAAATATTACATTTTTATGAATTTTTGTGTAAACACACCCTCCAAAAACAGCTTTTTGACCAAATTTTGAGGGAATTTTTACCCAAAAATTTATAAAAATTAAATATTTAATATATCCTAAAAATCATGTGTAATATTTTAGATATTACAATTGCACTTAGAGTGAAAACAGAATTCATTTACATTCATTAGATTCAGAGCCTTAGGGATTTGAAATTTTGTTTTTGGCCGCCATTTTGTATTGTTTCCATGGCAACACTTTGACATTTTTTTACTAATTTTTCTACTATTCTAAGTCATACTCTTTCAAAATGCTTATACAAATTTTATATTAATATGAAAACAACGAAAATAGATTCTTGATTTTCAAGACCCGAATCCCCTTA
This sequence comes from Arion vulgaris, assembly GCA_020796225.1. Lineage (NCBI taxonomy): Eukaryota > Metazoa > Mollusca > Gastropoda > Stylommatophora > Arionidae > Arion > Arion vulgaris. The sequence goes on from CM036763.1 coordinate 5,767,279, forward strand.
AGAAATGACTAAATTAATTACTGTTCATAATACCCCTAATCTCAAAGTTTGCAGTGATCTTTGCATTTCAGAATAGATAACTCTGGAAACAATGCTGATCTAGAGACAGATGGAGAGAACATGCAAGCAAAGTATCCGGATGACAGCCACTCTACTATGACACTTGTTCAAGGACTGTTCCATCAATGGTTGCCCAACCCTGAAAACTTTAGGTACTCTTTTCCATTTGTGATGACATCTCTTCATATAGTATATCCTTTGTAGAACATAACTCTTAACACCTGCCTGAAAGTTGCTTGATCCTTTGCCAGTTCTCCTGCCTCTTCCATCATTATGTTCAAGGTTTCTGTAATGTCCTGTTGTCACTGTTGTCTTGATCTTTACCTGCCTTGTCTTTCAGGAACCATTCCCTTCATTACCATTACTGCTCTCTCCAAACCACTGTGATCTTTAATGTGACCGAAATATAAGAACAATTTTTTTAAGCCAAAGTTCCTCAGTATTCAAGTCTTATAGAATACTTATATTTTCCTGTTATTTGAATATGTATGAAGACATCACAAAGAATCTAGACATGATGGTAAAGGAGAGAAAGAGCCAGAGCCTATGTTATAGAAGGTAAGTCAAGAAATAAAAAGTCTGAAGATGGGAAAGACACCAGGATGTGATATCTTCTTCTTCACCTTTCAACTCCCAGCGGAGCACAGGTCTTCAACAAACTTCTTCCAGCTCTTCCTCTCTCTTGCTATCTCTTCCAACTCTTTCCATGTTTTACCTATCCTTTTAATATCAGCCTCTAGCTCTCTTTTCTAGGTCTGTCTAGGTCTTCCCTACTTCTTTTTCCCTCAGGGTTCCAAAACAGTGCCTGTTTTGTAATACTTCCGGTCGGTCTTCTCAATGTATGAAGATGTGATGATATACAAACAGAATTAGTCCACGCAGGAGGGTAAGGGGAGACCAGCATTGACATTTATCATATAATATGTGTGAAGATTTAGAATAATGCAGCCTGGTCCAAGGCATGGAAGAAATTAATATGAATCACCATTCCAAAAAGAAGCAATGTTAAGTTGTGCAATAACTATTACTCTATTTCATAAAGGGAGAGAAACCACTGGATAGTTAAACGTCATGGTAATGAATAAGTAAACAAAAGAAATAAGTTTTACATTTGTTTCCTTGTTTGTGTTGTGCCATTGTTTTTTCATACTAATTATCCTCTAAATTGCCATGGCTAGTCTTCATCTGATTTCTTTTCTACAATCTCCATTGCTGTTAATTATATATCCACGATATTTAGAATTTGGAACATTTTCAATGTCATTATTATATGTTGAAAGTATCTCCCACATATGTTAAAATATATTTGAACATACTTTGTCATATTGTCAAAGACTTTCTGCAGGATATTCTTATTCTTCTTCAAATGTTCCATATCGACCACTTATTAGCCACTCTTAGTGATTTGTATGTGATCTGAGCCTAAGAGCGATTGTGCGGTGTGCCAGTTGTGCACCTGCAAGTAGACCAGCATATCTGATTTCTCGACACTTTTGTTTACTAGAGTAGCTTTCCTAGACCCTACCTCAGTCACCTTTTATGACATCCCTTGTAGGTTGCAGTCTTACTATTCTTTATTCCCTTTTGGGCCCCGCAACATATGGGCGGCAGGATATTCAATGAGATCTCTCCAATATGTTTGTGTTTGATCTTTTAACAATTCATGATTCATTGTTAACTTTTTCAGGATTACTTCATTCGTGTGTTTCTGTGTCCATGAAATACATCTAATTCCTCTGTAAATCTACATCTCAAAGTCTACAATTATATCTTCTTCTTCTTTGCGTTCGTTCTTTCGACCAATTTTAATCACTCTTTGTGATATGTTTGATCTTTGCCAAGAACGCGTATACGTTGCACATTGGTTTAGTAGGCCCCTAAACGCATATAACTCTACACTTTAGGACACATACATCGATTTCAGCCAAACCTCCTTAGTCGCGTCTTACGACATGCGTGGCAGGTAACAGTGGTTCTATTCTTTACAACCCAAATTTGGGCCCCGATAACCAATCGGGTGATTATATCTTCTGTCCGCTTGTTCGGTATCAGTCTCTCTGAGAGAAATACAGTATATGATACAGTATTTAATGATGGAGAATAAGAATGTATGTACTAAGTTGTAGCTATCATTGTTTAACATATTAACTACCAACTTCTGCACCTCGACCATTTGACCATGTGCAATGGACTGCACCATAGTCATGTTTCATTTTGAAATTTTCTCTAGGTTTAATTAAATGCATTCTCATCCTTACATATATATATATTCCTCTCGAACAGTTATACGTTACATAGGGTCTGCAAGTAATTGCTTTGTCCTGGTCAACTTATTAAATCTCTTCCATGGAATTGCGTCCGATATTTCTTGACTTTCAGCAAAGCTTGTTTCAGGGTTTCTCTTGGGCGACCTCTCTTTCATGAACCCTTTGCCTCCCACTTTAATGCCTGCTTTAGTATTCATTAGTCACTTATTTTCAAAGTGTGCCCAATATATCTCCGTATGAAAATTTAGGAAAATTCTACATTCAGTGTAAGTAAAGTAAAGGAACCCTTTCATACCTCGTGGTATATAGGTCAATACAGTGTTAGGCCTGTATTTTTCATTGACGTCGGCACACGATGGGTGATGTGGTCAGCATCACGCCGGCCTTTACTTTCCCAGAGCATGTCTGGTACCCAGTTGAGGCTGGGTCGACCTGAGAGCTGTTGTGGTCGGAAAATTCCACGCACATTGTGGGAGCTGAACCCAGACCACCAGCCTTGCGAGTTCACTAACAACTGCGCTACAGCGGCTCTCACACTCAGTGTGGCAAGTTAATATTATAATCATAATATAATAAACATTTATTTATTTTGTTACATTCATTTGTTGATTTCCTTCATTACAGATCTTTACTAGACATTCCTGACAGTCATCGTCAGAGATTATTAAACTCAGAGAATAGTGAAGCTCAAGAGATTCTGGCAAATGAAGAGATGGCTTTGAACAAATTAAGACAAGTTGAAGTGATTGCAGCCTTAGCTAGGCACAAGCATCTGCCTTCTGGATTTGAGTTGTCCTTGTGTGATGCCGTCCAGGTAATCTCTGAAAGTAGTTGTAATATTTGATGTTGTATTTAAATACTTGTACACTATCAAGTGGTTTGTAATATATGATCTCCCTTTTGTTTAGGTAAGGTGGGGGAAAATAATACAGGATTTATTGATATTTTTATAGGGAGTTCATAAGCTGGTTATATTTTTATGGGGAGTTCATAAGCTGGTTATATTTTTATGGGAGTCTTCTTGAACACTCCATATCGACCACTTGCTAACCACTCTTTGTGATTTGTATGTGGTCCGAACCTAAGAGCAATTTACATTGTACCAGTTATGCGTCTACAAGTAGGCCAGCACATCTGATTTCTGCTACGCTTTTATTTACTAGGGGAGCTTCCCTAGACCCTACCTCAATCACCTCTTATGCATGCCTTGTAGGTGCTCTTGTAGCCTGGATTGGAGTGTTCCTTTTGGTTATATTTTTAGAGTATGTTATATTTAATTAGGGAGTGAATGAACGAGCTATATTTTGATATGAAACGAAACAGATTTTTGCCATTTTAGAGATGTATTGTTTTTTTTAACCGTTTTTTTTCCAGGATATTCTGAACCATCCAGAACTATACCACTTGTGCTTGAAACATTTTATGTCACTTGAAGCTGCAGACGTAATGCTAATAAAAGAGATTTGCTCTTCTTATGAAGGTCTTCTTCAAACAGTAGACTGTCATAGCGTGTCAGAAATTGTGAACAAGGTGAGTTTATTAGCCATAACATATATTTATATTTCATCTCTCATAGTTACTTGAATTATGATGGTAATCTTCTCCTCCTTCTTTGTGTTCGTTCTTTATGACCAATTTTAATCACTCTTTTGATATGTTTGATCTTTGCCAAGAACATGTATACGTTTCACATTGGTTTGGTAGGCCCTTATACGCATTGACTTCTACACGTTTAGGACACGTGCATCCGATTTCAGCCAAACCTCCTTAGTCGCCTCTTACAACATGTGTGGCAGGTAACAGTGGTTGTATTCTTTACACCCCAAATTTGGACCCAGGTAACCACTTGAGCAATGATGGTAATGAGGATCATCACATTGTTAGACAGTCCTAAGACCAATATTACTGTGGTTTAACAGTGTTAAACATAGTGTTCATATTGACAGTGTTAAATGAAAGATAAGAGATGTGAGATTGCTAATTGGAACAGTGTGTTTTTAAACTTGTTTTTGTACCAGCAGGAATTAAGCTTTATTTTATATGACTTTATCTTGAGAGAACTCTATTTGTACTTAACTGATTCACTACGTAGTTGTGTTTAATTTTGATTAGAAGTTGGGGTCTCTGGTTAAGCCCTGGCCTTGCGTTCCAATGGTGGGGTTTGAATCCAGACCACACTGTTCTGTTTACAATGCACTTTTTCAGAGACCCTAGGATTTTTGCCAGGGCTGCAGAGTTCATGCTTTGTGCAATACTTTTGGCAGGTGGCATTGCCATTTCTCGGAGAGAAACTGAACCATATGGGGTAAAATCTGGTACAATGAAGCCAATCCTTCAGCTAATAATAATAATAATAAGTTATATCTAGTAAATATAAATGAAGGTGAGCAAAAAAGAACGAAATGATGTGTCTTTTAACCCTTTAGCTGCTAAGGACGTATATATACGTTTTCCCATTCACTTCTAAAGACTCATTAACATGTCTGTTATTATCTCTCCTCTGTAGGCTAAAGACGTGCTAACACGTTATACATTTCTACTATCACTGCTATAGGCGTACATTCACGTTTGTGATCTAGAAACAAAGAGTAGCTATTTTTAGCTCAGCCTTCGGAAAATATGTAGCATCGAAAGGGTTAAAAGTATGGACTAGGCAGAATGTGAGACATTTACACATCATTTTTTTATATAATGAAAATATATCACACAGTCAAGTGTCATTAGATAAGGACTTGACTGGAACTCACAAGGAAAATGAAAAAAAGGTGATGTTCTAAACAGACATGGAAACAGATCTATGAGAAACTGAAGGATGTTGGACTATCCTGGGAAGCCATAAAGAAAACAGCAAGAGATCCAGAGAAGGGAAGGACAACTTCTTCTTCACCTTTCAACTCCCAACATAGCACAGATCTTCAACAAACTTCTTCCAGCCATTCCTGTCTCTTGCCATCTCTTCAATAGTTTTCATGTCTTGCCTATCCTTTTAATATCCATCTGCAGCCCTCTTCTCCAGGTATTTCTAGGCCTTCTCATTTTCCTTTTTTTGCTGGTTCCAAAACAGTGCCTGTCTTGCATTGCTTCCGGCCGGCCTTCTCAATATGGGTCCTATCCATTGCCAGCATCTCTTCCATAGCTATTTTTCCTCTGGTATCTGCTTAGTGTCAAACATACAGGAGTGTGAAACATACAGGGGTATCTCTTTTGAGCCAAATAGGAAAAATGTTTGCAAAAATATTGGAGCGAAGAGCAAGACATATATTAGAGCCCCAGTTAAGCAATAGCCAGTTTGGGTTTAGGAGGGTAAGAGCTGCACAGACGCAATATTTACACTAAGACAGATCTGCGAACAAACAATTGAATACAATCAAAGTAAACAGCTTATATTTATAGACCAAGAAAAGGCATTTGATAGAGTAAACAGGTGCAAACTATGGAAGATCCTTGAAGAATATGGCGTCCAAGGACAACTATTAGGTAACATCATGGCCTTATATCAAGATAGCCAGAGTACAGTAAGAACTACAGAAGGAATGACCGACTGGTTCTCCATTACATCAGGTGTTAGACAAGGTTGTGTCCTCTCACCACTACTCTTTATTGCATATATGGATAAAATAACTCAAGAGTCAAATTCAGATAATGATGAAATAAATGAACTGCTTTTTGCAGATGATCAGTGCCTGATACATCAAAATGAACAAGATCTACAACATCATATTGACACTTTGAACAATAATTTTGTGAAACATGACATGAAAATCAACAACACTAAAACAGAAATAATGAATATGGGAAGAAAACATAATAATCTAGACATCCATGTCAATGGCACTAAAATAAACCAAGTGAAAGAATTCAAATACTTAGGAAGCATATTCACAGAAGACGGAAAACTAGATAGAGAGATAGAGGCTAGAGTACAAAAGCAAATGCTGTAACCTACCAGCTAGCCCCATTGTTAAGGCACCCAAAAATTTCACAGGCAGCTAAGAAACAAATGATCAACAGCATTTTATACCTACTTTGTGTTACCAGAGCCAAACATGGACATTGAGCAAAGCGCAGTCACAAAAATAACTACATGTGAAATGCGTTGCCTGAGAAAAGTTACCAACAACACAAGAAAAGACAGAATCACCAACATCAGCATAAGAAGAAAGTTGGCACAAAACCGTGCTTGAATTATATAAATAAACAAAGAATGAAGTGGTTTGGCCACTTAATAAGAATGCATCCAAACTCCACAGTATACAGAGTCTTCTACAACAAAACATCGGAAAGAAGGCAAGAGGAAGACCACGGAAAAGATGGTTAGATGGCGTAGCAGCATCCTGTGAAAGAGCAAAGATAACAATCACACAAGCCACCAGAACAGCGCAAGACAAAACAGAAAACCACGACACTGGGCAACAACCCGGTAGCAGTGTGACGACAAAAGAAGAAGAATCAGAATCTGCTTAGTTCTTTCTCGGAGTTCATCGTTCGTAATCTTATCACACCATCTCAGTCCCTCTATTCTATTCTATGTAAACATCCAGAAGGCAACTGTTTAGGCATTATTTCCTTTGAGAAACAGAGAGGAATAACTCATTAACTCTAGCTCATATTAATAAGAAACTATACAAATAACTAATTTTATATTACTTATACTTTTGTCTTATATACAATATATCTCTGTATTACTAAATATAGTAACAATTAATGTATATTTATATTTCAGGTTACACAGACAGGACTCAAGCTAGCTAGCATGCTGACAGCTACCAACAAGTTCTCAGATGCTGGCAGTATCTTAATCAACACAATACAGTTCCTCAAACAAAACACAGACTTGAAGTATTTCATTCCCCGATACCAGGCATACATTAAGCTCATGCATACCTGGAACTTAGCTTGTCAACCTGATATGGCAGAGAGCGCATACTTTGAAGCTGTTCAGATGCAGTATCAGATCACTATGATGTCATTTGGTCAGAATATGATCAATGATGCAGAATTGCATGCTGAGACTAGTTGTATGATGTTAGAACATGGCTCAATTAGTTCTGCTTTTGGGTGGTCCAGAAGAGCTTTAAAGGTGATGCAGTAGCGTAGTTGTTCGTAAACTAGCTTCTTAGGCATGTGGTTCAGGTTTAATTCCACAATAGGCGTGGAATATTTTTCTTTGGTATGGCTCTCAAGTCGACCCAGCCTCAATTGGGTACCAGAAAAAGCCTTGGAAAGTAAATCGGCTGGTGTGATGTTTATCACATCACCCATTGTGTACCGACGGTCAATGAAAAATACGGGTCTAACACCGTATTACCCTCTATACCTCAAGGTATGAAAAAGGATTCCTTTACTTTTTTTTATGTACAATGATATATATATATATAATAAAAGATTTATACTTCTAGAATATACTCCATATACTCTGCTTATGCTGCCAAACCATTTAATTTGTTGTTTCTTGATGAAGTTCAGTAGCGATGTTGCACCCACTTTTTTCCTGATGTCTTCATTTTTAAACTGATCTCTTCTTGATACTTCCAACATTCTGCACAGACACCTCATCTCTGTCATGACTTTGTTTTCTTCTGTCGTTTTTATATCAGCGTCCAGGTTTGGCACCGATAGTATAATGTCTAAAGAAGGATTGTGCTGTACAATGCTATTTTAGTGTTCATGGTGACATGTTTGCATTTCTTTCTTCTTTGTCTTCTTTGTGTTGTTCTTTACGACCAATTGTAATCACTTTTTGTGATATGTTTGATCTTTGCCAGAACGTGTATACGTTGCACATTGGTCTGGTAGGCCCCTAAACGCATAGATTTCTACACGTTTAGGACACATGCATCCGATTTCAGCCAAACCTCCTTAGTCGCCTCTTACGACATGCATGGCAGGTAACAGTGATTCTATTCTTTACACCCCAAATTTGGCCCCGGTAACCACTCGGGCGATGATGGTAATGAGGATCATCACATTGTTAGACAGTCCTAAGACTAATATTACTGTGGTTTAACAGTGTTAAACATAGTGTTCATATTGACAGTGTTAAATGAAGGATAAGAGATGTGAGATTGCTACTTGGAACAGTGTGTTTTTAACTTGATTTTGTACCTAGCAGGAGTTAAGCTTTATTTTTCTTTAGTTTGCATTTCAAAATTGGTGCCATTTATCCAATGATTTGATTTTCGTCTTGCATTTATATTGCATTTTGTTGGTTATTCTTTTCATTTGCTGAACAAAATTTTCCCAGATATGTAACATCTTTTAAATATGCATAAATATACAAGCCTTCAATATCAGAATAGAATACTGGTCAGTACACATACCCAATAAAGTATTTGACATTCAAGTATAAATAATTGTATGACCTTGTATTCATCTCTTTCACTTAGGAAGTTGACCATGAAGACCATGCCGCAGTTGTAAGAGTTTTATGTGTAGCCATCAACTCCTGCTGTGCTCATTGGCATATTAAAAAAGCTGAACTTTTAGCCATCTATGTGGTACAGTATGCCAGGTATATTCTTTTATTATATTCCAGTATGCCAAGTTTACAGTATGCCAGGTTTATTCTGCTTTGAATCTGAAGTTCAGATATTGTGAGCATGATTTAAAAACTCAATTTTCCAAGCTTCTTCTTTGGAGATTGATCATACTTTGGTAGACCAAACCAAGATATTTGTTCCAGTTAGGATGTTAGAAAAGTACATGCTTGTCAACAGTTTCCATATGTATTTAAAATATGTAGTAGTTTTTAACCATCAGTATGCACACCCTTTGACATTTGTTGAGGGATACTGAGCACCTATGGGTCTGCCAATAACTAGTGACATGAATGCAAATCTAGGACAACAGACAAAAGTGGTTATAAAAAATCTGAAAGCCATGGAGAGAAAAATATTAAGAACTCTATGGACAGCTGCTAAAATGACTAATGTAGATTGACGTGAGTCTGCTCTGACCGCCATCCTATGACCAATCATATCTCACACCATGCTACAATATAACTCCAGGTGTGGTACTTTAAAGTGGGTTTTCTCTGTTGGTAAAATCTTACAGTTACCTGTCTGTATAAATTTGTGTCCTGTTGAATAATATGCCTACACTTTGGCCGAAATTCAGATGTGTCTGTTCTGCAATTCGAAGGGGCCTAATGGGGATGCAGCATAGTCATGTTCTTGGTGTAAACCACACAGATGACAAAGAGTGGTTAACTTGGTTGATAAGATGATAAGAGCAAATGCAAACAAGCAAAAAACTAATGTAGATGTTACTGAGAATAATCAATGAAAAATAGCATCTTCTGACAAACATTCAAAGAAAGCAGCCATCTGAAATTTTTGGCATGTAATGCAAAGACAGAGGTAAAAACACACTGTAGCTCCAGGAAAATTTGCTGGAAAGAGAGATAGAGGTTGACAGTAAGACAAGATACTAAGCAGACTGACAGCATTGGACGGAAGAATGTCAAAGACTGAGTTCATCGATCACAGGAGCTGGGGGCAGATAGTTGTGGAGATCCATGATTGCTGCTGACAACAGTCATGGCACTTGATGATGTTGATGATGATGATCTAGGAATTGAGCAAGTTAAATGTACTATTATTTATTCATTTTAAAGTGTTTGCTCCGTCACTTTACATTTTGCTTATTTTCCATTGGTATTTTTACATAAGAATATTGAGAAGCTTATATACATTCTGATATAGAAATTGGTTGGTTAAAATTTCTGTTTTTTATTTGTTCTTTGTAAATTTAACTTTTGCAACCATTGAACATGACTACTTTTTTGTCCTTACAGAAATAAATTTGGAGAAAGACATCCCATGTTCATAGAAGCATTACTTCATTTTTGTCACTTTAGTAGTGAATTCAAACAAGACCAAGTTGGACTTCAGGCATCAAAAGTAAGTTGATAGCGATGAGGGAAAAATAAATCTGTAACATTGAATAACTTCAAAGTCTACTAACTCATTGTAGCACACATAGGTGCTGAGTTTCCTTCAGCTCACTCTGAAAATGTTATTTGCTGAAAACTTACACAGCAACTCTGTCATGATCCTGGTACTAAATGCTAGCATATAGTTTTAAAAATTCTTATCGTACCATGAAGTATATTGTGGAATGTGGTGTTAGACCCAGTTCTTTTGGTGGTTGTTTGCCATTTGCACATGATGGGGGATGGGGTCAACATCACGCCAGTCATCTTTACTTCCCAGTTCTTTACTGGTACCCACTGAGACTGGGTCATTCTGAGAGCCATTATGGTCAGAAAAACTCTTACTACCACTGTGGAATTTAAACCATATCACACACGTAAGAAGCGAATGCACAAACCACTATGCTATTGCGGTTCTTAGCGTTCATTGGAGTAACTGGAGAGTTGACTGTACTGGGAGCTGAACACTGTTGGTGGTGCTGATATTGAACTCAATGTAACTAAGCTAAACAAACTGTAACCGATAAGAATAGGGGAAACAATTCTATAAATATTTATATTGAAACTAGACTAGTAGTGGTTCTTATGTTCCATTTTCAGATGTGCACAGAATGATAGATAGAAACCTACAGCTCAGGTTTTGTTATTGTTTCTGAAAGAAACAAAGATAGAAAATGGAATAGAACCATTGTTTGTGTATTTTCATAGATTTGTTATTCCTTTCAAGTAGCTGAAAGTAAAACCTTCACAGGATACACTGTTATCTGTTATTTTGCTTCATGTATCTATGCAGCTTGAAATCAGAAAAATGTCTTGTCAACCATTAGTAACAACTGTTGTAAGAAAGAGAAGATGGAGATATGTTAGGCACACTCTGAGAAATGATCAAAGAATCACAAAGCAGGCATTCAGTAGGAGGGAAATAATTCAAGAAAGAAAGGAGAACTTATGAAAACCCTGAATAGAACTTTACTGAGAGGAACATGAAATATTGGATTCAGTTCCATGGAAGAGATTGAACGAGTTACCCAGAATATAGCTGTACGGAAAACTTGTTTGCAGACCTTATATAACATATAACGATACTAGAGTAATATAATATAATATAAATATATGCAGCTGAATTAAATTTTCTACTAAATAAAATCTTATGAAAAAGTTTACTAGATCAAAGCTTCTTTAGTTTCTAGGTAATAAATATTTACATTTATTAACTGATTCACTACCGGGTTTTTTCGCGTCTGGACGGAATTATATTTTTAGTTTCCAAAATATTGCACACATACTTTAGCTAAACTAAAATATTGTTTATAAATATGATTTCAATTTTAACTTATTATATATCAAATTAAAGATAAATGAATGTACTTTCATAAAATATTTATTGTGTCCAAAAATATAATGTTGTGTTGACTATGCCTGAAAAATATTAGCATGTATTTTAAAAAAATAATGGAAATAGTGAGAACGAATATTCAACTTTTCAAGAGCCTTGATGAACATTATGTAGAATAAATCAGTCTAACTGCTCTCTTTATATATGTAATCCATTTATGAATACACAAACATTAAGAAAATAGTGATAGAATGTATGGTTTATTAACTGTTCACAAAGTAGCATCATGAACATTCATAAAAATCGCTAGTTTTTACGGTCACATGGTATCCTAAAATGATTGATAAACTCCTGTTTCAATTCAATTCTAGCATAAGCCACGCTGCTATGTATTCATTATTATTTACACATCACTTCTAAGCAGTTTCCGGTTAATATAAATCTTCAATCGGAACAAAAAATAATAAAAACTCAACAAAATAGTAATCGTCTTTTGAGCGACTCGTGGGCCAGGCAGATAAGAAATAGTTACACTTGAGTGTTCCACGGTACGGAATCAGTTATGAAGAAGATAGATATGTTGGACATACTCTGATAAGAAATAGTTACACTTGAGTGTTCAGACGGAATCAGTTAAGGAAAAAATAATATAATTAAGTGTTACATCGGAATCAGTTAGAAGGTTTGACATATCAGATAAGAAATAGTTACACTTGAGTGTTAACTGTGCAGGAATCAGCTTAAGAAGAAGATAGATATGATGCATAGCTTGATAAGATATAGTTACACATGCCAGATGCGGAATCAGTTAAGAAGAAGATAGATATGTTGGACATACTCTGAAAAGAAATAGTTACACTTGAGTGTTCCACGAGCGAATCTGTTAAGAAGAAGATAGATATGTTGGACATACTCTGATAAGAAATAGTTACACTTGAGTGTTCCACGGTACGGAATCAGTTAAGAAGAAGATAGATATGTTGGACATACTCTGATAAGAAATAGTTACACTTGAGTGTTCCACGGTACGGAATCAGTTATGAAGAAGATAGATATGTTGGACATACTCTGATAAGAAATAGTTACACTTGAGTGTTCCACGGTACGGAATCAGTTATGAAGAAGATAGATATGTTGGACATACTCTGATAAGAAATAGTTACACTTGAGTGTTCCACGGTACGGAATCAGTTATGAAGAAGATAGATATGTTGGACATACTCTGATAAGAAATAGTTACACTTGAGTGTTCCACGATGCGGAATCAGTTATGAAGAAGATAGATATGTTGGACATACTCAGATAAGAAATAGTTACACTTGAGTGTTCCACGGTACGGAATCAGTTAAGAAGAAGATAGATATGTTGGACATACTCAGATAAGAAATAGTTACACTTGAGTGTTCCAGGCGGAATCAGTTAATAATAATATTTCAAACAGGACTTGCTTGATGCTGCTGAGAAGACATATGGCTGTGAGAGTATACAGGTCGCACAAGCACACCGTGCCATTAGCAAAGCATTGATGTGCATGCATATGCTTGATACAGATGACTATTACACACATGCCTTAGAGGCTGTACGTATATCACAAGCAGTATTAGACCAACACTCTCCACTCTTGCATTATTTTCTGTACACATTTGGTGAGTAAATAAGTTCAAAAACACTTTCCGAGGGGGCATATACTTTGAACCCTTTCAATAAATAGTTTGACAATGGAGGTACAGGCTGTTACAGAGGTGGTGACATGGTTGGCATCTCATAACTACTTTCATGTTTTCATACTCAGTGACTCCTTGAGTATGATTCGTAAAGTCGAAACAGGAATGGTGAGATGAAACTTGATGGAGGTACTGGTACATATAGGGATCAGATAGATCACTTTATTATGTCCCTGTGTGCACAGGAGTCAGTGGTAATGAACAAGATGATAGATTGGCTGACATAGTTACAATATCAGATGAAGCTGCAATGGACCGAAATGACATTCTTAACACATTGAGCTAGTCTATCCAAACAGAAGAGTTTCATGGTTGTGAATCCCAGTTGCTGATCAGAATGAGAGATACTGCTCTTGTAGTTTGATTGGGGACAATCAAAGGCTAGCAGAGCAAACCGTACACAAAACTGGACAGGCGGCAAACCAAGTAGTCCACAAAAAGACCGGTTAGCTGGGCAGATGAAGCTCATCATCCCGGGAGGGCAGGTCGTCTACGGGTCACTGCCCAGAAAGAAAATAGCAACCTGCTGCCTAATGGGTTTCGGCTGGGGACAGTCAAAGGCTAACGGAGAGTGAACCCAGTAAACGCTGGTTGAAACCGAATACACCACTGAAGGATAAGCACCAGAGATCCAAATGGTACTGAAGATTGTGAACGTACATCCCGTTCTTGATGTTAGGCTGTTTATATACCACAATAGAATGATAAAACGGCCTTAAGAACGATCGCGCTAGAGAGATTGAGAGAGATAGGTGTCGATATTGGCGCAGCCCAAAAAGAACGATGTACCAAATATGCAAAAATATTAATCAATCAACATCAAACTGGCATGTTGGAAACTGCTGGATTTGTTGAGGCGGGGATCGAAGCACCTATGAACAAGTTCGATGTGCTACGATGATAGTTCTCATATAACTGATACTTTAACCCACTAGTATCATCTCGCCCAAATTTGGTTGTAATTTTGTTGCCCACAAAACAATGTAAAATGTGCATACTAAAAACCCTACTATGAGACTTATACAATATTACTTCTTCTGCATTTTCTGTCTGTCAGTCATCAAATTACAGCACCAATAGCTTCAGTGAACTGTATCGTTCGCTTCAGGTCATGCAAAATCTGTCTAGTTCAGAAATAGCATAATCTTGGTGTGCCATATTTTCTCCCAATCTACCTTGTAAAGCTGACATGTATTAAGGATGTGGGAGTCTGTGCTGTGGAGGTAAGGTGATTCACCTTTCTCTTTTCTCTATCTCTCCCTATCTCTCTCTCTCTCTCTCTCTCTATCTCTCTCTCTCCCGCAATCATCGCCCAGACCAATGTACCAGATTTCCCCATAAATTCTATTCATGTGGAAATCTGATTCATGCAGTCTTAGCATTGGTGTGTTTTATGTCACATCTTCAGCACCATTAGTAACTCTGATGTTTATCCTTCGGCGATGTGTCCGGTTTCAGCCAGCGTTTACTCGGTTCGCTCTCCATTCTGTAGCCATCTAGTGTTTTTACGGTGTGGGGTAGCTAGCCCCACGCCCAACCTCCTTAGTCGCCTCTTATGACATGTGTGGCAGGTAACAGTGGTTCTATTCCTTACACCCCAATTTGGGCTCCGGTAACCACTCGGGCAATCACCATTCTAGAGCAATCAAAATATTTTTCCAGAGATCTTCAATCTCAATATAGTTAGTCCTAACAGACACGGGCAATAAAACATATGTTGAGCACCTAAAAAAACACTTGACAGTTGAAAGTGAATTTCTAGACAAAATTCTTACTAGACAAAGCTGCTTTGTAGACAAAATTTTTAACAAAATTATTATTTTTTTAAAACAATTCTTGCAAATTTGTCACCATTTAAAAATTACATCAGGAACCCTTTCCGGTGCTATAGATTTCATGCATTGATTCTGAAATCATCCTGTGTGTAAGAAACAGATTGGGGCATATGTGGTTATTAATTGAAGTGCAAGAATGTTGGTCCTGTCAATCAATCAAACTGTTACACAGAGTTAGTTTAATTCTATGGCAGCCATGATGGCAGTGGATATGTTAAAAAATATGTAGCACTTGATAAGTCTGATCGACTTGGGAATTATTATTTCTTCTTCTGCATTCTCACTAGATTGGGATTTTGGATTCTCTAATAAAGGCAGCCGTCTGCCTCAGATTATCAGCGACGCCATACAGTTTGTCTTGGATGCTGGTGTAAGTGGGCCACCTCTTTCTTCTCAGGTCTGCATACTGGGGGCAGTTCTGTAGGATATGTTCTTTTGTCAGACTCGCCAGGCCACAGGGGCACAGGTCATTGGTGCCTATTTTGAATTTAGTGTACACGTGGTGTCTCATTCTGTTGTGACCCGTCCGGAGGCGAAGTATGGCTGTCTGATCCCTTCTGGACAGTTGGTAATATCCATTGTTCTTGTTGTGTTTTGGGCGTTCTCTATCCCATTTTGCTTTGTAGTTATTTGTTTAGATTTTACCCTCTTGCTCATGTTGCTACATCAAATAGAAAAATATTGTCTTGTTTTTTAAATGTTGTCTTATTTTTTGTTTGTAGCTACATTAAATTGTTGTGCAAATTACTATTTTTTCAGCAAATGCTCTACAGTTGAAAGCCCTACGATGCCAACAGGAGGTCTTTGACGCGACACTTCGCTGGGCAGAAACGGAGGCAAAGAAAGCACTAGCTCTTGTAACAGAACTCTTTGGTGAAATTAGTCTAAAATCTGGCCAGATACTGTTACTCCTTGGTCAGATTTACTCTAAAATGAACAAGTATGTCAATGTTTTTAGAATTTGAATAAACGTATAGCTGATTTATGGAAGATATTGCTGATTTATGGAAGAGAATGGGACAGAAATATATGCAGAAGTTATGAGAGAATTTATTTGTTGGTTGGTTGATTGATTGATTGATTGATAGGACCATCATCATTGCACTTTGGTGAGTAATCATGTGTGCTCTGATCTCTTTCTTACACAGGAAGATCTCAGCGACAGTGCACAAACTCCTAGCACGGCGAGGTCCCGATATAATTTCAAAGATGATGAAAATATTCTGAAGGAATTTAATTTATTAATCTGTCTAATGAATTTTGCCAGAGAAGCATCTTTCCAGCCTGCTCTTCTCGATTTTGAACTGTCAAGGGTTCCTTTAAGTGTTCAACTTGAACACGGGACCTAGGTTTTACCATCCGTCTTTGATAAGACTAGAAACTCGATCTCACTGACACTGAGATCAAGGGTCTCTGGAAAAATATCCTGATGCCTCCACAAGGGAGCGAACCAAGTACTTTTGGAAAGAGAGGATTTATTTCAGAGTAAAGAAATGGACTGAATCCCTGGATGGGTCAACAATTCATAGAATGACATTTATCTTTATTCTGGGGCATATGGGTGTCAATGGCAATGAGGGAGCGGACAGACTGGTTGACTCAGCCACCATATCGGAGGGGGGCAGCCAATGGATAGATCTGACATTCTGAACCCCCTCATGGAGTATAGCTGCAAAGTGGACTTTCATCTCAACCAATCCTTGTCAACAGCTAGAATGCAGGAACTTGGATTGAAGTTTTGAGTGGTCAGAAAAGAGCAGCACAACAGACATATGAGCCAATGGATAGATCTGACATTCTGAACCCCCTCATGGAGTGTAGCTGCAAAGTGGACTTTCATCTCAACCAATCCTTGTCAACAGCTAGAATGCAGGAACTTGGATTGAAGTTTGGAGTGGTCAGAAAAGAGCAGCACAACAGACATATGAGTAGGCTGAACAATCAACATTGAAAAGGTACGACTAGTCGCTGGATGCTGTTGGAAATTTTGCAAAGAAGATTGAAGCACCTTTGGACATGTCCTGAGTGCAAACTGTTAAAGAAATAGTTAGTTAAATTCTACGACAGACAGTCTTTATTTGCTATTGTATTTGGCCAGAATATTTGCAGGATTCTTCTGAAACATTTATTTTGGAATGTCTCTAGTTTCAGTATAACATTGTGGCTCATTTTCCAGCACTCACTAATTTATAATAACTCACCCAGGACACTGCTTCTTTATATTTTAAGTTTTGTTTGAAGATTCAATCGTTTGGCTTTCCTGATATTGTTGACCATGGTGAAAGTTTGACTCGCTTTCTTGATTTTTTTCCAAAGATGCAATTTTCAAAATCACCACCCTAATACTGCATTTCCCAGGTATACGAGCTCCTAAACTTTTTCTATGATTTCATTTTATAACATAATTGGGTTTTCTCAATTTTTAGTTTGTCATCATTATTTTTGTTTTTGCAGTAATAGTTTAAAGTTCTATTTGTTTGAACTGTTCTGAAAGTCTATCTATTTCCGTTTGAGAATCCTTGTTTATGTTATTCAAATATCAGTACATGTTTTAAAAGTTTCCATAAGTGTTAGCATGGACACATATTTTATAAATACATATTTCTTGATATTTTTGCTTTACATTCTTCTTCTCTTCCCCCATTTACATCTTTATAGCAGTGCTATGAACGAAATGTAGTGATCATGTGTGTGTGTGCTTGTTTTAACCCTTTAGCTGCTAAGGACGTATATATACGTTTTCCCCGTTCACTTCTAAAGACACATTAACACGTCTGTTATTATCTCTCCTCTGTGAGCTAAAGACGTGTTAACACGTTATACATTGCTACTGTCACTGCTATAGGCGTACATTCACGTTTGTGACCTAGAAACAAAGAGTAGCTATTTTTAGCTCAGCGTCGGAAAGTATGTGAGCGAAAGGGTTAAGGAACTTTGTAAGCTGTTATTAATTTTTTAAGGCTGTTCTTGATGCAGTCGTTCTATATTTTATGTTGTCTTCCTCTTGTTCTGTACTTGTTATACTTGTTCAGTGTGGATCTTTGTGGTATTCGATACAAGGGCATTTTTGTTAGGTGTCCAAACCAAGGTATCCAAACCATTTAATCTGTTGTACTTTTATGAATTGCTTGACTGGTTTCACATCTAGTCTTTTTCTTTCTTCATTTCTAATTTTGTCTCTTATTGTTCCTCCTGCAGCTCTTCAAAGGCACTTCATCTCCGTCGTTATTATTTTACAGTAGAAATATTTTTTATCTAATTGTTAGTATTCTTGACTATACTGCATATCTACCTGTGTACATATATTAATTTGTACAACTTGATATATTTATTTTACTTTTGGCTTCACCAAACCAGGATAAATGTTGCTGAGAAATGTCTGAAACAAGCTGTAGACTACATGAAGCTTTGCCAACCATCTTCCAGCTATTACCTACTACAGGGCATGGCAAATCTTGCAAACTTTTATACAATTGTTCTCAAACCAGATCTTGCAGTTCCTCTGTTCCAGTTTATTGTGGATCATGCAGGTATTTTGTAAACAACTCCTCTCTTCTTCTTCTTCTTTGCATTGTTCTTTATGACAATTTTAATCACTCTTTGTGATATGTTTGATCTTTGCCAAGAACGTGTATACGTTGCACATTGCTTTGATAGGGTCCTAAATGCTTAGACTTCTACATGTTTAGGACATGTGCATCCAATTTCATCCAAACCTCCTTAGTCGCCTCTTACGACATGCGTGGCAGGTAACAGTGGTTCTATTCTTTACACCCCAAATTTGGGCCCGGTAACCACTCGGGCGCGTAAACAACTATTATCCTTCTTCTTTAGCAATCCCTGGTCATTCGCTTAGTTTACTGGGGACAACAAACTGGGCAGTCTGCTTCAGGTCTGGCAGGTTTACCCAAAGCTTAGTTTTCAGGTTGACTGGGCATCGACATATGTTGCTTCTTAGCTCACCTAGAAGAGGACAATCATGCAGGACATGCTTTGGTGTCTGTTCCACCTATAAGTGTCTGTAACTATTATCCAAAATCAAACTTCGGGGGGGTTCTTTGTGGCAAAGTCATCAACACATTTGCTTTATGTTTTAATAGCTGTATGTTCAAACTCTGACAGCATTATTTGGTTCATTAATTAATTTTTTCAGGACATACCTAAGATTGTTGCTATGACTACTAAGTTCATGCTTTGTGCAATACTCTCGACAGGTGATGTCGCATTTCTGTGAAATGAGGCGATACAGTGCCATCTTGGGAAGCTCGATGCAATGAAGTCATTCCGTCTCCTTTGAACCTTTGTTGAACATAGATTTTATTGTCTGTAGAAAAAAGAAGAAACAGAAATGTAGTTTACATAGAAGCTTATGAGGGACAAAACTGAACAAATAGTAGTAGAGTAGTAGACTGAGATCTAAGACGCAGGGATGGAAGTGATAGAATTCAGCATCGGAGAACCAGTGCTTCTTTTTATTCATTTGTTCTAGTGTAACCTCATATAAACTACTTCTTATGATTTGAGTGTATATGCTGATGCTAGTTCACAGAGAAGCTGAAATATTGGAGCCTTTCTTCTTCTTCTTCCATTCGCATACTATGAATTCAGGCATAGTCAGGGCACCTGGTATATCACTTCTGATTGATTTTTTCATGAAGACCTGCTTTCCCTGTTATCAGTGTTCCCCGCCATACAGGCATACATTCTCGGACTTCAGAGGTACTTAAGCTGTTCAAACCAGAACATTCTATCTTAGAATCAGAACCATTATTGACAAAGTCCTTGATAAGCATATAAGTAGTAGCCCTGATAACATAATACATCTGGTTAAATAAGTATGAATTGTAGAGAGAAGACAATCCAGTCCCAAAAATGGTGTACTTAAAACAGATATATCTGAACAAAAGGCACTGATATCGCAGTAGTCTGGCTTCATCTTAGTTTTCTAATTTTGTTTTGGAATTTCCATTTGTTGACATGTCTGCACTAAAGTGTGAATGTTATAACAATTACTGCACCTAATTGGATGAATACTGTTTAATTGTTCGGATTTGAATTTTTAAAATGTTTGTTTAAATCAACCCTTTGTTAAAAACTGTATTTGATAAATATTGCTAACACGGTGTATCATAAATTTGTCCTGTCATCTCCCTACAGAGTCCACTGGCAGGTACTTAAAGTGGGTGCATGAATGTTTTGAGGATTTAATCCAGCTGTATGAGTATCTTGGACAAGAGAATAGTGCAGAGGTCGTAAAAGGAGAGCTTACCCATTGGCTGAAAGCTAATCCAATGAATAGCAAGCCCATTGATTATGCCAGTTTAAAGATGGAACCTGCATCTTTCGATACTTTTGTAGATAGAATAGATATATGGGGAGCTGCGGTGCAGAAAGTTATAGCTATTGAAACGGAGATGGAATCTATTGTTTGAGATAGAAGTGAAGTTATGGAGGGAACAAATAGATTTAGAACTAGCATAGTAGTGTTTGTGTTAACTTTGCTGTGTGTTTCATCTTCTAACGTTGTTTTAGTAGTTCAGTAGTATCATGACAAAAGTGGGTACAACAACAGTACTGAACTTAATCAAGAAACAACAAAATAACGTTCTGCCACATAAGCAGATTACCAACAGACAGTGTCCCTCAAAGAGCAATGCTACTCCGATACAGTGGATACAAAGCAAAAGGCTGTCCATGTAAAAGATGGACATAAGAAATAACAGAGGTGTTGTAAAACACTATTCATGAAACGCACAAAAAAGCCCATTCTATAAATCTTTTCTTATCCTTATGCTGTGAGACAAAACTAGGTTAGATAAAAGAAGAAAAAAGTATGAAAGACAAAATAGAATGGTTTAGTCATCTTATGAGAATAAGACCTAATTTACCACTTATTTTGCTATACGTAGTCTGATCTGAGACCAAAGGCCGTCAGTGGATTGAATGAAAGAAATCTTGATCTTGCAAATGTAAAACTCAACTGGTAATTAATGACTTGCATTTTCTCAATTAAAAAAATTACTATCCATATAATAGTTTTATTTATATGCTAATTTCCTGTTCATTAATCATTATTGTATACGCGTTAGATTCATGTTCATTAATCAATATTTATAATAGATTTACTGTTCATTAATCAATATTTATATCGTTAGATTTCAATGTTCATTAATCTATTTATATCGTTAGATTTCACTGTTCATTAATCAATAGTTATATCGTTAGTTTCACTGTTCATTAATCATTATTTATATACGTAGATTTACTGTTCATTAATCAATATTTATATCTAGATTTCACTTTCATTATCAATATTTATATACATTAGATTTCACTGTTCATTAATCATTATTTATCTACTTAGATTTCATGTTCATTAATCAATATTTATATACGTAGATTTCACTGTTCATTAATCAATATTTATATCTTGATTTCACTGTTCATTAATCAATATTTAATATTTAGATTTCATTTTTAATCAATATTTATGTAATTTACTGTTCATTAATCAATATTATATCGTAGATTATGTTCATTAATCATTATTTA
Source organism: Arion vulgaris (assembly GCA_020796225.1). Taxonomy (NCBI): domain Eukaryota; kingdom Metazoa; phylum Mollusca; class Gastropoda; order Stylommatophora; family Arionidae; genus Arion; species Arion vulgaris. Next base: position 5,788,986 of record CM036763.1, read on the forward strand.
TATAGTAGATTTCATGTTCATTAATCATTATTTATATACGTTAGATTTCACTGTTCATTAACCATTATTTATATACATTAGATTTCACTGTTCATTAATTAGTCATTAATTCATACTTTATTATTAGTATGGTGGTATCTGTGACTAAGTGGTTACGCCTTTGCAGTGTCTTCCGAAGTTTGTGAGTTAGAATCCGGACATGCGATTCTATTTGCAGTGCATTTTTCCAGAGACCTCTAGGATTGTTGCCAGAGCTACGGAATTCGTGCTTTGTGCATACTCTTGGCAGGTGACATGCCATTTCTTCGTAGACGGACTGAGCCAAATGGGGTAAAAGCCAGTGCAACAAAGTCAATCCTTTGGCTTTATACCTTTTTTAAAATTGTATTAATAAATCTACCATTTCTCTATTTCAAGTAAATTACTTATTCTTTAACAATTAACTCAATTACAATTTTAAGTTTCCTCAAAACTTGTGATTTGTTTGTGATTTATTTCATCAAAGATTGAATTGTTTCCAGAATCATTATTTTGTTAATTTGAATTTAATGTTTTAATAAATAAAATGTGACTACGGAACGTGTGTCAAATTGGTAACTAATGTGTATCCATGTACCCAATGACAAATTGGTTAGATAGCTGGTTTGTCTATACTGCATGGAGGAAAGATTAATGGTAAGCAGATAGTGACATAATTAGAGGAAACATTAAGATGTCAACAAAGAGTAGAATGCACGACCATGGCAAATGACAAATGTTTTGTAAGAGGGTATTAATAGCGAAGATGAAAACACTATGCTAGTGACTGTGCTGTAGAAATTCTAGGAATCTAGGCCAGCTTGACGAATAAGGAATGTTGGTGTACAGTGAGGGATTAGAATACAGGAGACCCTAATACTTTACTTGAGGATTTCTCTCTCATGTCGATCCCCGCCTAGACTGATAAACCAAATTTTATTGTGAATTGTAGTTGTTTTTAGGGACTCCGTCACTCCGTACAGCTTCTCATGAAGCTCTGTGTTATAGGGCCAGGTTTTGCTTCTCAAGCCTGCTAACAACTGGCAGTCTTGCAGTATGTGCTCTGCCGTCAAGTCCGCCTTTTCACAGTGGCACAGGCTAGCTGTGCCAATTTTGAATTTGTTGAACATGTGGGCCCGAAGCATATTATGGCCAGTACGGAGACAGAATATAGCAACTTGTTCACTACGGGATAGACCATAGTACCCATCCTTGCTGCCGTGTTGTGGGTGGTATTTCGACCATTTTTGTTTTGTATTTCCAGCCGATGGTTGTTCTGGCCTCCTCATAGCTGATCTCGTGATCAGTCTATGGTAGTCGCCCACCTTCTTTAGCTAACTTGAGGATCTAAATTACAAACACCTCTGAAGTCAGAGTAAGGCTTGTCTGAATGGAGAGAGAAACTGGGTAAAAGAAAAGCAAGCACCCTCCACCCCGCAAAAATCAGTCAAGAGGCACCATGACTACAACTGAATTTATAGCGGCCAAATGAAAGGAAAAAGTGTTTTCTTACAGTTGATCATCAATGTATAGATCTAACATGATTGATTGATGAGACTGTCATCATTGCACTTCGATGAGTAGAGTAACCATAAGTGCCCTGATCTCTTTCTTACATAGAAAGACCTCAGCTTCAGAGCACTAACTCTGTAGGACCGGTAAGGGTCCCCAATGTAATTTTGAAGATATTTTGTAGAAATTTAAAAAAAAATCTTTTCTAATCTAACCTAATCAATCAGTAGAATAGTTTCAATAGAATTGTTAGAATTCCATATAATGATCCATTTTGTAACTATAAACCAAGTGTTAAATAAATGTTTTACAACCAAGTGTTCATTTGGTTTTTTTTTTTTGGTATACCACTAATTAACCCTTTCGCTGCTACATACTTTCTGAAGGCTGAGCTAAAAATAGCCACTCTTTGTTTCTAGGTCACAAACGTGAATGTACGTCTATAGCAGTGACAGTAGCAATGTATAACGTGTTAACACGTCTTTAGTTCACAGAGGAGAGATAATAATAGACGTGTTAATGCATCTTTAGAAGTGAATGGGAAAACGTATATATACGTCCTTAGCAGCTAAAGGGTTAAGATGACATCTTAATATATAGGACTGGATCAGATAGACAAGAAATGATTGAAGACATTCAATGGACATTCTGTACCTCTCACATTTGGTGTACAGAGTCACGCTCTCAGGTCAATCCTGAGAAAGAGCATGTATGTTGTGTTGATCTTTAAATAATTCTAGTCAGGGCTGACCTACTTAAGTCACCTTTGCTGGGCAGGCCTATCAAGCTCTATCTCAGGGTAACCTTTGAAACATCATGTTAAACAACCGATACAGTGTTGCAAGTATGGTCTTGCAGCTCTCAGTTATAGTAGCTGCACACCTTGAGCAGCTAGTACTTGTTCTTGTGTTCTATCAAATGGTTATGTCTGGTAGATTACGGATTTTATCAATCTCACAATATCATGATAACAATGTGAATGAATGAAACGTATTCAAAATGAAGGCATTTGTATAGTCCTTGGCTGCACTAGAGACACCCTCATTGTGAAAATCAGATATATACGTGGCATTTTATCACATGTTTTTGTAACACTATTGCTAAAACCAAAGTATGTGTGGGTTATTGCTGATAAGAGCCACCCACTGAACAAGAATACTAATGATATTAAGGGTTTCTAGAGGATTACATGGATCTACTGTCCTAGACATGCGGATGTTTGTGGCAATGAGGGAACAGACAGGCTGCCCCAACAGCATCGTTCATTGGAGATTTATAGATGGATAGGGCGATGACTACTATTGTTCTCTTAGAGATCACCTGTTGGATAAAGACACTAAAATTGATAGCAAATCTATCCAAAGATTTAAGAAATGTGAAATTATATTTGTACAAGCAGAACTGTATATCTGATTGGGGGCATGACAAGTGTGTTTAACCAGCGAACCATGGGAACCATCAGTATGTATACACTCCGACATCCGTTGGGAAAGACTATGCACCTATGGGTCTGTCCGGAGTACTGTGGCGTCAGTTCAAGAACCAAATAAATATAAATAATTTAGGCTGTGTTCAACACAAAATAGCACAGCACTACACTCATATTTTGTTGCTTTAGAACTTATAGAAAAAAATGTGTTTGACCAATGACTGGCTTGTAACTCTAGAACATCATACAGCACAAGATGTGTTTGACCAATGACTGGCTTGCTACTCTAGAACATCATACAGCACAAGATGTGTTTGACCAATGACTGGCTTGTTGCTTTAGAACATCATACAGCACAAGATGTGTTTGACAAATGACTGGCTTGTTGCTCTAGAACATCATACAGCACAAGATGTGTTTGACCAATGACTGGCTTGCTACTCTAGAACATCATACGCACAAGATTGTTTGACTCAATGACTGGCTTGTTGCTCTAGAACATCATGAAGAGCGACAAGACTGGCTGTTGCCGCTAATGACCAATGACTGAGCTTGTTGCTCTAGAACCATAGAAGATGTGTTTGACCAATGACTGGCTTGTTGCTTTAGAACATCATACAGCACAAGATGTGTTTGACAAATGACTGGCTTGTTGCTCTAGAACATCATACAGCACAAGATGTGTTTGACCAATGACTGGCTTGTTGCTCTAGAACATCATACAGCACAAGATGTGTTTGACCAATGACTGGCTTGTTGCTTTAGAACATCATACAGCACAAGATGTGTTTGACCAATGACTGGCTTGCTACTCTAGAACATCATACAGCACAAGATGTGTTTGACAAATGACTGGCTTGTTGCTCTAGAACATCATACAGCACAAGATGTGTTTGACCAATGACTGGCTTATTGCTGTTAACATTTACTCACAGACCAGAAATTAATTTACAAACCAGCATTCACTCAGATAAAAAAAAGATCAGTTTTCCAGTTTCAAGATGGAAGGTGTTGTTTTCTTCATACTTGCTATGGTCGGTTGATCTGAGGCCTAATAATCCTCTATTGTGAAAACCCCAGTATTTAGGAAACAGAAAATGGAGTGACTTCGCTTTGAACAACACAGTCAGAGATAGAATACAGCAACACAGTGAGAGATAGAATACAGCAACACAGTCAGAGATAGAATACAGCAACACAGTGAGAGATAGAATACAGCAACACAGTCAGAGATAGAATACAGCAACACAGTGAGAGATAGAATACAGCAACACAGTGAGAGATAGAATACAGCAACACAGTGAGAGATAGAATACAGCAACACAATGAGAGATAGAATACAGCAACACAGTGAGAGATAGAATACAGCAACACAGTCAGAGATAGAATACAGTAACACAGTAAGAGATAGAATACAGCAACACAGTAAGAGATAGAATACAGCAACACAGTAAGAGATAGAACACATTCACTCACAGACCAGCATTTACTCAATGAGAAATTCTGCACAATCAATATACTTTAGAACAAACACATAAGCTGGAGATTTTTTCTCTAGTTTACTTGATGAAATCCTGACAGCAGGTAAATGCTTGTCCACATAAAATAGTAAAACTGTGTGTATGTTACAGTTGAGACAAGAAATAAAAAGTTGCGTGTATGAACTACAATAGAAAATATCTTAATATATAGACAGGACACAAACGAAAAATTTCAATAAATATTTATAATATCCATTAATTGTATTAAAAACCAATGTTCAGATCTATAATTCAAGTACTTGTGGGCACATGTTCTTCTTCTTCCTGTGTTCACCCACTATAAATTCATGTGTTGCCAGGGCACCTAGTATAGCGCTTCTCTGACTGATTTTTGCATGAAGGCCTGCTTTTCTTGTTATCAGTATCCACAGCAATACAGGTGTGCCTTCTCCAACTTTAGAGGTTGTGTTCCACATCTTCTTCTTCTTGCAAATGCCCAATATTAATTCAGGTGTAGTTAGGATGCTTGGTATGGCACTATTAACTAATTTTTGCGTGAAGGCTTTTCCTTTTTTTTTTATCAGTGTCCCCAGCCTCTCCGACTTCAGATGTTGCGTGCACGTTTAAGTTATATCTGTTCTTGGCTCTCTGCGGTACTATGTGGATGTCTTACTTACTCAAGTTAAAATACAGAAAAGTAAAGTAAGGTAGTTTTACAAAGAACAAAAACAAGGCACAGTGATGTTTAGAGCAAAAATCAAGCAAAGAATACAAGAACAACACAGAATATAAGATGGTTGTATATGAAACAGAGCATAGACACAATGAAACAATAGGTTTATTCCCAACTGCTGTAAACAGTGCAAATGTATAACTAAAAACAAGTAAATGTAAAAACAATTACAAACATAATTTGTAAAAAAATATTATAATAGCCGGCCATCACAAACGATGATGGCAACAGCCTCAGATGTGTGTGAGGGTTAGACTGTGAGTCCAATGGAACGCAATCTCCTACTACAGGTGGGGCATACATGATCAAAGTTAGACATATGGATGTTGTGTGTTCTTTCGTTTCCGCAGCCACTATCTCTGAGCCTCCATAGTACAACAATTCTTAGCTGTGCAATTCTCAGCTGTGCAAGTTCCTTTTGTTTTTCAAATAGATGGAGAATGAGAAAAGAAGGAGATATATTGGACATACTTTGAGAAGAAATCATTAAAGAAAACAGATCGCCCAAGTGGTTACCGGGGCCCACATTTGGGGTATAAAGAATAGAACCACTGTAACCTGTCACACATGTCGTAAGAGGCGACTAAGGAGATTTGGCTGAAATCGGATGCACATGTCCTAAACGTGTAAAAGTCTATGTGTTTAGGGTCTACCAAACCAATGTGCAACGTATACACGTTCTTGCAAAGATCAAACATATCACAAAGAGTGATTAAAATTGGTCGTAAAGAACTGAACACAAAGAAGAAGAAGAAGAAAACAGACATTGAAGTTGGAAGAAAAGGGTTCAAGAAAGATAGACTGCTCTAGGGAAACCCTGAAACAAACTTTACCGAGGTGACAAATATCTGACCTAATTCCATGGAAGATATTTAGTGAGTTGCCAAGGACAGAGCTTTATGGAGTAATTACTTGCAAGCCTTATGTAACGTATAACAGTACACAAGGAATACATATATATATATATATAATACTTTGTATTTTCATATTTAACCTTTGGTACTTAGTTTTTACTCCCATTTTCCTTTTATCTTTTTCAAGTAAAGCAGTCTGAAGAAAGGTGTTAAAAGTTATCTGATCATGTCTCTACACTGAACCTAATTCTAAGCAGAGGTACATAGCTGCACCACCAAAGTCTGAAACTCTCTGTCTTTCAATACTTTCTGTCTCAGATATTCATCTTTCATATTTAATATATTCATAACAATATTTTAGGTATCAGTAGTATGGAATTTTGATTTTGTTCGATTAACTATTCGCTACATATAAAGAATGTATGAAGATGCAACTGAAAATAACTAAATAACTGTATTCTTTAAAAAATATATATATATATATATATAACTTCTACTATTTACCAAAGCATACAATGACATCAAATGTTTACTCAGTTTTACAATATGAAGACATCATTTTTTTTTTAAATGTATGTAAAAAACAAAATTTGTTTAAAAATCTATTGTAGCCAAATTTTGATGTGGAGACGGTACAAGCTGATGATGACATATATCAAGTAGAACATAATTTCAGTAAGATATACATGCCAACTAGAAAATAATTTCAGCATATGCCAGCAAGAGTTGGAAAATAACTAATAAAGATATAGAAAATAAGTTGAATGCATTTGAAAATAGATGTCTGTGAAAAACAATGAACATAAAATGGGACAAATTTAGGAGAGGTGATAAAGTCAAGCGAAATATCTGGTCAACTACAAGTAAAAACCGTTACAAGAAAGAGAAATGGAGATATGAGAATAAATTATCAAAGAATCACAAATTAGACATTTAAGTGAGAGGAAATAGGCTGAAGAGAGAAAGAACACTAAAGAGAAACTCTGAAATGAACTTTACAGAGAGAGGTCAGAACTATTGAACTCAACGATATAGAAGAAATTGAACACGTTGCTCAGGATAGAGCAGTAGGGAAAAATTTCTTTCAGGCCATATGTAAAGTATTACGGTATGAAAGGAATCTAATCACAAAGAAAGTATGTTGACCAATAAGATTAGCACTAGAAATTGACAATCGGCAAGTCTGTACATCACAAAAAGTTTTTTAAAAGTGTAAATATTTCTTACAATCACAAAAAACGTGTAGCACCTTAGAAATGAAAATTTATATGACATCAAATATTTCACATATGACACATTAGCACAAAATCAGTTGGTAATCAGGTTGTTGGTAAACATTGGATATTCTTCGTTTGTTTGTCTGTCATCACACTACTCCCAGGTTGTAGCACAGTGCCGCAGTCATCTCTATTTGTCCTGTGTTTCTAAGATTACTCGAGTGATGGATTTCTGCATATTTTTCCCATGATTCTGAAACTCCACCTATCCATATTTTCCTTGATCTTCTCATCTTTCACCCTGATGTTTTGCTCTAGAAGTCTTGTGAGATCTGGCAGCATTCTTACTAGGTTGCCAAACCATTTTGTTGTGTTTTTCGTTGTAATTCATACAGGACCTTGTTCCAATATTTCTTATGCTGGTATTTGTGACTCTCTTTTTTGTATTGTTGGTGAACTTTCAAAGACATCACATTTCACATGCAGTTATTTTCTATAACTATCATTATTAGTAATGATGATTCAACAACTAAACTAAACTTGGAAGTGTATCAAGATCTCTTAATGTAAAATGTTAGAGATTTTGTAGTACTATATCATAATATATGACGGTGATATGTCAAGTTCTCTTCCTTGCTAACCTTTCCCAGATGGTTCAATCTTATTATAACATTAAATTATAAACATGTAACAACTATAGGCATGATCTATCATCCTGTAACAAAGATGTTAATTTTCTACAACTTTCAAACACTGCATTGCTTGAAAGATAAGGACACAGGACCTTTTCGATGAAGAAAGAAAAACACTGAAATATGAATAGTGACACTTGAAGCCTCAGAATTAGTCAAATCTGACGGACTTTGATATGACTGAACAGATCTGAGACCATGCTATAACTTAGTAGATGTGATACTATAAAGTGATGTTTCATGTTTCTGTAATTTCACAGCAAACCAACTGTATAAATTTGTGCACTATTAGACAATATTCTCTCAAGTTATCAGTGTTGGGTTACGGCTAACAAAACACACAAATCTATAAATATGACTCGGTTACAGAAACTGAAATAAAAAACTGGCAGTGTTAGAAACAATGGCATCACTAAGTTGCACTAGAAACTCTGCATTAAAAACATATAAATGTTCGTGATAAGTTGTAGTCCCATGTTCTATTGGGGAAAAAAAAGAAAAAATTGTTTGATTGATTGGAACACCATCATTGCACTTTGATGAGTAACCATGTGTGCTTCTCCAATCTCTTTCTTGCACATGAAGATCTCAGCGGCAGTGCACAAACTCTGTAGCACCAGCAAGGGTATCCGTTGTAATTTAGATGGTGAAAATATTTTGTAGGAATTTTTATTTTTCATCAGAAAGATAGATTTCAAACCTGCACATCCATATCTTCATGCTTATCCTAGTTTTACTGTCCTGCATATTAGCTGTTTTTGTGTTAATGTATCACAGACGGTGGCACACTCAAGCGGCCAACAACAAGACCATAAAACTACTTGTAGTGCTGTAGTGATTAGACTACATTGAAGACAAGACAACTGTATCTTATACATCACACAATATACTATTTATATAATTGTTACATATAAACATAGCACACAAAACAAAAGCTGTGTAAATTGAATACATTCAGCTCAACTTCAAACACACTTCCTGCACTGTGCGTAACAAGAACTACACATGTAATAAGCTAGATAAATAAAGACACATTTGTTTAATAGTAATTAGCATGCATCTTTCATTAGCATGCGTCTGTCATTAGCATGCATCTTTCTTTATGTCTGTCATCATCTTAGTCACAAAACAAACATATATCAGAAATGGGATCTTAAATACAGAAAAAAGAAACTTCAAGTATAAAAAAAACTAGTGTTACTGCCTGTAATACCGCTTTTTAGGTCGGTGTAGGACAGGTGGGAACATGAGCCTGAGGAATTGAATGACCGCACAGCTAGTGCAGTCATTACAAAAATGTTTAGATTATAATTGTTCATTATGCCCCCAACAAGAAAAAAACTCATTGGCCTTACCGGGATTGAACCCAGGTCTCCGAATAGGAGCCTGCGCTCTAATCTACTTTGGTCAGACGCTCCACTACTTTCAGTATTACTTTCTTAAAATTGTTGTCATTTCTCTATCATTTCAAAATGGATAGTTCATTTGCCTTTATAAGTTGTATGAAACTCAATACGTGTTGTGAGATATTATTCACATTGTATTTATTTCGATGGAATGTTGTTTACTTTCTGTGACAAAACCATTTCAGTATAACACTATAATTATACAAGTTTCATTACCAGTAACAGACAACTCCATAACATTACAGCATTCTGGAGGTGATAAAGACCTCACAGTACTAGGCCTTATCACATGGAGGTGAGGTCACCTGTTATTTTTCTTGCTAACTTTTTCAGTCACTAGCTCAAGAGATTAGGGGCTCTCATGACGTTTGCCTGTTGTTCTGAAAGTTGGGGTTCGAATCGGGGCTGAGTCACATGTGCAATTATTTCCCGAGATCACTAGGATTGTTGCTGCAGCTAAGACGATTGCACTTTGTGCAACACTCTCAGGAAGCACCCATATGAGGAAACCCGGAGATATAAAGTCAATCCTTCGTCTTCAGACGCTTTTTTAAAATTCAGGTTATCATGTTTTTAGTTCCAGACTGAGCCAGAAAGTGATCCCTGACTCTTATGGTTGTGAAGCAAGTGGTCTAACTACTTGATTAAATGCACACTCCTCTGTGTATATATATATCTGTTATCCTGCTATTCCAATATATTCCAAAAATCAATACTATTATATCTACAAAATTTCCTGCAGCCTTTTCAGACCTTAGGGTATAAGGTCACTTCACATTTTTAGACCTTTTCATTTTCTGTGTCTAAGGACGAAGGATTGATTTCATTGCGCCAGGTTTTACCCAATATGGCTAGGTTCCTCTCCTAGAAATTGCAAGGCACCTGCTGAGAGTATTACACAAAGCACAAACTCTCCGGCAACAATCCTAGGTGTCTTTGGAAAAATATGCACTCATGAACAGAATGTTGCCGCCCAGATTCAAACCCACTACCTTGAAAATGCATGACAAAGGCTTAACCATTTAGCCACAGAGACTGTGTTAATATAGGACATAAGAAGATGTGGCAGTCCTCTACAGATGTATACCATAAGATGACTTGATATTTCATGTAGTTTAAAACATTCAAAGTAGAGTATGACTTCTGACTCTCCACAACAAAGAAAATACAACAAGAAATGACCATAATTATACAAACAGGAACACAGAACAAAGCATTGGCATTTCTCAAATAATCACCATTTGTTCATAAGCTATGTACATATTTATTTTAACCCATTAGACCGAGCTGTGTATAACTAATATGATTACAATATATGTTACAAGTAAGCGTTACAAACATTCATTTCATATGAACAACAAGTTACATATAAGTTTACATAGTACTACTTCATATTAACTGTTTATGTCATCTACTTCTTCTTTCCTCTAATCCTGTTTTCCTCACAGAGTCAGAATAAGAAAAGATTTCTACAACAGGTTTTTGTGTGAACTTCATAAATAGTATTTTTCACAGTCTGTTATTTCTAAGGTCCACCTTTTGCTTTGTATCCATATCTGAGTAACATTGCTCTTTGTGGCGCATGTCTGTTGGTTATCTGCTAATGTTGCCGAACTATTTAAATTGTTGCATCTTGATGAAGTTCAGTATTGATATTATACACGCTTTTTCCTGATGTCTTCATTTCTAAACAGGTCTCTTCTTGATACTCCCAGAATTCTGTGTAGACATTTCATCTTGATGTTATCATCCTTGCAATATTTGAATGTTTGTTCGGTTCAGATCTTGTGATTGATATTCTAGTAGATTGCACAACCCCATGCATTTTCCATCTTCAAATATAGCAACTATCTCAATATATTCATGCTGTGGCCAAGCATTGATGGTTGGCACATCATTTATTTCTACCATATATTACAAGTCTATATATATATATCTATTGTGCCTTTTGAAGCACATTGTTCTAGTATAAACATTTTTTATATGTCACATTATTGTAGATTAAACATTATTCTATGTCACATTGCTATAGACTAAACATTTTTCTATGTCACATTACTATAGACTAAACATTTTTCTGTCACATTATTGTAGACTAAACATTTTTCTGTCACATTATTGTAGAGTAAACATTTTTCTATGTCACATTATTGTAGACTAAACATTATTCTATGTCACATCGCTATAGACTAAACATTTTTCTGTTACTTTATTGCAGTATAAAAAAATTCCATGTCACATTATTGCAGTCTAAACATTTTCATGTCATATTATCTAGTATAAACATTTTCCATGTCACATTATTGTAGACTAAACATTTCATGTCACATTATTGTAGATAAACATTATTCTATGTCACATTGTTGTAGACTAAACATTTTTCAACATCACATTAATGTAGACTAAATATTTTTCTATGTCATATTATTGTAGACTAAACATTTTTCTTATGTCACATTATTGTAGACTAAACATTTTTCTGTCATATTATTGTAGACTAAACATTTTTCTATGTCATATTATTGTAGACTAAACATATTCGAAAAAAATCATCATCTAAAATATATTCCGCAGTTGTTTTTCATTTATAAGAAAATATTTCCTCAAATGTTTTCTTTCTTGCTGCAGATAAACTATTCTAAAACAGTAACATTTCTGAAGATAAGGCACTTTACCGAGTTTCTCACCATCTGTTATATGGACAAGTCACTAGAACATTTACATCGAACATTTAAAGAAGCATAGATATATGAAACGTACACAAATATATGAGTTGTGTAAATAGGTGCCCATCAAAGACACATGAATTGAACAGCTGCAATAAAGATAGTTTGAGTATAAGAATATTATACAATCTCAATACAGAAAAACAGATTGTGATCAAAGCTAGACAACAGCACACACCTTACAATACTATATATGTAAGTTTATTACAGTATTTTCATGTGAGAAAATGAAAGAACATTTTGTTATTTTATAAATAAAATAGGCTTTTTAAAAAAAAATGTCTTTAATCTATTTATTTTTTATTGATATGACTTTTAATCCGTTAACTGGGTATAATATAGACCTTACGTCATGGAGTAACGCTGACTCACTGGTTATGACATAGATATATGTCAATGGAATAACTGTGACTTACTGAGTATGATGTAGACATACATTATGGAGAAACACTGACGTCACTGAGTATTACATGATTCTACATCATGGATTTTCTCTGCCAAATATCTCCTCAGTGGGATGTAGACACATTATGGAGAAACACTGACTCGCTGGGTATGACATGATTCTACATCATGGATTTTCTCTGCCAAATACCTCCTGGGTGGGATGTAGACATACATCATAGAGAAAGACTGACGTCGTTGGGTATGACATGATTCTACATCATGGATTTTCTCTGCCAAATATCTCCTCAGTGGGATGTAGACACATTATGGAGAAACACTGACGTCGCTGGATATGACATGATTCTACATCATGGATTTTCTCTGCCAAATATCTCCTGGGTGGGATGTAGACATACATCATAGAGAAACACTGACGTCGTTGGGTATGACATGATTCTAAGTCATGGATTTTCTCTGCCAAATATCTCCTGGGTGGGATGTAGACATACATCATAGAGAAACACTGACTCGCTAGGTATGACATGATGATTCTAGATCATGGATTTTCTCTGCCAAATATCTCCTGGGTGGGATGGCTCAAATTAAAACAATCAACTGTTACCATGACCTACATTTTAACTTAAAATAACACTTTTTTGCAGATATTTTTGGGGGGAAGTGTGATGTGTCAAGATGTCTTTTTGTTTGTTATGTAGCGGATTATAGCATCTTTAAGCCGAGGCATGCTCTTTTCAATCTAAGAACGAATCTTGTTTTTCTTATATCAGAGCGCGTAGGCCAACAAACATAAAAAATAATTAACTTCTTTCGGAGAATCCAATAGTTGTGTTAAGACATACCAAACCACCCTTATATCTTTGGTCTAGTCAACTGTTTTGTTATTATATTAACCTCTGGTAGAAAGTGAAAATGTGATGTTCTGACAGAAAAATGATGCTTATAGATTGTTAGAAGAAGATAATGAGAGTGATTTTTCATTAGATGAATCTTATAAATTCCACCACGACAATTTTTCAATCATTTGGATGGACAATTTTTCAATCATTTGGACACATTTTGTTTTTAAATACTCAGAATATGTTACACCAGAATTCTGAAAATTACCCAGTTAAAAGAAGTGTCAGCAATCATTTTTTTATTTTAAATCAACCACCAGTTAAACAAAGCGCTCTTTTTAGATTTGGCACTGTTAAATATTTGAATATATAAATTGAAAGAATAATTATTATTTATAATAAAACAACAAGGTATGCTGATCAAATTTCAGAAGAGTTCTAAACTGGACAGTACAAAAAAGTGTACAGTCGTTGAAATCAAATGATTCACTTGTCTTGTTTTTCTGACGTGTAGTACTGCATGTTGGCCGAGTTATCATGTACTAACAGTTTGTGTAGTGATACTCAAACTTGAAATAGTGTCATGGAAACGAAGATAACTGATCATCCAAAGTTATGGCAGCTAGAACTTATGAGACAGCGATGACAATGATCATGAAGAGGGTAATCACAGCTGTGAAACCAATATGCAGGAACAACAAAAACTGTTTTAGTTTGCGGCCCTAGACAAAGGTAAAAAAGAAATGTATAAATTATCATATATCAAGCACTGTTCTGTTATTTGACAAATAATGCTATGATAAGATAAAAAATGGTTTAGTTTGTTAACTTTTCTATATCTGGATAAAACAGATCAGTTATATGAGGACTATCATCATAGCACTCCGGACATGTCCATAGGTGCTCCGATCTCCGCCTCCAGCAGTGTCCAGCGGTTCAGCACACCAGTTTGATGATGATTAATCAATCTCTTTGCATATTTGATATGTCATTCCGTTCGGTCTGTCCCAATATCTACACTCTTCTCTCAATCTGGCCAGTGAGTGGGATTCACAACCTTGAAACTCCTCTGTTCAATATAGCAGATATTCATTCTCAGGAGACAATAGGTTTTGCATCACGTATGTTGTTCTATGCGGAATCACAACATCTGTTGTGGCTGTAATGGTCTATACTGAAGTAGCAATCCTTGCTGCAGGTGAAACTGGATCTGATACATAGGATGGTCTCTCTGCACCTAAGTTTTTTTGGTCTCCATATGTGTTGGTGTTTTCTTTTCTTTTGAGCCATCCCTTACTGCTGCTTGCCATGCCTGCCTATCTTTGGCCAACAACTCCCAATTTTCTTTGTATATGCTGCATGAAGTTAGATCTCGCTTATAGGTGTCAATAAAGTTTAGTAATTCCCAAAGAACGGGTACTATCAATCAGTTTAAACTGATACTCAACCCAGTAATTTCTCAAATGGAGAGTGATGGATGATTGTATACTTACAACTGGGTCAGGCTCCTGGAAGCTTAATTTAGGGCTTTCTCTTTTCTGTTGTTCCCACTTCTTTCTACGCTCTGTTGCAAGATATAGAAAAATACATTTCAAACTTGAATGATAATCACAGATTTCTGGTACATAACATTTTTTTAATGTATTAGCTAACTCTGTATATCCTCATACATATCCTCAAAATTAGGTAAAAAAAGCTGGGGGAAGAGAGAAAGAGTTTACCAAAAATTCATTAAAAATGTAATATTTAATATATCCTAAAAGCATGTGTAATATTTTAGATATTACAATTGCTCACATTAGAGTGAAAACATAATTCATTTATATTCATTAGATTCAGAGCCTTAGGGATTTGAAATTTTGTGTTTGGTGGCCATTTTGTATTGTTTCCATTGCAACGTGTCGACATATTTTTGTAAACTAAACTTTTTCTACGCTTTTAAGTCATAACCTCTCAAAATTGTTACACAAATTCTACATTAATATGAAAGCAACGGAAAAAGTTTCCAGACCAGAGTCCCCACTTAATTGAAATAAATCTTCCAATGTTCTCAATCTTGTTTCAGTTTCGGTCTGGAATATCTTCATTGTAATTCGAATGTGTTTATAGGTGCTCTAATCTCCTTTGCAATATCTCCAACAGCATCCAGCGACTGACCGTACCAGTTTGATTTTGATTGATGAGCCTACTCATATACCTGTTGTGCTGTTCTTTTCTGGCCACTCCAATCTTCAATCCCGGCGCTTACAATTAGCAGTTGACATAGATTGGTTTAAGTGAAAATCCTCTTTGCGACCACACTCTATGAGGGCATTCAGAATGTCAGTTCTATCCATTGGCTGGCCCTCAGATATAGTGGCAGAGCCAGCCAGTCTGTCTGCTCTCATTGCCAACGACACTCATGTGCCCCTGGTATCAACTTTATCACTACAACTTTTTATATTTTATCACCAGCAAGAAGGATTCTGTTTAGTTCTTCTTCTTCACCTTTAAACTCCCAATGGAGCACAGGTCTTCAACAAACTTCTTTCAGCCCTTCCTTTCTCTTGCATACCCTTTTATCGCCTCTTGCTCTCTTCTCCAGGTCTTCCCTACATCTCTTTTCCTTACAGGTTCCAAAACAGTGTCTCTCTTGCAATGCTTCCTATTGACCTCCTCAATGTGTGTCCTATCTATCGCCAGTGTCTCTTCCTGAGCTCTCTTTTCACTGGTATCTGTTTAGTTACCTACAGACAATCATCATCATATTCTAACAACTTCATAGTGTATGGCAGAAAGATGGATTGTAACAAAAGACTCGCCTGTGTGGTGCCGGGCCTACAAGGAACTCTCTCGCGATCACCGCCCAGACCGATGTACCAGACATCCCCATAAATTCTATTCATGTGGAAATCTGATTCATGCAGCCTTAGCATTGGTGTGTTTTACATCACATCTTCAGCACCATTTGGAGCTCTAGTATTCATCCTTTGGCGCTGTGTCTGGTTTCAGCCAGCGTTTACTCGGTTCGCTTTCCATTCTGTAGCCATCTAGTGTTTTTATGGTGTGGGGTAGCTAGCCCCACTTTCAACCTCCTTAGTCGCCTCTTAGAACATGCATGGCAAGTAACAGTGGTTCTATTCTTTACACCCCAATCTGGGCCCAGGCAACCACTTGGGCGACAAGAAAACTAAAGAATAGTACCACTGCAACCTACAAGGCATGTTGTAAGAGGCGACTGATGTAGGACCAAGGGAAGCTACCCTAGTAAATAAAAAGCATTGCAGAAGTCGGATGTGCTGGCCTACTTGTAGGCGCATAACTGGCAGAACATACAATCGCTCTTATCCTCAGATCACATACAAATCACACAGAGTGGTTAACAAGTGGTCGATATGTAGCACTGTCGAAGAAGAAGAACCAAAGACTTTACTCAGTATACAACATCATAGATGGAACAGCAATTAGAGAAGTGGTATCAATTAGAGAAGTGGTATGAGTGAAGAAAGATGATATAAATAAACATATTTCTTCCCAATACATAAATGGGTTTTAACAATGGGAAGTGTGTGGCTAAGAGTACCAACCTCTCAATTATGAGGACATTGGTTCGATTTCCAGATAAGGTATTGTATTTTTTTATGTCGAGGGTACAAAATAAAAAGTGGTTGGGACATACATTAAGAACGCAGAAGACTAGGCACCAACATGTGGCTTTGAAATGGAATCCAGAGGCATGAGAGGTAGTGGGCAACCTAGAGAGAGAGACATGGAGACGAATTGTTGACAAAGTAAGAGAAGACGCTACAAATACCTGGAATAAAAAAAGCTTGCCTGCTCAAGACAGATCTGGTTGGAGGAAATTTGTTGATGGCTATGCTTCAAGGGGAGTTAATAGAAGCAGTCAAAATAAAAATGACCACCTGTACATTGTGTGATGAGTTTTTGCATAGCAGCCTTCAAAATCTTCACTCTCTAGCTACCCCCCTTCACCACTAACAGGGGATCTTCTTCTTTGGACGCTTCATATAGACAATTTGTTAACCACTCTTTGTGATTTGTATGTGATCTGAGCCTAAGAGCGATTGTACGCTGTGCCATCTATGTGCCTACAAGTAGGCCAGCACATCTGATTTCTGCTATGCTTTTTGTTTACAACGGCAGCTTACCTACCTCAGTCGCCCTTACGACATACCTTGTAGGTTGCAGTGTTACTATTATTTATTCCCCTTGAGGGCGTCGGCAACACATGAGCATAACAGTGGATAAAAAGCTATGACAGTTTTTTTTGTATAACAATGACAAAATAAGACTAAATAATACAACTAAAGAAACAGACACTACTACTGACAGAGAAATTATAACATACCTTTGTTTTTCTTGTAGGTACAGCATTGATGAATTTCCAAAGTAAGTTCCACAATAATGTGAAATATGACCCAGATAACTAGGACCCAAGTTGCCCACCAGGGAACCATCACTTTGCCAAAATCCATGCCAATGAAAATCTGGGGAACTAAGTCACAAAAATATGTTGAGTCTTCTTATTCTGTTGCGTTTGTTCTCATATAACCGTACTATAATAATATAGTACAAGCCTAGTAATGTTTAATAATTGTAATAACAAATATCATTACTTATACAATATCCAGAACTACTAAAAGTGTAAGCCGTAGGATTAAAACACTTTTCTAACTAACAAGAGTTGAGATATCACTTACTAGCAAGCACATTAGCAATTGTACCAAATGCCCAGTGGAACCAGTTAAAGACAGGTCTGCATTTACTTTCTTCTGAGGGACGAATCAGCGCCAAGATGGGCTGAAGACAAAAAACATGTAATAGTTATCAGTGATATGAGGACCATAATCAATGCACTCCAGACATGTCCATAGGTGCTCGATTCCTGCGTCAATAAATCAAATGTGTTCAACTCGGTTCACTCCCTAGTGGAGCCATCATGATATTTTTCCAGAGATCCCTGATCTCAGTGTAGGTGAGATTGAGTTCCTAGTCCTATTGGAGACAGAAAATAAAGTGCAGGTCCCGTGTTCAAGTTGAGAATATAAAAGAAACCACAGCAGTTAGAAATAAAAAAGATCAGACTGGAAAGCTGCCAGAGTGGTTACCGGGGCCCAAATTTGGGGTGTAAAGAATAGAACCACTGTTACCTGCCACGCATGTCGTAAGAGGCGACTAAGGAGGTTTGGCTGAAATCGGATGCAGTGTCCTAAACGTGTAGAAGTCTATGTGTTTAGGGGCCTACCAAACCAATGTGCAACGTATACACGTCTTGGCAAAGATCAAACATATCACAAAGAGTGATTAAAATTGGTCACAAAGAACGAACGCAATGAAGAAGAAGACGGGAAGCTGCTACCTGGGCAAAATTCATTAGGAAAAAAGTTTTAAAATAAAATTTCTACAGAACATTTTTGCCATCTTCTAAATTACATCAAGGACCCTGGTCGGTGCTGCGGAGTTCGCGCACTCCAGCTGAGATCTCCTTGTGTAAGAAAGAGATTAGAGTACACTTGGTTATTCACCAAAGTGCAATGATGATGGTCCTATCAAAGAATTTCAGTTATGTTTGCTGAAATCAAGTAATCCTTGTTCACAAGTTATAAATCAATCATATAGATATCTCCATTCTGAAATCGATGCATGTGTCCTAAACGTAGAAGTCATACATTTAGGCCTACTAAACCAATGTCAACGATACGTTCTAGATCAAACATATCACAAGAGTGATTAAAATTGGTCATAAAACACGCAAAGAAGAAGATATTCTGATGTCAAACATAAATACAGATGCCCTTCTATACGCTGACATACAAATAACAAACACAACATACTGTTACTTACATTGATGATGATACAGATCAGAATAATTATGCCCAAAATAGGATGAGCCTTCTGTGGCAGATCTGGAGCCTGGACAGACAGAGTAGAAGGACAATAGTTAAAATGGATTATACATTATGTACAGCTGCTGTTTCAAAATATAGGATTGTACATTACGCACAGCTGCTGTTTCAAATTATCGGATTATACATTATGTACAGCTGCTGTTTCAACCTATTGGATTATACAATTTAAAAAAATCGGGCCATACTTGGAAGTGCCACAACGAGTGAGTGGACCCATTACGATTGAACGTGTAAACTCCGAGGATCATCAATCTTTCAAATGAGAGTGCTTAAGGCTTGTTTATGGGTTATTTTTCATTTTGCGTTTTTGAAGGTCACCCTTTGGCAGCAACCAAGTGGCACTACACTTTAATCTTAGTCAAAGGCAGAAGTATACATTATGCAGCTGTTGTTATCAAACTATTGAATTATACATTATGCACAGCTGCTATTATCAAACTATTGGATTATACATTATGCACAGCTGTATTGATTACTTTAACCACATTGTGAAAAGCAACATATGACCATACCAAAATGACCTAAAATCTAAGTTTTGGTAAAACCTGACAGACCTGAAGCTGACTGCCCAATTTGTGGTCCACAGTAAACTAAGCACATGACCAGAGATCGCTGAAGAAGAAGGGTACATATTGTGCAGGATTCACATTGATAATACTTACTTGACTGTAACCACCAGCCTCCACAAAAATGAGGATGATAGCAATAATGGTGATGATAAACATCGTTGCCATACAGTTGAAGTGACCCTGTTGTGAATATGAGAACAAAAATGGTATCAGGTTATCTCATATACTACAGCAATAAATTACTGGGAGGGGGAATCTCAAGATATATATATATTTTCATCCCATACCATTATACATTACATATGTCCTGTATGTAATTTCTCCATACCGCTCTGGTCAGCGACTGGGATTCACGATACTGAAACTCCTCTGTTTGAAATAACTCTCAATGCGTTAGGAATGTCATTTTAGTTAATTGCAGCTCCCTTTGATATCGTAGCCATGCCACGGTAATGTTTACTATCTACATTTTCTTGTGACTAGTAATCAGAGTCTTTACAAATAGACTTCTGTCATTAAAGTGCAGCATGTGCTGATTCCTTTCATATGCTTATTCAGAACATATTGTTTCCTGCCTGATCACAAAGGATCTATATTGTTTATTCTTGAGGTTTGCTCCTCCATATCTGTTTAGTGTGTCCCCTTTCGTGTTTCCCTTGCGGTTTCACCCAATGCATGTAGCGGTGGTTGAACTTGTGTGCCTCAATGACCAGGAGAGCTATGGTGGCAGAAACATAGTTCCTGATTACCCAAGTTCAACAGGTCAAAGCAGAGAGGTCAAACTAGATGTCGCCTCATGATTGCGGGATTTTCGATGGGCAAACTACCCATCATTTAAAAAAGGATGCAGCTACAGAAAGTAAAAATAAGTTCTAGATTTCAGAATGTATCACATTATATGTTATGCTAAGGCAAAGAGCATAGAGGAAGAGGAGAAAGACCATTTCTACTCATAGCTACAGGCAGCCATTGACAAATATTTACTGTAGTCATTGGTGATTGCTAATAGTTTGTTGTTAAATACAATCAATGATTTCATGAATTATTCTGACAAGAACAATTTTAATATCTTACCAGAAACCAGTATTTGTGGTCAAACATTCTATTGTTAGGCCACATTGGCTTGTAGTACTTGGTAAGGAGAAGACCAATAGATGCAAAGAAGATCCAGGCCAGGATCATCAGACAACCTTAGGGAGAAGAAATCAACTGTTGTTAAACATGGTCACAATCTACAAGCTCAAATCAGTCATCATCATTATCATCATGTAGCTTATCCCTTCAGGAACTTGGCTCCCTTGACAGTAGTTCCGAAAAAACTCTATTTTGTGCAAGATGTCAGCATCGGCATCCCGCGGATGGAAGCTGATGCTGGTCATCAGTCATTCTCAGCTAGTCAGTGACATCCTGCACCCATCGTTGTCTAGGTCTTCCTCTCATTCTTCTTCCAGGCACTGCACCCTCTAGAATTACCTTCTCTAGGCACTCATGTCGTTTGATGGGTCCGAAATATAAAATTTTCTATGGACCAGTCGCAAAAAATGTCGCTATATGTTGACTTTTGTTTCAAATATTCTCTCAACAATGACACAATATTATATAATATTAACATCAGTAAATATCCTAACACAAACAGTTAATGATACTTATTAGCAGATGTTTCAACTCTTTTCAACTGGTTTACTCCATGCTACTGAACTATTTGTCCAAGTTTCTGTCTCAACACGCTGTGTCAGCTAATTAAAGATCTTACACCAACAGAAGAGAGTCGCAGTAGTCTAGTTGTTAGTAAACTCACTTCTTAGGCTATTACACCAACAGAAGAGAATCGCAGTAGTCTAGTTGTTAGTAAACTCACTTCTAGCTATTACACCAACAGAAGAGAATCACAGTAGTCTAGTTGTTAGTAAACTCGCTTCTTAGGCTATTACATCAACAGAAAAGAATCGCAGTAGTCTAGTTGTTAGTAAACTCGCTCTTAGGCTAGTAGTCGGGTTTAATTCCCAGCAGGCGAGGAACAAATTTCCATCCTGGTTCAATCGGTCCAGCCTAAATTGGGTAGCAGGAAAATTACTGGAAAGTAAATGCGTCGGCCGATTGTTGACTCCATCACCCATCGTGCCGAACGGTCAATGAAAAGGACCTAACACCGTCTTACGAAAATATACCTTGAGGTATAAAAAGGGTTTTTAAAAAACAACAACAGAAGCAGAGAAACCTCTTCACACTATTGGTTACTTAAAAAAAACAACAGATAAATATAAGGAATGCAAACTAAAATTAATACAACAGAAATGAAGAAAATTATTTCCCAGAGATCCCTGATCTCAATGTAGGTGAAATCGAGTTCCCAGTCGTATTGGAGATGGACGATAAAACGTAGGTCCCATGTTCAAGATGAGCTTGTAAAAAACCTAGGCAATTGATAATCGATGAGTATGCTTCACAGAGCACACATGGTTATTCACTGAAGTGCAATGATGATGGTTTATAGTATGTAGTATGGAGAAGACCAATGGATGAAAAGAAGATCAAACAATATATATATAAAAAAAAAAAAGAATTATAGCTAGTTTAGTTGTCAGATCATTTTCACCGCATATCAAATCAATTAGTCCATTAAGTGCTCTGATCATCTCCTCAGTATGTCTCTCAACGTGTGGCAACTAACAACACCAGTTCTATGTTGGTTTACTATTCTTCTCCGACTTCCAGTATAGCGCTCTTGTCTAGCTGCACCACATTTGACTTTATATTCTTGCAGTCTGGTTAGGGTTGTAGATTCACCACCATTACTTGGATCATTTACATGTCCTCTCTACCGTATGGAATTCAGAATATCAGTTGGATCCATTATTCATCTGCTTTTTACAGCAGTCATATTTGCAAGCATATCCATTTCCCTTACATCTGCATGGCCTGGCACAAAAATAAAACAGATTTTTGTCAGACTAGATCTTTTCAGCGATACCAACCCTTGCATTTGAGCCAAGCCTGTTTCAATCTTCCTGGGCATACTTATCAAGTCCCTGTGAAAACATGCATGGATAAAGAGTGTGAGTAAAGTAGTGTAATACAGTGATTTAGAGGAAAAAATGGTAAATAAATATTACTGACCATGAGCCTTAGCAAGAGAATATCTGGCTCTATCATGAGAGTCATGGGAACGCGAGAAATCAACCCGTTCTGCGCTGGCCAAAGGCAAATCTTCCACACTCAGTCCGTGTCGTTTTGGACTTCCTGAAAATACAATATAGAGTAGACTGCAGTAAAACTGAATACTAATAATAAATGTTAATCTGTATATCTTGAAACACAAAAATAGTGTTGTTGGTTTTTTCTTCTTCATTAACCTGCTATGAATTCTGGTGTAATCATTATGCCTACTGTGTCAGCCGTGACTGATTTCTGCATGAAGGATGCTCTTTTGCTCATCACCAATGTTTATCACCATTCAGGCAAATTTTACTAAAACTTCAGAGGTAATTGTTATTTATATCTTCAAGTAAGTGATAAGGAGGTGGCTCTGTGGCCTAGGATAGTGACTCAGTCTACTAACCCCAACATTCTGAGTTCAAATCACGCTGCGGACAGTTTGGTTGCAAATTGTTTCGTTTTGATTTTTACTAAAAGATGATGACACCACCCATTCAGAAAGCACTGGCAAACTACTGAACGTAATAATGCCTAGAAAAATCCCAAACAGCGTTAAAAGCTGGGGTTGATTCGCAAAGTCCTGTAAAGGATATGCAATTAACTTAACTAAATGATAAGGGAACCTGTAGTCCAACCACATACTGTGATCACACTGATAACATTTTTTTTGGATACCAAGCTTCTCCCAAACCCTGGAATTTCCACATCACATGGTCTCTAGTGCAGCATGTTATCCCCTCTGCTATTGCCGACCCAGTGTTGTTAGTAACTACATACATAAAAACTAAACTGGACAATAGAAATAAACGTGAGAAAAAGTGTCAGTTTCATTTGTCTAATACTGTTTGCATAATCCTCGACGTCTTCTACGCTGTCCCTTATCTTTCTTTTTCTGTGATTCTGACTTCAGTTTTATATGATTTTCTGTTTCTCTGTCCAGACAAGTTACTAAATTTATAGTTACTAATCTCCTAATTGTCAGGTGTCCTGAACTTGATGAAGATATTTTTGAAGAAATGGCAAAGCTACATGTAACTGTATCTCTTCATTTAGAGTTTATCCTTCTTATTCAATTAAACATATTCGAACATTGGCACGCCCGAGTGGTTACAGGGCACAAATTGGGTTGTAAAGAATAGAACCACTGTTACCTGCCGCACATGTTGTAAGAGGCGACTAAGGTTTGAAGTGGGGCTAGCTACCCCACACCATAAAAGACACTAGATGGCTACAGAACGGAAAGTGAACCGAGTAAACGCTGGCTGAAACCGGACACATCGTCGAAGGATAAGCACCAGAGCTCCAAATGGTGCTGAAAATGTGACGTAAAACACACCAATGCTAAGGCTGCATGAATCAGATTTCCACATGAATAGAATTTATGGGAGATCTGGTACATCGGTCTGGGCGGTGATCGCAAGATAGAGAGAAAAACACTGGCAGGCACCTAACACTGAGAATATTAGACACAAAGAAGGAATATCTTCATTACAGCTATTTCCTTTAAAAAATATGCAAGTAATCCTGGATTGAGTGTATATGTTCTTCTGAGATCTTTGATTACGCGTTTTATTCGATGTGGATCACAAATTGTTCAGTCAACTTAGGTTTCCCCAAAGCTAAGTTTTCATGTGATTCATTTTTGTTCATCCATATTCTATTCATCATTATAGATTCACATTTTTCATCCTGCTATTAATTTTGCAAATTATCTGTGAGAAATACTGTGGTTTGGTGGAATAAATAAATAAATTTTGCAATTTATATGTGAGGGTAAGATTAGGAAAATTAACAGATAAAGTTCAAACATCTTGAAACTGTTTTCATTATCTTTTAGTAACACAGGAGTTTCTATGGTGGAGTAGTTAGGACAGTTTTCTGTTGCTCTGAAGGTTGTGAGTTCAAATCCTTCACCTTTAGACCCTATTCTCTCTCTTACTAACCCACTTGTAAGGCCCCATGTATGACTGACAAAAAAAGGACATTCTAATTAGATTATATGTCACCTATATTTTTTCCCATTGCTATTCTCTACCCCAGTAATGAATTATGTGCAAGTAATCCTGCCCCAGTAATGAATGATGTGCAAGTAATCCTGCCCCATAATGAATGATGTGCAAGTAATCCTGTCCCAGTAATGAATGATGTGCAAGTAATCCTGTCCCAGTAATGAATGATATGCAAGTAATCTGACCAGTAATGAATGATGTCATAATCCTGTCCCAGTAATGAATGATGTGCAAGTAATCCTGTCCCAGTAATGAATGATGTGCAAGTAATCATGTCCCAGTAATGAATGATATGCAAGTAATCCTGACCCAATAATGAATGATGTGCAAGTAATCCTGTCCCAGTAATGAATGATATGCAAGTAATCCTACCCCAGTAATGAATGATGTGCAAGTAATCCTGTCCCAGTAATGAATGATATGCAAGTAATCCTGACCCAATAATGAATGATGTGCAAGTAATCCTGCCCCAATAATGAATGATATGCAAGTAATCCTGCCCCAGTAATGAATGATATGCAGGTAATCCTGCCCCAGTAATGAATGATATGCAAGTAATCCTGCCCCAGTAATGAATGATATGCAAGTAATCCTGCCCCAGTAATGAATGATATGCAAGTAATCCTGCCCCAGTAATGAATGATATGCAAGTAATCCTGCCCCATAATGAATGATATGCAAGATAATCCTGCCCAGTAATGAATGATATGCAAGTAATCCTGCCCTAGTAATGAATGATGGTGCAATTACCTACCTCTAACAGCAAAACCATGAGCAAAAAGTAAATGATTTGGTCCTCCTCTGATAGCTTTCAACTTTGAATGGTACTCATCAAGGTCACGATTGATCTTGAATCTGCAGCGAAGGCGACCATTATCATAAGATCCTTCCTCTGCGACAATCACTGGATACAAGCTCTTGTCATACTGAAAGTGAGAATCAAGAATATGTTGATATAATTAACTAATAACATTGATATGTTTCATTGTAACGTGTTTGAAACAAGTAAAAACAAAGTAAGATAGTTTTACAATGTACAAAAACAAGATACAGTGATTAAAAGCTTACAGATAAATACAGTGATATTCATACCAAAAGGCCTCTATCAAACAAAGGATACCAAAGAAGCTAACTATATATGTTAGTCAGATAATAAATAAGTTAGGAATTCTGAATAGTCAGAAGAATGATGAGAATCCCATGGACTGCTAAAATGACAAATGTTGAGATGTTGAATGAGGTCAAGACACAGAGAAAGCTTATCATCAATGTAAGAAAGAGGCAGTCATCATTTTACAGGCATGTGATGAGAAAGGGAGGTTTAGAACACATTGTAACAACTGGTAAAATTGAGGGGAAATGAGACAGAGGAAGAAACAGAAAATTTTGAATAGCCTGACTTCATGGCACGGAAGAGCATCAACATCTGGGATGATAGTAAACACCAGAGACAGAGATTTGTTGAAATCCATGGTTGATTATGCCAGCCAGCACCTGATGATGATGATAAAGTTATTATGTTCCGACATCCAATAACAGATCTGGTTTTGGGTGATAGAAGGTTAATCACCTGGATGTAGACATCAATTCAGGTTTGATCTCCCTCCTTTATGAAACCAGAAGCTGGATTGATCTCGCTCCTTTCACTATGCCTCCATTACTGATCAGTTGACATAGCATATAGTTTTGCATAAGCATCATCTCAGGTGTAAACAGAGAAAAAAGGACTGATCTAAATAAAATGCCAACATAAACTCGAGTCAATAAGTAACATTTCCATTGCAGAACGTCGCTTTCATCACAGCACGCATGAAAGACTGTCTGTAGAAAGTTCTCCCACCTCCTCCAGCATCATGTTCAAGGTTTCTTTGATGTCCTGCTGCCACCTTTGTCTTGGTCATTCCCTGCCTCGTACTCCAGGAACCATGCCTTCCATTACCATTCTCTCCAAACCACTGTGATGTTTAACATGGCCAAAATGTTTCATCTTCCGGGACACGATGTTATTTATGAGCCAATACTCCTCGATATGCAGATCTTGTAGGATGTCTTTGTTTCTTCTCTTCTCTGTCTAGGATGTTCTAACAACTTCTCTGTACCTTGTTTCGAAAGCTTCAATTTAGATTCGCAGTAATTAGAAACAAATAGTGAGGGGAAAGACTAGTAAAAGCATACAAGACAGATCAAACTAGTCTTACATGTGCATTACTGGCAGAGCTTGCAGCATATTTAGGTATGGCTATGTTCTCCTTAGGGTCAGCAGTGTTGTAAGATAGATAGATTTCTGTCCTACCGCTATCTGAGCTGTGTGCACACGTCAAGACAGTGTCATCTCCCTGGTAAATGTACAAGAAAACAAATGTCATAACAATAAAAATTTATAGCTATTACGATCAACTTCTTTGATATCAACTTCTTTGATATTTACATCTTAACATCTAATGACATCTGTAATTGAAATGCAATCGCTACGTTATATGACATCTTTACTGAAAATGAAATGAAAAGTGTAGCATATCCTATACAGGACATAGCCATCAACCACAGTAAGCGAGTCGTTGATTTTCTAGCCACAACTTATACGTTCAGTAGTTTGTCATTGCTTTTGAACAGTGAGGTCTCTTTTACCTTTCGTAAAAATCCCACGGAAACAAATTTGCTTCCAAACTGCCTGCAGTGGAGTTTGAACCAGTAACGCTTGAGTTGTGAATCGAGCCCACTACCGCATAAGCTACCGACTCCCACTACTCTAAATAGCATCCTTTTAAGTGACATTTTTACTTTAAATATCATCAATATTTTAAATAGTATATCTACTTTAACTCTTTCCATGCCAAATGTCACACAATGCGCCATAGCCCTATTCCGTTGAACGCCATTCGCTGTACACTGCGCCATTTGAGTTGCTTCCCTTATAAGAAATCTTTCTAGTTTTACTTCTACTACTTTTCCACCTTGTTATTCTATTGGACTGTCCAGTTTTCTTCAATTTAGTATATAATTATATATATATATGTTTATCTATTGACGAGTAGTTGGGATCGTAATTTATTTTTTACCTCCTTGAATTAACTACTTAAAAATTGAGAAAATAACTGCGCATGGAAAGAGTTAAGGAGCCACCGGACCCTAATCGCCTGAACACCCCCCAAATTCTTCTGAACCCAATATCGCTCCCCCTAGAACGCTTCAGCGTCCCCTTTGGGAAATGCTGCTTTAGATGATGTGTTTATTTCTAATCACATCTTTAATTTAAATGCCATCTTTTATATTAATGGTATCTGTTACTTTTAATGGCATATTTACTTTTTTTTAATTTTTAATCATTTTTATTTCTGGAGTGTCAAATTTCAGACTGAGACAAGTGTATCACATTGGTTATGGTGAACACAAACTAATGTATAAATTCTTGCTTGTTGTTGCCAGGGTTACAAGGGAGCAAAGAATAGTAACACTGCGAACTACAAGGCATGTTTAAGAGACGGCTGTGGTTGGGCCCAAGGGAAGCTAACTTAGTAAATAAAAAGCGACGCAGAAATCGGATGTGCTGGCTTACTTGTAGGCACATTTACTGGCACAACGTACAGTCGTTCATGGCTCAGATCACATACAAATCACAAAAAGTGGTTTAACAAGTGAAAATAGATATGGAGCATTCAAAGAAGAAGTATAAGTTCCTCAGTGTTGCTAATCACCCTTTTTAGCCTCAACATTTACTGTAGAAAGTGCACCCATTCATGTGAGACAGTACAGCATATCTTGCTTCAATGCCCTGGACTACATAAAGCTAGACAAGAACTCCTCCCACCACACCCATCTGTTCATAATACCCTTAACACTAGTCTTCCACAACTACAGAACACATGCAGATTCTATAAATTGGCATTGGCTGTCCAAGAGTAAAAACTCGCAACCCTTGTTAGAAGAAGAAGAAAAAGCCTCAACATATTAATCAACCAGAGATTCGACTCTAATCCGCCCGAGTGGTTACCGGGGCCTAAATTTGAGATGTAAAGAACAGAACCACTGTTACCTGTCACACATGTCGTAAAATCCGATGCGGGTGTCCTAAACGTGTAGAAATCTATGCATTTAGGAGTCTACCAAACCAATGTGCAACGTAAACACGTTCTTGGCAAAGATCAAACATATCACAAAGAGTGATTAAAATTGGTCATAAAGAACAAACGCAAAGAAAAAGAGACTCTAATCAATGCTGATATTCTACATAAATAGCAGTTTAACCCACTCGTGCGGGTATTCGCCGCAATAAGAGTGCGGACAGGTTTACATCGAAAGCCAGGATGTTTAGGAGGATGGATAAAGGGAATGTACTTGTCTCTTGGCGACCTGCTTTTGGATGAGGACAGTAAACTTGGTTCTGAATCTATCCAGCGATAGATTCAGAAGTTTCTGAGAAGTTTGGCATTACATGCTGTACAAGTCGAACTGGATGCTTGTGGAGCAGAGAGAGGAGCGTGTTTAACCAGCAAGCCACAGGAATAATCAGTATGCATACCCTTCGACATTTGTTGGGGTAGACTGAGCACCTATAGGTCTGCCCTCCGGAGTGCTATGACATTGGTTCAGTAACCGATAACCAATGACATTCTACATAAATATCAGTGTAATCACCCATAGATGCTAATTGAATGTAGATGTCTTTAGCTTAAGAGGTAGTAAGCTCGATCACAACTCAAGTGTGCCTAGTTCAAACTCTGCGGTGGGCAGTTTGGAAACAAATTTGTTCCTATGGTAACTAATGGTAAAAATAGACTTCACCATTCAGAAAGCAATGGCAAGCTACTGAACATATAAGTGGTGCCAAGAAAATCTACGACTCATTTACTGTAGCTGATGGTGAAGTCCTTAAATGATAAGCCACCATGATTTTCATTTCATTAATTGAAAATTAAAAACCTATAAAAGCATAAGACTCTGCTTGGTGATAGAATATTCAAGAGTTACATAGGACCACAAATCTTCAGACTTGATCAAACATTGAACAATATCAGCTAAGATACCACAAAAGTTTTAAATTGACACTTTTTCAAATGACTGATCTTGACAACTTACCATGTAAGTATCTTCAGATAGTCCCACAGCTACATATCTATCAATTGAGCTATCAGCTAATCCACCGAGCTCAAATTCGATAGTAACTGCATCACTTTTCCAGGTAAGGATGTACAAGCATTGAGATTCTACACAACCTGGAGGATGTCTGAAGCATCCTTTAGAGTTGCCACACTCTTGAGTGCTAATGGGATTAGTCACCTGAAACAAATACATATTTAAAATGACAAACTATTTATATATTGATTGATAGATCAGATGTCATCTCTACATCAATGTCATCTGAAATGGATCTTTAACATTTCATGTTTCTTGTCAGGTTGTACATCGTTATAAACTGTTCTTTATCCATTAATTAATGTTTCCTTCTTAACTATATCACTGTTTTCCTCTATCCCTCAGAGTAGAGTGGTGTGCATTTAATGCTATCCTAAGCACCAAAGGCATCACAGATTAGAGAGAGAGAGAGAGAGTTCAACATATGTAAATGTAATGTAATAGAATCATACTTATCACATTTCCAGTAAGATAATTTATGTTGTCAAGCAAACAAAGTAACAGCAACAAACAACTGTGTAAGATGACACATTACTTGAACACACTAAATACGTTAAACTTCTACTGCGTAAAATGATATAGATAAAATCATCATTTTTGTAACGATGTACCGGACACTGCAGTCTCAACAGACACTTACATAGACTAGGAATACGTCAAACAGCTATCTGCTAGTGTCAGCAGGTAGTTAAGACACCAGAGAAAGTTCTGCAAGACTGTCCTCTCCTGTGTGAGCTGATAAGCAACATGTGGCCACACCCAGTCAACCTAAAAACTAAGCTTTGGGAAACCTGACAGACCTGAAGCTGACTGCCCAGTTTGTAATCCACAGTAAAATAAGGGCATGACCAGAGTTCGCTGAAGCAGTAACATAGATGGTCCATTCGGACACTGATGCTGCAGATAGTCCATTTCAATATATATTCTCATTCATCTCAAACACCCATTCTTCTTTGTCAGCAACTCTTAAAAATTGCATGTGATAAGACTATATCATTTTAAGACTAAAGCACAGTTGCAAAAATAACTAAATATGAAATGTGATGCATATAAAAGTTACCAACAACACCATATTTTTTTTGATCCACAAGCACTTGAGCTTTCAGCTCTTCGGCTTGGTGCCATGGACATCGTAACCGTTCGGTGCCACAAACACATTGAATCTGGGGAAAATGTGGCTTTTCTGCCAGCCCGCAGAATTGAACCCGCACTCAGAGGGCTAGTCACACGCAGTCCAACGCGCTACGAACACAACAGTCAACGAACAAACGAACTGCAAGACAGTCACCAACATTAGAAAGAAAGTTTGGACAAAACATTTCTTGAATTACATTGAGAAACAAAGAATGAAGTGGTTCGGCACATAACAAGAATGCAACCAAACTCTACTGCATACAGAGTCTTCTACAACAAAACATCAGGAAAGAAAGCGGAGGAGACCATGAAAAGGATGGATAAATGACATGAAGAATCCTGTTAAAAAGCAAAATAACTATCACCCAAAGTACTGGAGCAGTAAGACAAACAGAAAACCATGAAAAGGATGGATAAATGACATAGAAGAATCCTGTTAAAAAAGCAAAAATAACTATCACCCAAAGTACTGGAGCAGCGTAAGACAAAAACAGAAAACCATGACAGTGGGCAACAACCCAGTAGCAGCGTGATGACAAAAGAAGAAGAATATCATCTAACATGACACTAACATTTCAGTTAATATGATTTTACTTGATCTTCATATGAAACAATATACATTTAAACATTACTGTTTGAAGTACCTGTCTCACGGGCAAAGGTAAAGGCCCTGCTCTAGGATCAGCAAGCAGTCTTGATTTTTCTGACACCCAGAAAACATGATCATTCACAACAAATGTAGCCCTGTATATGGTTAAAATAAGAAAATAATCTTTGGTTAATGTCTAAATAAACTTAAATGAATGTTTATAAATCATTTAAAAGAAAACTAATCAAATTAAGTTGTCGTCCTACATGAGTCCTATGCCGTCTACATTGATGGCATCAAAAATTAGCAAAATTAACTACAGAACTTTAGGTGCATAGACAGCTTGTGTTATTGGTTATTGTTATTGGTTACTAAACTGACGTCATTGCACTCCGGCAGACCCATAGGTGCTCAGTCTCCTCCAACAGATATCGAAGAGTATGCATACTGATGGTTCCTGTGGCTCGCTGATTAAACACACCTCTCATGTTTGTGTTTTGCATGAGAAGTCAGGAACATGATGACTACTATTCAAGACTTTGTTTCATCTTCCAGAGGTGTGCC
Organism: Arion vulgaris; assembly: GCA_020796225.1. Taxonomy (NCBI): domain Eukaryota; kingdom Metazoa; phylum Mollusca; class Gastropoda; order Stylommatophora; family Arionidae; genus Arion; species Arion vulgaris. The sequence goes on from CM036763.1 coordinate 5,821,361, forward strand.
TTGAAAACAGACTCATCTGGCTAACAAAGATAAACTAACCTGGAGCTGAAAGTATAAATCTCACTGTCTGGTACATAGAACAATAGTACAAACTTGTACTTCCTTGCCCTTGCAGGATTAAACCAGTAACAGCAGTAGTTACAGACATTTAATATTAACTCATATCTAAGAAGAAATTCACATTATCAGTAGTTGAATTCAACTAATTTTTTCAAACACCACATAAAAGATACTCAAGAATAACCTTCATGTATTCTTCTACATCAAAGCAGGCACTGAAGTGAGAGGCAAAGGGTTTAACAAAGAGGACGCCTTAGGCAATCCCTGAAACCAACTTTGCTGAGAGAGACAAGAAATATCAGACTCAATTCACTGGATGACATTGAACGGATTGCCCAGGACAGAGCTGTATGGAGAAATTGTTTGCAGGCTCTATGTAACATATAATGGTACAAGATGAATATATATATTCTTCTATATAGAGAGCAGTGAAAGAATAGTGGTTGGTGCACTTATTTCATAGTCATGTTGTCCGTGGGTCAAATCCCACAGTGAGTATTTTTTCCAGACCCTAACCGCTCTCAGTACTCAATGTGGCACCAGGGAAACACTGGAAAGTAATGGTGGCCTGCATAATCTTGACCTCAGTACCTATCATGTGATGTATGTAAAAACAAAAATGTGGGCCCAAGTCCACATCTCATGTGGAGCATCAGGCTAGTTTTCAGTGGTCTCTTATGTAAATACTGGTAAGATTGAGCATCTAGTCCTATCAGAAACTAACTAAAAAGGTAGGTCAACGTTAAGCACATAAAATAAACGATGGAGAAATCTATAAAAGTATACTGGAAAGTCACTCACTTGGAAATAAAATCGTTAACAACTTAAAATAATATTCCTACAAATTTTCACCATCCTGAAAATAAAATCGGAACCCTCGCCAGTGCTATTGAATTTGTGTACTGCCACTGAGATTGTCCTATATAAGAAAGATATTGGAGCACACATGGTTAGTCACTGAATTGCAATGATAATTGTGCTATCAGGTCTATGTCAGAATATGATCTCAGGCTGTTACTGTTGCTCCGCATGTTCTCTAACCACTTGACTGTATGTATGTATGTATATTTATATATATATATAGCCGTCCATCGCATAGCGATGATGACAACAATCTCAGACGTGTACTGTTGCACCTCTCTGGTGTGTGCGGAGTTGACTGTAGAGTCCAATCCTAGAACAGAATACCCGACCACAGGTGGGACATACATGATCAAGGTTAGACATGTGCGTGTTGTGTGCTCTGTCTTTTCGCTGCTCGTTTTCTCTGTGACTCAACAATACGATGATTCTCAGCTATTCGGGTTCCTCTTTGTTGTTACAGCGCCACATTTGGCAATCTTGCATAGGGATTCCCAGCATGTATTGTCTATATCGAAGCATTTCAGAGACACTTTAAGAGTGTCTTTAAAGCGTTTTTCTGTCCACCAGCTAAACGTCTGCCCCCTTCAAGCTCGCCATACATCAACTGTTTTGGGATGCGTTTATCAGGCATTCGAGCAATGTGACCGACCCATCTCACTTGGGCCTTCTGCAACAGGGTGTTGACGCTTGGGATCTTTGCTCTTGTGAGGACTTCGCTGTCTGGAATTTTGTCCTGCCAGTTTATTTTTAGTATTCTGCGTAGACATGCATGTTGTGTGATTTGTGTTGTATGTAGTTGTCTGAAACTGTAGCTTGCGCTGTATTTGGATTATAGTGAGGAAAAGTTGCGCTATTCGTCGACCTCACTCTCTCGTCCAGGACTATCTGTATCCAGGGCAAGACAAGTCAAGACGACTGGAGATAGTGCCAGATGCAGTGGATGACCAGGGCTTTCTAAAGTGCCTCGCCGTGCTCTATGCGGTCCACACCGCTCTGCTGTGATCCGCCTTTCTAGCCGTTGAGCCAGCTAGTGGCCTCATCGCGAGTCAGCCGGATCCAGTCTTTGCATGCATAGGCAGACAGTGCCTAGATTACCGATGCTGTTAGACCCATCGGTTTCCCTCACCTGGTTTGACCACCGAATAGGCGATGTAACCGTTGTAGTCGCTGTGCATGTTACAGCTAAACTGCAGGCAAGAGTTGTATGTTGTAGTCACGTTACAACTATTGTTCCAGCCGCCCTGCTGTGTGTAAGTTTACATTTCCACAAGCGGCGCGATGGCGGTAGGATAGACCTGTCCTGGCATGTGTGTCTGTCTCCGAAAAATTACTGGACAATTCTCTTGTCCCAAGGTGTGCTGATATTTTTCATCAGCACATAACAGGAATTTATATATATAAGGCATCTGTGGCTTAGTGGTAGTGAGTTTGATCACAACCCAACAGTACCTGGTTCAAACTCCACAGTTGGCAGTTTGGAAGCAAATTTGTTCTTGTGGAAGTGGTGTCTAGATAATTAACAACTCATTTACTGTGGCTGAGGGTCTGTATAGGATACGCCACTATTTTTATTTCATATATGAGGCACCAAGGCAGACCACTGCTCAGATATAAGGATGTCTGAAAGGCCTCAATGAAAAAATTTTCTATAGGTCCCAACAAATGGGAACAACTAGCTGATGACCAAGTTATGTGGAAAAACAACATTACACAAAGGTGCAGAATCTTTTCAAGAGACATGGGGATGGGCTGAAAGACAAGCGCAAACTCGGAAGTTGTCACAGTAAAACATTTGCCAATTGACAGTCTGTAAAGTCGAAAATGCCATATACCATATATATATATATATATATATTCAAGAAAAGCAAACAACTATACATGTTGTATAGTACAATTTCTTGCAACTGACCTGAATTCAACATGTTTATAAAGCCTGCTTGCTGTCCAAACAAAGTTTAAGTTGCTTTTGGGTGTTTCATCTTGGCTGATCACAGCATACTAAAATAGATATTTATTATGTCTGATTACTGGGTTTGATACTATCTCTAATATTCCATATAAATTAATTAATTTAATTAACAATACAGGTAGAAGTGGGTGACCAATTTGATTTTTTTGTAATCGAAGGAAATGAAATACCTTAACTTAGATATGCTGACAACAGTGTTATTACCAAAATCACAAATGGTAACTGAGAAAAAGATAGTGACAACTGATAAAATAAACATGTCAATGCATATATATTTTTCAATGAACAGTGAACAGCTTCAAATATCTTGGTACATTGATAACAAATAATGGAGATGTGATAACAGAAATTAAAAGAAGCTATAACATCTATATAAAAAAATTTAATCTGCTTAAATCTTTATGGAGTGGAACAGATAGGGCAATAAAATATGAGCCCTAGGAGCATGTGTATTCCAAGTGGCAATATATGGGTGCTAGGCTTGGATATGGTGGCGTCTGTGGCTTAGGGGATAGTGACTCGGTCTACTAACCCCAACATTCTGAGTTCAAATCACGCTGCAGACAGTTTGGTTGCAAAGTGTTTCGCATGGATCTTTACAAAAGGCGACGGCACCAACCGTTCAGAAAGCAACGGCAAACTACTGAACGTAATAATGCCTAGAAAAATCACAAACAGCGTTAAAAGCTGGGAGTTGATTCGCAAAGTCCTGTAAAGGATATACAATTAACTTTAGGCTTGGATATATTTAGCAAATCAGATTTAGAAAAAAAGCACTCACTTTGGAGTATAAATGTTTTAGGTAGAAGAGTTCTCAAAAATGCCATAAGTAGAGAAAAGAATAAACAGATCTATCTAATAAAACACAGAATTTAAAAAATTGGAAAGAAAAAAATTATTCAGGAAAAAAATGGAGTATTTAGACATAGGAGACAAAGGTTTGGAGAAGAAAATAAAGGTGGGAGGCATTCTGAGGAATAGGAAGACCAAAGCAAAGATGGATAGAGAATACGATCTGGTAAATGACATAGACAAAATACAAAGGTTTGGAGAAGAAAATGAAGGTGGGAGGCATTCTGAGGAATAGGAAGACCAAAGCAAAGATGGATAGAGAATACGATCTGGTAAATGACATAGACAAAATACAAAGGTAACTGTAAAAAAAATAATGTGCTGGACAAGTTCATCATCATCGGGTGCCGAGTCGGCTGGTCTTAGGCGATCATGGATCTCCAAAAATCTGTTTGCTATCATCTCAAACGTTGACACTCTTCCGTGACATGAAATCAGGCTGTCCAAAATTTTCTCAAAGAAAACTCAAGAAGGCACTCAACAACAATCGATATCAAATAGCAATATGCCAGCTTTAATGACTGATCCAAGATTAGTGACTATAATCTTAGTATAATATCTGCATCCATAATCAAATAGTGTATGGCCTTTTTATCTTTACAGATCGTTAACTAAGTGTTGTCTCCATTTATGCCTAGCCTGTGCAGCTGATATGGGGAATGAGCCTTTCCCATTTTGCACAAACCTCCTCTCTACCCTACTGCTTCATGCAAAGGAAAGAAAAAAGTTCATACATTTGGAATCAAGCATGGTTTGCAGGAGATGCCAGAAAATAGAATTGAATAAACACATAACCCATCAACTGCCTTAGGATCCCTCCCTCCGGATTTGTGGTCAAGGTTTACTCTTCTAGTCTTCTGTATAACCATACTGACCCACAAGGTAATGGTTTAAATGGGCTTCAAAGCCTAAGGATTGATGTCATCGCACGGATTTACCCCATATGGCTCGGTCCCTCTCCACATAAAAGGCATGCCACCTGCATAAAGCATGAACTCCATAGCTCCGGCAACAATCCTAGGGATCTCTGGGAAAAATGCACTTATGAACAGAGCAGTGCAGTCCGGATTCAGAATCACGAGTTTCTATCATGGTTTACTCCCCTAGCCTTTAGCTCTCACAAGCCCTCCTCCACAAGACAGTGGGTTTAGCAGTTGCATGTGGTATCGTCTACTGTCATACGGTAACAGATGAAACATCTGATCTAACTAACAAATATACTTGGTAGGACTTACTGAGTTAATTGAACTGTCTGGAGGACCATCTTTTTGAATGCAGTCTTCTCTGACCTGAGCATTTTGTCCAGACAATAGTTTGATCTGTCCAACTGGCATCTTATTGCGAGAATAAGGCTCAGCATAGGCAGCCAACATAAATGAACGGAATTGTGTGCCAGGTTCAGCAACCAGATTGACTGTAAAATTAAAACAAGAACGATTTGTATAAGAAATAATTGTTATTATGTTACAGGTAATGATAAGCAAAGCCTTAACTGGTGTTGTATATTGTTATTAAGTTACAGGTAATGAGAGGCAGAGATCAAACTGGTGGTGTATGTTGTTGTTAAGTTACAGGTAACGATAGACAGACCAAACTGGTGGTGTATGTTTTTAAGTTACAGGTAATGAGAGGCAGAGATCAAACTGGTGGTGTATGTTATTAAGTTACAGGTAATGATAGACATACCAAACTGGTGGTATATGACATACTAGCTATTATGTCATGTTGATAAAAGGACAAATTTTACAGCATGTAAAATTTCATATCATTTCAAATATTTAACTTTACAAATGTTACTTATATGCTTATTGCTTTACGCTCATTGTGGAACATAGGGTTTCAACATCTGTCCTTCACTTTTCCAGGACTCTGCTGTTTTCTTGATGGTTTCACAGGACAGTCTAACATCCATCAGTTACTCAAGACTATCTCAAGGTCTATTTATGAAGTCCCATTCTGGGTTCCACTAATGTGCTTGTCTAGTGGCACTCTATGATATATTCTGTAGGGTATGCCCAACTCACTACTATTTTCTCCTCCTGACTGTGGTCATCAAGGGTTCCTGTTCTGTTTTCATCCACAAGTCTATTGTTTGCTATTCTGTCACACTATCCTCCCCTTTCTTCTATTTTAAACGCTCCATATCGACCACTTGTTAAACCACTCTTTGTGATTTTTATGTGAGTCTAAGAGCAATTGTACGTTGTGCCAGTTATACAACAAGTAGGCCAGTACATCCAATATCTGCTACGTTTTTTATTTACCAGGGTAGCTACCATAGGCCCCTTCCGTAGCGCTCTTATGATATGCCTTGTAGATCGCAGTGTTACTATTCTTTGCTCCTCTTGAGGGTCCCGGTAGCACACGGGCGATCATACCATCAGAGTATGAGAATCCACCAAAGACATTTACAAAAGGAATGAGTTGTTCAAATCTATGGGTTTTTTAGTCGGTCATAAACTATGATTAAAAAACATGTCAGAGAAAAGCATAACAATGTCCTACCGTGAATCTCTGCACCAGGATTATACTCATTTTCCTTCACTTCAATTCTGAATGGAGATGGCAGCACCTGTGGTTCAGCTCCACTAGGAACATTACTAGGCCTCAAAGTGTCACAGTGACAACATTGGCTTGGACCGTAAACAGCTGCTTGGCTTAGCACTAGGGTGGACAGGGCCCAAACCAAAGACACTAGGCCTACAGCAGGCACCATTATATAAGATTAATCACTGTTAAACTATTTTCTGTTGAAGAAACATAAGAAATATATGATATTCTTGACATATGTAACAACATTTACAAGAAACCAGGGAGAATATTTTATTACTTACATATAATCAACATCGTAAGAAAACACTGTTAAAACATATCACCATGACAACATAGAACTGTATGCTACCAAATGGATAAACAACAAAACTATCACCACTGGGAGCACATTTACTGTTAATGAGCCAACACATGAGATAAATATGTGAGGCATAAAGATCAAGATAGATAGATATCTGCCTCCTGATGCTGATAAACAGATTTCATTTCACATCAATGACTTCTTTATATTTTTTTATTTCAATTTCATCAAAATATATTTCAGCTTACCCATGATTGACAACAAATATTTGTCTAACCTTCCCCCACCATAATGTTATCAAATGGCAACATAAGAATAACTACTACAATATCGCATTTTTTAGGTTTTTTTATTACATGGCTTAATTTCAATAATAGACTTTTATAATTATGAAATAAATTTTCCTTACCTTTTCAGACCTTCTTCTTCACCATTAGCCCTAGGGAAGCATAGGTCAGCAACCAAGGCCTTCTAAGCTCACCTATCCAAGGCCATCATTTCCAGATCTCTCCACTCTCTCCCCATTTTCTTGAATTCCATCTCCAACTCCCATCTCCAGGTGTTCCTGGGTCTTTCCCTACCTCTATTGCCCTGGGGTTCCATCGGAGAGCCTGTCTTGTGATGTTGTTAGGGGTTCCTCAGTTTGTGTCCTATCCATCGCCACCTTCTGCTCCTTATCTCTTGTTCCACCTGTCGTTGTCCTGTTCTATCTCAGAGTTCTCTGTTTGCAGTCTGTCATACCATCGCAGATGGAGTATCCTGTGCAGGCATCTAGTGACGAATGTCTACAACTTTTTGGTGTTGCTCTTAGTTGTTCTCCATGTCTCCGCTTCATATAGGATAGCCTTGACATTTGAGTTAAATATCATTATCTTAATTTTATTCCTGATCATTCTTGAACTCCATATGTTCTTCAGAATGGCAAAGTCTGATCTTGCCTTTTGTATTCTAACCCTAACATCTTCATCTGAGCCACCTTGAATGTTGATAACACTTCCCAGATATGTAAATGTGTCCACCTCCTTTAATGGTGAATCCTCTCAGTATGATCGGGTCTCTGGAATTAGCATTTAATCTCATGATCTTTGTTTTTTTTCCCATGAATAGTCAGACCCAGTTGTTGTGAGATTTTTTTCCAGTTTAGTTGTTTTCTCTTGCATCTGTTGATGGCTGTGGGAGAGGAGTGTTTCCAGGCCTTAGGGTATGAAATACCTGTTACTTCACATTTCTAGATCCTAGTGTGCAGAATGTAGGAGGGTCAATTCCTTTCTTCACATGTGGACCGTCGAGTGTGGGATTCAACCCACAACCCTCTTGTGTCCAAGTCGATAAGTGATGCTATGCATAAGTTAATCCACCCCTTTACTTCAATAATACACTATAAATATTCAGTTATATTTTCATTGAATAAACTTAAAGTAGATCATATATATACATATGATTATACGGCAGGCAGTGTGGAAGCAAATTCTTTCCATGGAATTTTTACAAAAGGTAAAAATAGATCTCACCTTTCAGAAAGCAATTACAAACTACTGAAAGTATAAGTGGTGCCTAGAAAATCAACGGCTCGTTTACTATGGTTGATGGCTACGTCCTGTAAAGGGTATGTCCCGATTTATCATATATATATATATATATATATATATATATATATATATATATATATATATATATATATATATATATATATATATATATATATGACATAAATAATGAATGCTCAAAATGCTAATGAATAAATTCAAACACACAAAAAATGTCAAGAGATTTGCTACGAATTTACTATAGAGTGATTTCAGTAATAATTATGTATTGAGAAACTTGAGATAAAGGAACAGTTAAAGTGCCAAAAACATATATAAACAAAACAGTATATGCTTGAATATGTCTATGAAAATATGTTTACATTTTTATATATTCATCAGTTAACAACAACACAAATATGAAATGAGATATCCTTTCATAATATCCACATGTGAACTACAGGCATACTAGCAGATAGTCACTGGTGTAGACAATGAAATTGGTCTGGCTTACAAGTTACAGTCTTACACTTATGTTAATATATTGCAGTCAAAATCTGGGAGAACTATTCCTTAAGCTGATGAGAAATGTACACAGTATTAACAAATGTAATCCAAATGCACATCACAGAACAAGGAGTGAATTAATGTAAAAATGGTTCAGTGTCAACTGAAATAGTGAACACTCCTTCCCCTCCTACACACTGACAACACAGACAAGATAGAAACGTAGTAAGAAGAGACGACACAGTCTATTGATCTAGTGCACTGTTGGTTGGATAAGCCAAGCCCAGAAGTAGTAGTACACATGCATTCCTGTGTTAGCTTTACCTAAAGATGAAAGTCGGCACTCCGGCGGACAGACAGTAAACAAAAATAACATGAGAGAGAGCTAAGATTGGGGGAGAGATGTACATCTAATACTAGCCAGCTATGTAAGAATTAACAATCGATATTGTTTATGCAATGATTTCTCCTGTCTGGTCTATCTTCTCGAGTCATTCTGTAAGTGTATTGTTATGAGAACTACTAACTCCAGAATAGTCCAGCACTCATACGGATAGTAAAAGTACATGTGTACTGTACAATTCCAGAAGAAAATATGTACTTATATCATATATACAGAAATAAAGTAATGAATAATATAATAGGAATACTCCCATATTTCGTGTTAAAATATGTTATCACAGCTTATTCCAGTCACATCAATCTACAGCAATGAATAATTATATAAAACTAATATGAAGCGGCCATGTCCCGTTAACAAATGAATTTAAAGGTCCATTGTTTACTTCTAAACATTTAAAACGATCATGTTACAAGTCCCAAAGCCAGTGCTTGAATGCGGATGTAAGTATAATTTATCCTTTTACTAGTAAATATCAAGTTTTTGGCAAATCTGCAAGAATCTTGCCTTAGTTGTGATCTTACATTTTAAAAAGCTGCGTACACTGCACAATTTTTGTCTAAAAGTAAAAGACTACCTCCCCAGGTGCTTGGCTAGTAGTAAAACCTGTTAAATAGACAGTGCACACATTGCATGTACACACTTGCTTGACAGAAACGTAATAATTACCTATCTAACACAAATAGTTGAGAGATTGTGCAAAGAGTTGAACTATTGTACTTCTATTAGCAGTGCACAGATTTATCACTAGACAACTCACGTTATGCGTCACTGGGGTAAGCCATGACACCTGAGTTCTAAATATATCGTAGCTGAGCTCACACTGTGCATGCAGTAACATACGCAAATGTAGGCTCAACGCGTCATTGCTAGGCTTGCCTGCTGGTGGTGAGATAGGCACTGAGCACACGTCAAATGTCACTTAGACAGGAATGCGCGCGAACACATTTAAGTACACACAAAATAATATTTACGTACAAAAACACCAGAGCTCTGCCCACTTTAAAACAGTTCTTAACAACAACATAATTCTGCACAATATTTCTTAAGACGGTAGAAGAATATGTCCGGATGCGAGTTAGCTCACAAAAATCTAGAACAAATGGAGTAAAATGTACAAATCAAATACTAGCACAGTGACCTAGATATCTTGTGTGTGTTTCATATGCGCATAACTATATATTACACAGGTTTAATAATCTGCATACGAACAACTGTGAACAAAAATATTGTACTGAAAATAACCGGGGTTTTTTTTTTTAATGAAGAGATAAGAATCAAAATCTGAACAAAGACGCAGAAAAATAGAAACTATTCATTTGTAAAAAGTTGTCTAGTGTGTATTCACGCTGAATTTTTAAATAAGTGTTGCTATTTATATATATATAATATTGCAGTCTCTGAGTCAACTTTTTTCATTCTAAATGTCATCGACTGCACTAAGCCAGTACTGGGTATATCCACATACAACATATAATTGAAGCATTTTTTATTCTAATATCCCACTGCAACACTGCTATGTAAATGCAGTGTCTTCTTTTCTTTTTCTGTTCTCGAATGCTGTTTTGCTTGCTGACATGCAGGAGCCAAGTTCCGGAAGGGACAAGCTACTTGATGATGATGATGGATCCAGTTTTGCTTGACAGTGTTAGGGATAAGAACGAGTTGTTGTGTGCGCTTCATAAATAGCGGTTTTTTTTCATACATATTGTATAGTTTTAGTTTAGTCATCTGATAATCATCACTACACATCGAACCAATTAGTCCATAAGTGCTCCGATTTTCTCTGTCTCTCAGTGTATGGTGACTAACGACACCAGTTCTTTTGTTGGTTTACTATTCTTCTTTGACCATCAGTATAGTGCAATTGTCTAGCTACACCGCATTTGACTTGGAATTCTTGCAGTCTGATTAGTGTTGTAGATTCACCACTATTATTTGAATCATTTACACGTCCTGTCTTCCTTAGGGAATTTGGAATATCAGACTGGTCCATTGCTTGTCCGCCTTTTACAGTAGACATACTTGCAAGCCTATCGGTGCGTTCATTTTCCCTTACACCTGCATGCCCTTGCACAAAATAAAACTGATTGTTGTCAGCCTAGCCTCCTGGGGTGATTTCGTTTCGAACAAAACAGTGAGAGATAGAACACAGCATCAATTCGTATCAAATATTATAAGGAAACGAAGGTGGAATTATTTAGGGCATGTTCTTAGAACAGACGAAAAGAGACTAAATCAACAAGCCCTTATGTGGTCACCAGTTGGGAAAAGAAAACATGGAAGACCTATGACTACCCTACAAAGAACAATCCTACAAAAAAGTAAATTATTGGGATGTAAAACCATACAAGATCTCCAACTTCTAGCAACGAACCGCATCACATGGAGCTCTAAAACATATGTCCTATGTGTCGCATTTGACTCTAACGGAACAAACTAACTAAGACCTCCTCATAGACTACAGACACTGTATACATATTATAATATTCCTATCACATTTCGTGTGCATAAAGTATAGACTAGGTACACACAGGTCAAGTTGTCGGGATCGTCTCGCCACTTAAATAATATACAAGTGAATGCTCATCCTTTCGTTCTCCCACAAACTTAAGAAAACAGTATAACTATCCTCTAAAGTAGTACATACAATACATGTCTGTTAACGTGAGAAGTTGAATAGGAATCAGAATTGTTAGAAAATGTGACAGCTGAAGTAAATGTTTCATAGAACACCACCATGTTAGTAAGTTACACACTTTGGGCTCATGAGACGTGGTTTAAAGGGTCTAACGCCGAATGATTGACTTCATCGCACCGGGTTTACCCCATATGGCTCGGCCCCTTTCCGCTGAAATTATACGCCACCTGCCGAGAGAATTACAAAAGCACGAACTCCGTAGCTTCGGCAACAACCATAGGGATCTCTGGAAAAAATGATCTCGTGAACAGATTCGAACCCACGACCTTCGTAGCGCAAGACGAAGGCGTAACCACTTAGCCCCCTACAGAGAAGTGGTTATCAAATGCAAAGAGTGTCGGTGGGGAAGGACGAGCGTGGAACAAATAAGATTGTTTTTAAAAAAATAAAAAAGAATAGTTTTTCATATCAAGTGGTATATTGTGAAATATCGTGTCATGTCCATTTTTCTCTTTGACCAGTGGCACACAATTTGTAATGCGGTCAACATCATTCTGGTCATCTTGTTTGTTATGTTTTTTAAAGGGTTTAAAGCCGAAGGATTGACTTCATTGCACCGGGTTTTACCCCATATGGCTCGGTCCCTTTCCGCAGAAATGGCACGCTACTTGCCGAGAGTATTGCACAAAGCACGAACTCAGTAGCTCCAGCAACAATCCAGGGGTCTCTGGAAAAAACTGCCCTCGTGAACAGAACGTCGCAGTTGTTTGTTATGTGTGGGCTAAAGGCCTCTTTAAACCGAGACACGCCCTTTAAAACTAAGGACGAGCTTTGTTTTGGTATAGAGAAGCATATATGTCCCCTTGAATAAACTCTTTTTTCTTATTCATTGCATTCTACGCCCCTGAGATACAAATTTTTTTAAACCGATCCAGAAGCACTTGAGCTTTATAGCTCTTCGGCTCGGTGCCATGGACATCGTAACCCTTCGGTTCGGTGCCACGAACACCGTAAATCTGGTGAATCTGTGGCTTTTCTGCCAGCCGGAGGAATTGAACCCACACTCACAAGGAGCTTGTCACCCATAGTCCAAATCGCTACGAACACGTTGGGCAGACGGGCACTGATTGTATTAATACGCACAAAGACTAGTGCAGTTGTACTGTCCCTGATATATCATATATTCATGGGATGGCAAGTTGGTCAACAACGTAGATGGAGATCGAGGATCGAAAGAATGACACAACACGTACCCAGGGAACATTTATTTGCTCTTTGTGTAGCTACTCTGTTGCAAAATGTGTGAAATAAGTGTGCACACCAGAGTTGGATGTGGCAAGACACACAATGTATACTTAGAAAAAGGTAAACTCCCAAAAGAAGAAAACTAATATTTGCTTGAAATACATGAGAATAGTAAATAGGTTAAATAAACGAAAGCATGAGTCAATGAAGAAGCTACCAAACTCGCTACCTGTAACAGAGTGGGTAGAAACAGAGAGGATTGGCAAAACAAGCAACAAACAGGTAGAACAATCATACTGTACTTAGTACTACATAAACAGTATGTTAGTCTGTTTAAGGTTACTGTTAGTTTCAGTTCTAATGGGAAACTGGTTAGAATCATCCAACTTGTGATACGTCTATTACTGCTTACTGAAAGTACTTGCATCAAAGCACTTACACAGTAGCTCTGGCGATGATTTCAAATGTTCCTTTAATGAGTTGTATACATTTTCAGTTGTAGAATTGTTGGTAATTAAATCCATCGCATTTCCCAATGTATAAGATCTAGCCAACATATTGTCAGTATAGAGAAGTTTAGGTTTGACTTCATTGCACAGAAATTTCTATATGACTTGGCCCCTCTTCGGAGAAATGGCAAGCTACCTGCCAAGATTATTTCACAAAGCACGGACTCCGTAGCTCCAGCAACAATCCTAAGGTTCTCCAGAAAAAAGTACTATAAACAGAACAAAGCAGGCTAATTCAAAGTCACAACATTTAAAGCGAATGGTAAATGGCTTGACTGCTTTGTCATAGAGGTTTCCATATTGCCTGTATAGTAGTGTTGTGAAAAATCTAGATTCCAAGCTGTAGAGAGCTGGATACTCCAGCATATTGAAGTTTTTCTATAATAATATTAGTTTGCACTAACAAGATTGTATACTGTAGATATCCTATTATAGAAAGAAAGTGGAAGATGGGAAGGAGGGTTAATGACAGAGAGAAATGTTCAATAAATTATAAATGAGTAGATTAAAGTTAATTGCATATCCTTTACAGGACTTTGCGAATCAATCCCAGCTTTTAATGCTGTTTGTGATTTTTCTAGGCATTATTATGTTCAGTAGTTTTCCATTGCTTTCTGAACGGATGGTGCCATCGTCCTTTTGTTAAAATCCATGCGAAACAATTTGCAACCAAATTGTCCGCAGTGTGATTCGAACTCAGAATGTCGGGGTTAATAGACAGTCACTAACCCCTAAGCCACAGACGCCAGCCACCAATGAGTAGATTACAGATTTTAAAAATACAAATTAAATTCTTTGGAGATGATCATTCTGGAGGACATGACACCGGGCAGCTGAAGACCAAGGAGAAGATTGGTGCAAGATGTCATACACAGATTGAGTATTACTGCGGCAGACAACAGACACCACACTAGACAGAGATTCAATTAGATCTACTATCATGGAGCCAAGTTCCAACATGGACAAGCTAGATGATGATGATGATGAATCAAACAAGATAGCTAAAATGGTAGTAGGCGGACATAACATAATTAACTAGGGGGTCTCTGTGACTGAGTGGTTAAGAATTTTGTCTTGCGAGTCGAAGGTTCGAATCCAGACCGCACAGTTATGTTCACGAGTGCAGTGTTTTCAAGAGACCCCTAGGATTGTTGCAGGAGCTATGGAGTTCATGCAATACTCTTGGCAGGTGGCGTGCTACTTCTGCGGAGAGGACAGAGCCATATGGGGTAAAACCCGGTGCAATGAAGTCAATCCTTCGGCTTTAAAACCCTTTAAAAACATAATTAACTTGTGACACATCGATATAAAAAACAAAACATAGATCTCCAGGAACTAGCTAATATGGTGGTAACAGACAACAATTACAAGACAAATGATCAAGTCTGAATAGCAGGACAACAGAAGTTATGGTCATCTCACAGAATCAGATTCCACTCTTGAAGTAAGGTGCTCATGCCCCCTTTATTTTTAAAATTAAAATTTTTAATAGCTGCTTGACTAAAATTTCCAAAGAGCAAACCAAAAGAAATGTTTCTACTTTGAACTGCATTGCCTTTTTTTTTTTTTTTCCGATCCAGAAGCATTTGAAGCTTTTTGAAGTGCCATGGACATCGACCTTCGGTTCGTCCACACACCGTAATCTGGGGAATCTGTGGCTTTTCTGCCATCCAGGAATTGAACCCACACACAGAGGATAGTCACCATAGTCCAACGCTCGAACACGCTGGGCAGCGGCATTGTTTCTTAAACACAGTAACATTGGCAATGAAAAACTGTTAAGATTAAACAAATTAATTTTTGACAAGAAATTTATGAAAAATGACATGAATCAATGATGTTCTTGGTCATTTGTTAAAGGAATTTTGCACATACATTTTTAAAAAGTATTTTAATTGGAAAAACAAGTTAGTATAATAACTTATTATAACACAAAACCCACTAAATTTTCATAACATTCCACACCTCCCTTGACACTCCCGCATGTCTCCCAGGTTGACAATCACTGAACTAGATTGTGACATCAAAGTAAATAGAACATTGCTAAATATAGTACAAGTCACTCAATTTAAATAACATGGAACTCTGATAACATCAGATGGTAGATGCAGCTCAAAAATAAATAATAATATATGCCATGCAAAGAAAGAATTATAGAAAATGAAATTTCAAAACATCACCTGAATTTGTCTTATTTTATGTTCATTATTGTTTGCAGATATCGTTTTCAAATTACTTTCTATATCTTTAGTCACTTTTCAACTCTCGCTGACATATTTTATAATTGAGACAAGATTGAAAATTTATAATTTAGTTACCCACCAAGATGATACAAAATGTTGACTCCTTACGCCTTTGTAGAGCAATGTTTTATCTTTCTACATTTCTTTTTATTACATCTCCACTGCTTTTCATAAATGAATTGACATACCCAAACCTGTTCACTCTCTCTAATTTCTCTCTAATTATAAATATATCTATTGATGTTTTAAAATAAAAATCAGCTGCCATTATTTTTAGTTTTGTCACATTGAGATATACATTTTGCTTTGCACTATTCTCTTGAACTGTCCTTGATTTCTCAATTATCAAGTTGTTAATAATAATAGCTGTCCATCGCATACAATGATGACAACAAGTCTTAGATGTGCATTGCTTCACCTCTCTGGTGTGTAGTGAGGTCACTCTAAAGTCCAATCCTCAAACATAATCCCTTACCACAGGTGGGGCATACATGATAGAGGTTAGACATGTGGGTGTTGTGTGTTTTGTCTTTTCGTGCAGCTCGATTTCACTATGCTTCAACAGTATGGCAATTAAGTATGACGATGATGTTGCTACAAACCATGGTGTCATCAGCAAAGCCAAGTTCAGATGTTTTCCACTGATTACAAAAAGTTTAAATGGTTTGTTTCACATTTTCTTCTTGCATTTCTCATGACACTTGCGGTGTGTAGTGTGTACACATATGTGAACAGAATGCTACTTTGCCCGATTCCCCATCCCATATGAAATCAATATGATGTACGTTCACAAATTCTCACAGCTGCCATCTGGTTTACCATACACGCACACATATATATAATGGATCTCAATAAACATTCTTCCTTCGTTATGATCTTGTGACATTGATTCCAGGCCCTCTCGCGTACTAATGTGATCGTGAATCTAAGAATGGCCATGAGCATGACCTGCAAAATTCAAATCCACAAGCTAGTTAGTCATGGTTCACAGAATCCTGTTTCCGTTGTTGAATATATTATTAAATTATTTTCATAATTCAATTGATAGCCTGTAAGGAGAGAAAAAATGGTGACAAGAGACATTATATCTGCACTCTTATTCTTAACTCAAATGTTTCTGTAAGGTATCCTTTAAGAATAATTAGACTATTACTTCTATATTGTCTTTATTATGTTTAATGAACTCGAGAAGGGGCTCCAATGCTTTAAAAAGAAAAAAAGAAGAAAGACAAACTTCTATATCATTATAAGCCACTCGGTGATAACTTAGCAGGTGAGTTAAATCAGGTTAGATTAGCCTCTAAATCACAAAGCAGTAAATTACTATTAAAAAAATGCAGCTAGTGAGCTAGAACATGCATATGTGGAATCCAATATGTAGATTTTCCTCTAGGTCTAGAAAGTTTTTTAAAAGACGATAACAAATAACAAATCAAATACACATTAAAACAACTGCTATTATTATTTATGCTGGACTGCCTTGATTTAACAAGCAAACGAGAGAATAAGCTAACGTTAAGTA
The DNA here is from genome assembly GCA_020796225.1 of Arion vulgaris. NCBI lineage: Eukaryota > Metazoa > Mollusca > Gastropoda > Stylommatophora > Arionidae > Arion > Arion vulgaris. Next base: position 5,838,553 of record CM036763.1, read on the forward strand.
CTGTTACTTATGCTTCTAACATCCTGCAATCCGCTCAATTACCTGACAGTTACTTCGGCATACAATCATACATATCTGATATCAGAATGAGAATCGTCCGTTTAGAATTTAGTGGCAACTCTCTGTCTCTGAGTCTGACTCTCACTCCTCTGTGAATCTAAATGTCGAGTTCTAATCAAGTAAAGAAGATTATTCACAGCTTAGTTTCACTTATATAGTTGATACATACTCGTATAGAAGTCGTGCACAACAGTGTCATGTAATTAATGATCAACAACTTTCAAATATATTCTTACTAGGCTCACCTTGTTCAACAGATGTCTGCTCCTTGAATATTTTTGCTCCCAATTTGACGCACCTTGTTTGGCAACGAAAAACTGACCTTTACCGGAAATGACCTTAATATATGAATCAGTAAGAATGTGGGCGCAAAAAGGATGCAGAATAACCGGGATGGAATTAAAAAAAATGATGTGCGAAATACCTGGATTCTCCTCAAGAGTTGGTTCCTATTTGTTATGTGTGTTGGCCTACACGCCTGATATAACAAAAATGAATCGTTCTTATGTTAGAAGATCGCGCACTGGCGTAAAGATTTGAATGCTTCATAACAAACAAAACAAGCTCTTGCTAGTATTGTATTGGAGTTCATTCGTTTATTTTTATTTGCCTATACGTCCTGATAGAACCGAAAATACTCGTTCTTATTATATGGTGAAAAGAAATTCCTCAGCTTAATGATCCCATAAAGAACGGACAACTGTTGCTAGTTCCCAAAAATATTACATTTATATATCACTGCTAACTTACCCCGGTTGTCTAAATGCTAACACAATGAGCTCACTCGTAGAGTGGGTGTTGTTCGTAATGCTAGCATATAGCACCTAACTGCTATAAGTATATACACGTTAGTGTTAAATACTTGTTAGCCTGACTTAATTTTGCACCTTTTTCTGATTGTACTAAACCTTCCAAGTTTTAATTTATTAATTAATTCGATATATACTGGAAACAACGTCAGCACAAAACGCTTTGTGTGGTAAAATTATGAGACCATAAAATAATTCTGGTGAGATTTAGCTAACATTCGTGGTATGGAAAAAGACACAACTCTTATGCATAAGTACGAAGTTTTTCTTTGGTAATATCCGGGCCTTTATTAATCAGCAAACATAAAAAAAAGATTAACTTTTTGAGATGACTATTGTTACATTGTTGAATGGAGAAAATAAATATAGCTAATATACATAGGATTGGGCGATCAACATTTCGATTTGTTTGTATTGTGAACATAACAACGCACAACCACAGATATTTCGCTATGACAGTCCCTATCAGCCTCCGTAATGAAGAATATCAATAAGATATCTGGGTTCGGTACAATGGTCAGTGTCAGCATTAAACGCAGTAAAGAATTGAGAAGCAGATGTGTGCACAGAATACTCAAACAACGTTACAGATATGATCAATTTACCAACGGAAAAATGCTATAGCAGACATCCAAATGATGATGGTGCAGCTGAGAAATTGTTGAAAACGCTCAATTCACAACCTATCGTAGTTTTTAGAGATGTAAGATCAACACTCCACACATTTCAGTACAGAATATTGCCAGCTCTACAGACCCTACCATCTGACTCGTGCAACCAGCGGCAAGCGCGTGATTGTCTTGCAGTTGATACCGTCCCGCTGTGGAATACCAGGAAATGAGACAACAGACCGATTGGAAAAGTAAAATGCTGCATGAGATGAACATGATGTAATACTGACTAATTACCAAAAGAAAAATCATTAAATCAATCAGAAGGCCACCAATACTAACATAGATCTTCTTCTTCTTTTGTCGTCACACTGCTACCGGGTTGTTGCCCAGTGTCGTGGTTTTCTGTTTTTGTCTTGCGCTGTTCTGGTGGCTTGTGTGATTGTTATCTTTGCTCTTTCACAGGATGCTGCCACGCCATCTAACCATCTTTCCGTGGTCTTCCTCTTGCCTTCTTTCCCGATGTTCTGTTGTAGAAGACTCTGTATACTGTCTTCTACAACAGAACATCGATCGATTGCCAATATACGAGGGGAAGTCAATAAATAAGCCACAAAGTTATATGAGATGGTAGGTAAATGTAGTTGGTGTTTTCTAAAAGTGTCATTAGGTGACAGCAACATCCAACTTTATATTCCGTTCGCCAGGTGGCGCTATGTGTCTCATGCGCATGCGCAGCGCATAAACAAAATGGCGTCTATCTTACGGAGAGTACAACCAAAGAGCAACGTGCTGTTGTGCGTTTTTGTGAACAAAGGACTGCCTGGAAAGGACATTCATAAGGAAATGCTTCCTGTTTATGCTGACAAATGTTTGTCCTGTAAAACGGTGCATAGTTGGGTAGAAAAATGTTCTTAGGACGCTCTAAAATTGTTGATGAAATCCGATCTGGTCGTTCTGTTGAGATTGCAACAGAAGCATCAGTGCAGCGGTGGAGGAGATGATTAGAGGTGACAGACGAGTAACGATAGACTCTGTAGCATCTGCAATAGGGTGCTCACATGGTTCAGCATACAGCATAATGCGTGATCGATTGAAATTTAAGAAAGTGTGCTCAAGGTGGGTACCCAGACAATTGAAAGAGGAACACAAAATGAACCGATTTGGCCTGTCCTTGCATCATCTCTGTCGATACGAAGATGAAGGAGAAGAGATGCTGAACAGGATTGTTACTGGGGATGAATCATGGGTGCATCACTACCAGCCCGAATCAAAGCGTGCTTCAATGCAGTTGAAACATCCTTCTTCGCCTTGTGTCCAAAAATTCAAGGTTACACCATCAGCAGGGAAGATTATGTTGACGGTGTTCTGGGATTGTCAGGGAGTGCTTTTAGCCAATGTCATGAAGAAAGGTGACAATGTGAATTCCGAATCGTACTGTGAAGTTCTATCGATGCTTCATGATGCAATTCGAAAAAACGTCCAGGGTTGCTGACTTGAGGAGTGTTGCTTCTTCATGACAATGCCAGACCACATACGGCTCGATTAACTCCGGAGTAAACTAACCAACTAAGGTGGGAAGTTCTGGAACATCCACCTTACAGTCCCGACTTAGCCCCTAGCGATTTCTACCTCTTTGGTTTCAAGTTGTTATCATGTTTAGTTATTTTTCTACAGCCATTTGTGGCTTACTTATTGACTTCCCCTCGTATAAGCAGAATATACGTTGCCATTTTGCAACACAGAGCAGTACAAAATCGACCACGCAGCCACATGTAAACAAAATTCACGATTGACAATTGAGACACATGTACATGTGAACAGGAATCCCAGACTGTAGTGCATATATTTCGGGGACCATAATGTGAGCTGCAAAATACTGAAGTTGATCAGCATCGTCAAATAGCTTGTTCTGAGCAGAGCTTTGCCACCTTAACAGTCCTTCAGAATTTTATCTCCCATAGGTCAGATATCCCGCCTCTGCAGCAGTCATGCTCAACCCATCAGTTACATCCTGAATCCATCTTCTCCGTGGTCTTTCTCTTCTCCTCTTTGCCAGCATGCATCCTTCCATGATGGTCTTCCCCAGCCCTTCGTGTCTCTTTATATGTCCAAAATACCTAAAATTTCTTATTTGAAGCATCATCCAGTTTTCTTTGATTTTGAGTTCTCTTCTCTGTCCATGATATAAGGAGGATTCTTCTGTAACACTTATATTCAAAAGCACATATAAGTTTTTTCAACGCCTGTTAAGTGTTGGCCATGTTTCACATGCATATGAAGTTAAGCAAATTCTTCTTCATCAGCGATCTCTGGTCATGCGCTTAATTTACTGTTGACCACAAACTGGGCAGTCAGCTTCAGGTCTGTCAGGTTTCCCCAAAGCTTAGTCTTCAGGTTGACTGGGTGTGGTCACTTGTTGCTTCTCAGCTCATGCAGGAGAGGACAGTCTTGCAGTACATGCTCCGGTGTCTATTTCGTCTGCTGACACTAGCAGAGAGCTGTTTGAATTATTCCTAGTTTATATAAGTGTTTGTTGAGTCTTCAGTGTCCGGTACGTAGTCGAAATATAATGACCTGGTCTGTTCTGCTTAGGTCTAGGAGGAAGTCTTTTCCATAATCATATCCAGTGTTTTTCTTCCAGTCTACTACAGATTTTCTCTGTATGAGGGTTTTGACCTCCTGAAAATACAGGAGTTGGTAAATTTACTCTTTGGCGCTGTCCTCCTTAGCTAAGACATCGGCACTCTCAAAAATAGAAAGTTATTTTTAAATTGAAATCATTAGATGACTAGCAATGATTATAGATGAGATATATCTACTCGTTACCTCCTATATAGTACGTTTAGAAATGTTTGCCTCCAAAGCGCATCAAGTATTTCCAAAAGCATTGTACGCCTTGATATATACATATATATATAATAATAATAAAGCCCATAACCCGTTAGGGTCGTAGGGTGTCACTGTGGAGACATCAGCACAAAAATCACGCCATGAATCTCTGTCTTCAACTCCTCGGGCGAGTGTGGAGAAACTCTGCCCTGACCAGCTCTTGATGTTGTCAACCCAGGATTTCTCTACCCTCCTTTCTTTCTTCCACCTCAACTGTTCCTGTAGGATAGTCTTAGAGAGTGAGCTATGTCTCATCACATGCCCGAACCACGCAAGTTTACGCGTTTCACGATGTCAAGAGTGGTAATTGTCGACCTGCATGGTTGATTATTTGATCTCTTACATAAATATTCGTCTTATATTCTATGTAACTAATACGTAGTACACGTCTGTAACACTTATATTCGAAAGCCTGTATTCTTCGTTCCAGTTCCTTGCATTGAGTGTCCAGCTCTCACAACCGTATAAAAGAATGGATAGTACCAGCGATCTATAGAAATTGATTTTTGCCATAGTACTGATTTTGCTTTTCCATATCACGTTTAACCGAGACATAGCGGTTGATATACATATAGATACATATATATGAAATATAATAAACATAAATGGCACGAATTAAGGAGGAGCGATAATATCAAATAAATGTCTGGTCAACCACTAGTAACAACTGTTATAAGAAGGAAATGATGGAGATATGTTGAGCATACCATGAGAAGGAACGATCAAAGACTACCAAATCAGGCACTGAAGTGGGAGGCAAAAGGTTTACGAAAGAGAGGACTACTTAGGGAAACCATGAAACGAACTTTACTGAGAGAGGTAAGAAATGTCGGACTCGATTCCATTGAAGAGGTTGAGCGAGTTGTCCAGGACGGAGCGGAGCGGAGAAATTACTTGCAAACCCTATGTAGCATGCAACGGTACGACAAGAATATATATGTAAATATTCAAGATATTAAATTGCAAGGTAGTTTACTCTGGATTAACATTCACGTGATAGCACTATTAAACGTACCTGACTATGTCCCCTGGCAATCACATAACTTGCATTTGATATCTAAATATATATGCTCATCCCTCCCCTTGCTCAGCAGAAATGGCAAGCCAACTACCGTGAGCGTTGCACGTAGCCCGAACTCTACAGTTCCAGCAGCAATCCTAGGACTTCGGAAAAAATAATCATGTCAACTAAACGACGCCATCCAGATTCGAACCTACAACCTTTAAAACGCAAGACAAACGTACTAACTCCTTCGTATATATTGTGAGTATTATCTTCTATATAAATTTCATTTCAAGTATAACTTTACTAGCTTTATGCTCATGCTATCCCACCTGGCATCACATTACAGTATAAGCAATAGACGTGATACTATCAAATAGAACTCGTTATAAAATCGTGTCAGTTATCAGCAAACCATCCTTACAGATGTATGCCCTGTTGCGCTATATTTTTCCAGATTAGCAGGGCTTGAATTGGAGCTATCAAACCAAATATATAACAAGAAAAATAGATTTGAAACTGAAATAAATTACTGATATAATGTTATTAATCATTTAAGCATTAACCCCTTTCAGTGGCGGCTCATGATCATTTTTGTTGGTGGGGTCAGACAGAAATTTTCGGAAATATCATGGTTTCGGTTAGGTTATATATTTATGTATAAAATAATAAATACACGTTACACCTTATTTTTGGTGGGGCCAGGTCCTACTGGTCCTTAATGACGAGCCGCCACTGACACCTTTGCTCTTCGAGCTGATATATTGGCACGCTGTAATTTTTAAGATAACGCAAAGACAGTAAACTGACTTATTCAGTATATATTGCAATATAAATGATGTTTCTAGAAAAAAACAATTTGCTATGTTAAATGAAAGTGTTAAAAACACAACACAATGATCAGCTTACGAAAACAAGATATGCAACGTTCGGGTACTAAGAAAATCTCATTTATAAATGAGATGGCGACATGACTCGGAACTAGCCGTATTTGTGTGTTATTTATGCATTTAAAAGCATATAATTTATGTTTCATAATGTAAAACATGTGATATTACCATAATAAATTGTTTAAAAAATATTTTTTATTTTTTTAGATGTCTAATCTCGTTAAAAAGCATGCTTTTTGTTCTTCTTCTTCTGCCTTCGAGTGCTATGAATTCATGCGTATTCAGTGAGCCTTTTATGGTACATCTGACTGATTTTTGCGTGAAAGCCGACTAACCGTGTGTAAGGTGTCCCTAGCCATTCATGCGAACCTCCTACCACTTCAGTGGTAAGAGCATGCTTTTATTACACCGACATTTCCGATCGGCCGCCATTTTGGATAATCTCTGCAGACGAGTTTTCACTTGCTCTTGTCAAAAATCACAAATTTGCTTATAAAATGACATCTAATTACTCAGATTACTGTCCTGATCAAGACTATAAGTGTTAGCTCTTTATGGGCTGCTTACTAGACCAGTTCTGCATCATTTTCTCTTATTTATTTATTATTTATTAATTGGTGTCTTCAAAATATGGAAATATTTAGAAGTTACAAATTCCTAATTACTGCCTTATTTATTGTCCAAACAATCATGTTTGGATATATTGTGTAAATATGAAGGTACTAAGAGCCAGTAGTAATAGTTTTCATGATATATTTCATACTTATTTTATTCCTTCTTTGTGACTGTAAAAGTTTTTGAAATTTGTTGAAAAATCTATTTTTAACATCACCAAAATTAAGTCACTGATATCACATATTACATGACACTGATATTAAAAGCACATATCGTGATAGTACATTCAATTAGCTTTCTAACCATATATAACATGCCTATGTTCAATTCATGGAGCATATATGGCTTCTAGTAATAGAGCAGGCCTTCAAAAATAACAAAAACAACGTAAATACTCATAAACGGTTAAGAGTTTAATTAAGGTTAATACACATTGGCTATAAATGAAATACAAGTTTTTTTTATATTTCGAACAGTGTTACGTATATTTACCCTATCTTGCCATTTCCATTCAGAAAAAAAACTCAACAAATGGAGTTTGGACTAAAGTCACCAACCCTCTAGAAGTTGATAGTAGTATTTCTTGAGTTCCTATTCACATTATCGATCTTCAATAGTTGGAAAGTATCCTGCTCTCAACTAAGCTCACTCTGACTAACTAGTCCTTAGAGAATGACTCGCGCGTACTAACATACTGTAATTGATTTCTCGTGTTCCAACAGTGACGATCAGTTTGTGTTAGTTCAAGCAAGTGGTCCTTCAGCTGTGTCGCAAGTCTTTCTGACTAGCCTGGACTTCGAGAGCACTTAAGTCAGGGACGTTGTCATCCAGTTTGTGAGACTGTCGATCACACTTGACTTTCTTAGGTAGTTATGTTATAGAAGAAATAATAAATAGCAATACGCAGTACCTGGTGAAAAGTAGCCTAGTTCCATAGTGAATCCCTTTATGAGTAATCTACATAAAGTTTTACAGATTCATTCCAAGCATCGTCTTCGCTTTTTTTTTGTAACCTTTTTCTTATTCTTGTCCTCACGCTGCTACCGGGTTGTTGCCCAGTGTTGTAGCTTTCTGTTTTTGTCGTGTACATCTCTTGTGGCTTGAGTGATAGTTATTTTTGCTTTTTGACAGGATTCTGCTATGCTATATATAAAACCATAATTTTCGTGGTCTTCCTTTCACCTTCTTTCATGATGTTCTTTTGTAGAAGACTGTGTATACAGTGGAGATTGTTTGCATTCGTATTATGCGGTGAACCCTTTCATTATTTGTTTCTCAGTGTAATTCAAACAAGATTATGTGCCAAGTTGCTTAATTTCTCTCAGTTATACATGACATCCAACTTCTAAGTTGCCTAGTTTCTTTTAGCTATGGATGTAACAGGGTAGCAGAGACGATACGCAAAATTATGGCCCTCGGTTTCAGAGAAGGCTAATAACATGTGACCGGAAATTTACGATCAGATGGAGCAGCAGGCTGACGATTGGTATTTTCAATTTTCGGATGAGGGTGCTATATAAGGCGGGACACAGGCAGCACACGAGGACGACAGAGAACCCGGAACACCACAGAAGCACGGAAGATTCGGACAGACACAGGAAAGTGATACAGGTAGTAGGAACATATTATAAGAAATTAATGAAGTGTTAGTTAAAGTAGAGCTAATGTTGTTAGGTTTGATATACCAATGTGTCAGCCTCGTCATGTTTATTCTAGTACTCATCGTGGGTATAACGTGTCAGAGAGCTAGTTATCATCACGTGGCGACGGATAATTTCGTCAAGTTTCGCCAAACCTCAGCTTGTGTTAAACGTTGCAGATCGGTGGTCATCAACCACGTGGCAGAAGACCTTCCATGGTAGGTTGACATAGTCTTTCATTAGACTTTAGTTCTACAGAGTTGTTCCTTGAGAACGTGTGACGTCGTCGTATTTAATCATCACTCAACATGATTTGAACTGTTCAGAGTAATAGTTACCATGTGGGTCAGTTGTCAAGTCAGAGAGGACGATCCAGTTCTACTTCGTCAATTAACACGAGCTTCAAGTTAACTGGTACACAGTCGGATTTAGAAGGGCTGCAGTTTGAATCCAAAATGTGAAATCGTGTGTGTAGAGATAGACTGATAAATTCCAAGGGCATCGGATAGATAGTTAAGAAATTAGTGTTGAACAGTGGAGCGATCAGCGCATTAAGATGGTGTAATTTAAGTAGTTTAGAAGAACCAGTTCTCGTAGACGGAATAGGTCGGATGTGAAATTCTGTGAAAGTTTCAGCGTTAAGTAATGTGTAGTTTAATTGTGCGTATTTTTATAATACTTATGTGAGTGTTTCATGAAATGTTTTTGCTCGTATGCAACATAGAGAGGAACAAATAATTAGAGATGCGAGTATATTAATAACCTTTTTGATGCAAAGAATAGAATCTTAAGAATAAAGAAACTTACGTATATGATAATCTGATACCACATGTTTACGTATTCTAAGTGTTTAGAGGGTAGTATACACATGTGTTTAATGTATTCAGTAAAGTGACTACAGAGCCCTCCACTCAAGTTTGTCAGTTTCTTTCAAATATGGAGCGCCTCTAGTTGCTTGGTTTCTCTCAGTTATCCAACTTCCAAGATGACTAGTTTCGTTTAGCTATGGAGCGCCCCAAAGTTGCTTAGTTTATTTCAACTACAGAGCCCTTCACCCAAGTTGTTAAGTTTCTTTCAAATATTTAGCGCCCAGTAGTTGCTTCTTCTTCTTTACGTTCGTTCTTTATGACCAATTTTAATCACTCTTTGTGATATGTTTGATCTTTGCCAAGAACGTGTATACGTACACATTGGTTTGGCAGGCCCCTAAATGCATGGACTTCTACACGTTTAGGACACGTGCATCCAATTTCAGCCAAAGTAGTTGCTTATTTTCTCTCAGTTTTAGAGGACACGGAACCTCCAAGTTGTCTAGTTTCTCTCAACTGTGGAGAGTCATCAAATTGCTTAGTTCTCTCAAAGTACCAGATCATTTACACAGTAGCGAGTCTAAATTTTACGTTAAGAAAGTTTACTATTCATTTCCAAATGTCAAGACATTTGAACCTTAATAATTTTGTATTTAAATCCACTGTACTAACCACTGCGCAATACCGGCTCCCTCCATATAAGTCACCCTTTAAATTTGTAAACATGCTATTTGGCGTAGATCCAAGTCCAAATATACGGCGATAAACGGATCATTACAGAGAATTGTCGCCCGTCTGCCCAGCGTGTTCGTAGCGCGTTGGACTACGGGTGACTATCCCTCTGTGTGTGCGGGTTCAATTCCGCGGGATGGCAGAAAAAGCCACAGATTCCACAGATTTACGGTGTTCGTGGCACCGAACCGAAGGGTTACGATGTCCATGGCACCGAGCCGAAGAGCTGAAAATCTCAATGCTTCTGGATCGGGAAAAAAATACAGAGAATTGTACAGTGAGGGAAAGGAAAGTGTTTGACTGTCAGCAAGACAGACTCGAGCATTTCCTAGCCCGAAAACTTTTGTTTCGGATGCGCTCGTCCTACGTTAGTAGGGCTCTAACTGGGGCGCAACATTCTAACTGTTCTTGGCAAAGGCTGTTTATATATCACAATAAGAATTATGAACATGGTCGAGAAGAACGATCGAAACAAACAAACACATTTGTAAACACATCCACATACACACAAGAGAGAGAGAGAGAGAGAGAGAGAGAGAGAGAGAAGGATTAAAGAATCAAAGAATATGAGAATGAAGAAGGCAGAAATAGAACACTTGCTCAAATTAATGAGCTTACATTTTCTTCTCTACACAAGCACAAGATTATTTTCTACAAAAACCCAGCAGTGTGAGCAAATATGATTAATCAACAACAGCCACGGAACTCTGGGGGAAACAAGTTTCTCCTGTCAATCAAATGAACAATTTGTTCAAATGTATTCGGTCAATTTGACAGCAGGTATTAAGTTGCTTACAGGTATTAAGCAAACAATTGTCAGCCTCTTCAGAGTTTGTCTTACTGTCTTTCATTGGTTTATTTTTCTGTTCTTTTTTGTTTTATTTGAGCAGATCAATAGTTCTGTGTTCAATTTACATCAGTGAATAGAATAACAACTAGATTCCCTGGAGATTTCTTAATGAAAGAACGTTGGGCTCAGTGAAGGGAAGCCAGTAGCAGAGGGACAGGAAGATTCAGTGCTAGAAGAATTGTGTAGAGTAAAACATTAATACGGGCAATGAATTATGTAAAGTATAATTTTGTAGAAGAATATTACAAATATCTACGTATAGTTACAATAAATAGTTAAGATAAATGGTTAAGATAAATGGTTAAGATAAATGGTTAAGATAAATGGTTAAGATAAATGGTTAAGATAAATGGTTAAGATAAATGGTTAAGATAAATGGTTAAGATAAATGGTTAAGATAAATGGTTAAGATAAATGGTTAAGATAAATGGTTAAGATAAATGGTTAAGATAAATGGTTAAGATAAATGGTTAAGATAAATGGTTAAGATAAATGGTTAAGATAAATGGTTAAGACGCTCTGAGGAAAGCCAGTACACAAAGAAGGATGGATACAACTATACGAATAAGACGATCTTCGTTTTGTGTGTATGTGCGGGTGTGTGCGTGTGTGTGTCTGCGTGTGTGTGTGTGTGTGCGGGCGGTGCACGCGCATGTGTGTGTGCGTGTGTGTGTTAGTTATGGGAAACTTAGGGTTAAGGAAAATTGAAAATACAAATCTGAAAGTTTAACGGGCCGCAGTGGCGGCTCGTCATTAAGAGCCATTGGGGCCGAGCCCCACCAAAAATAAAGTGTAACGTGTACTTATTACTTTGTAAATTAAAATATAACCTAACCCAAAACCATTATTTTTCCGAAAATGTTTGTCTGGACCCACTAACAAAAATGAGCACGAGCCGCCACTGCTGGACCGTAGTGCTAATCGCACTGCTTACGCCAGCGATACCTGGGCTCAATAGTCAACAATAACGGCGACTGCTCCAAAGAGATCTCAAGAAGATTGGCAATAGCAATCAGGAAGTTAAACACTATGAAGAACATGTGGCAAAGCACCAGCAAATTATTAAAATTAAAAATACTGAGAACATGCATTTTTCCAGGGGCTACTTATGGTTGTGAATCATGGACCATTGCACAAAAATAGAAGAACGAAAATTCAGTCCTTCGAAACGAAATGCTACAGAAAGATCCTACAAATATCATGGACAGAGAAAAAGAAGAATACGGTTGTCCTGAAAGAACTAAATCTTAAAGACAATTGGCTAATAAATAATATACTATATAGACAAATTAGAAACTGTGGTCACATCAAGCGTCACGATGGCCTGGAAAGAACAATATTAGAGGGCATGGTTCCAGGTCACAGAGGCAGACAAAGAAGAAGATGGCTAGAAGATATTAAAGAAACTATGAATATGACAATCGACGAAGTGGGTGAACTGGCTAGACACAGAGTGAATTTCAGATGTGCTGCAAAGAGAGCAACTCTCTATAAAGGATACGAACCTTGATGATGAAGATAAGTGTTAGAGATGTAATTGATATTTCTCTTATTGCTAAGATGAATGTTAGAAATGTAATTCATAATCTTAATTTATTGAATTCTTCCCGGCAGTTCGTCATTTGTTTGTTTGTTACGTAAAGCGAAAAATGTAAAATTATTGATATAAGGGAAGTCTGCAGTAACACTATGAAACAATGGCAATATATGTGAATGTTTACACGTTTCACCTTAGCTACATAGTTTTACTACAGTCTTTGCTTATATCAATGTTTCTTATGTAGTAAATTGAAGTCTCTTTATGCTGAGGCACGTCCTTTCATTTCAAGAAAGACTATTTTATTTATTTTATCAGAGCGTGTAGGCTAAACACATTTTTAAAAAAGAACTCCTACTGAGAATCCAACAAGTATAGCCTCATCGTGTAGACCATTTATATTAGTCAACAAGTATAGCCACATCGTGTGAACCCCTTTATATGCGTCAACATGTATAGCCACATCGTGTAGACCATTTATATTAGTCAACAAGTATAGCCACATCGTGTAGACCATTTATATCAGTCAACAAGTATAGCCACATCGTGTAGACCATTTACATCAGTCAACAAGTATAGCCTCATCGTGTGGACCCTCTATATGAGCCAACAAGTATAGCCACATCGTGTAGACCATTTATATCAGTCAACAAGTATAGCCACATCGTGTGAACCCCTTTATATGCGTCAACATGTATAGCCTCATCGTGTGGACCCTCTATATGAGCCAACAAGTATAGCCACATCGTGTAGACCATTTATATTAGTCAACAAGTATAGCCACATCGTGTGAACCCTTTATATGCGTCAACATGTATAGCCACATCGTGTAGACCATTTATATTAGTCAACAAGTATAGCCACATCGTGTAGACCATTTATATCAGTCAACAAGTATAGCCACATCGTGTAGACCATTTATATCAGTCAACAAGTATAGCCACATCGTGTAGACCATTTATATCAGTCAACAAGTATAGCCTCATCGTGTAGACCATTTACATCAGTCAACAAGTATAGCCACATCGTGTGGACCCTCTATATGAGCCAACAAGTATAGCCACATCGTGTAGACCATTTATATCAGTCAACAAGTATAGCCACATCGTGTAGACCATTTATATCAGTCAACAAGTATAGCCACATCGTGTGGACCATTTATATCAGTCAACAAGTATAGCCACATCGTGTGGATCATTTATATCAGTCAACAAGTATAGCCACATCGTGTGGACCATTTATATTAGTCAACAAGTATAGCCACATCGTGTGGACCCTTTATATTAGTCAACAAGTATAGCCTCATCGTGTGGATCATTTATATGCGTGAGTAAGCTTCGAGTGTCTCATCTTTTTGGAGAGTTTTTTTTGGTTAATAAAAGTTTTGCCAGTTGGCTATTTGAAAGCTCTCACATTCTGGACGAGATCAAACGTTGGGCATTACACTTTAATCTTAGCCAAAAGGCTGAGATGCGAATTTTGTTTGTTTCTTTTCTTTTTTAAAATTAAAATTTAAAAAATATAAAAACTATGGTTATATGTGGTTATTTTATGACACTAAATCTTGCAAATAGATAAGACATATTGCAGTAAACATACACATAGTGTTTCTTGACTTTTATAGTTGTCAGCAAGTGGGTCTCTGTGGCTGGTTGGTTGAGCTCTTGTCTTGTGTTCCTCAGGTCGTGGTTTACATCCCGTATTGCGCCGTGCTGTTTGCTGTGTATTTTTCTATTGTATTTTTCTAGATACCCAAAGCATTGTTGTTGTCACTTAGTTTTACTGCAGTCTCCATGTATATTGTAATATGATTTCAATATAATGTCCATGTCTAATTGCAATAAAACATAACAATTGCCGACAGAGACGTCTTCTTCTTCTTCTTGCGTTCGACCGCTATGAACTCAGACGTAGCTAGGACGTTGGCATGGCACTTCTTACTGTTTTTGTGTGAAGGCTTGCTTTCCTTTTTTTTATCAGTGTCCACCACCATACGGGCGCGTCTTCCCCGACTTGAAAGGTAAAGAAAAAGTAATTACTGGTTTACACCTCTACTAAATTTAAAAAAGTTAATTGCATATCCTTTATAGGACTTTGCGAATCAAGAACAGCTTTTTAGCGCTGTTTTGATTTTTCTAGGCATTATTACGTTCAGTAGTTTGTCATTGCTTTCTGAACGGGTTATGCCATCATCCTTTGTAAAAATCCACGTGAAACAATTTGCAACCAAATTGTCTGCAGCGTGATTTTAACTCAGAACGTCGGGTTAATAGACCGAGTCACTATCCCTTTTTTCCGATCCAGAAGCACTTGAGCTTTTCAGCTCTTCGGCTCTGTGCCATGGACATCGTAACCCTTCGGTTCGGTGCGACGAACACCGTAAATCTGGGGAATCTGTGGCTTTTTCTGCCATCCCGCGGAATTGAACCCGCACACACAGAGGGATAGTCACCCGTAGTCCAACGCGCTACGAACACGCTGGGCAAACGGGCAGTCACTATCCCTTAAGCCACAGACGCCACCTTCTCTACTAAGACTTTTATCATAAGCGGCAAAGTCGACCGAGGAGTGATAAGTGGTTGCGACTGAAGTCAGACCACAAAGAACGAAGGTCATGAGCTTCAGTACTTTTTTTTGTTTGAGCACGCTTGTTTGTTACCGAGGTCCTCAAGACGAGAAAAGAATAGTAACACCGCGAACTACAAGGCATGTCGTAAAAGACGACTGAGGTAGGGGCCTAGGGAAGCTACTCTTGTAAATTAAAAAATTCGCAAAAATCGGATGTTGTGTTCTACTTGTATGCGCATAACTGGCACACCGTACAATTGCTCTTAGGCTCAGATCACATAAAATCACAAATAGCGGTTAACAAGGAGTCGATATGGAGCGTTTGAAGAAGAAAAAGAGATTTGTCTTTGCCTTCTCGCACAGATGGGAACAAGAAGGTTATTTGATCGATGTAGAGTCTTTTTCTTGTTGACATTTTCTCATTAGTTAGAAAATGCGTTTAAAAACATGTGTGATTGATTGACTTGTTTGATTGGTACAACTTTTTTAATGTAATTCACCTGCATATATTTATAATTACTGATATCAAATCAATGTAAATCCCACCACCTTATAAATCAATTCAGAATCACATCATTGTAAATCCCACCATAATTATAAATCCCACCATCTTAAATTCCACTATCAATTCACTAGCAGAATCACAATATATCATAATCTATATAAACTATCTTTCCTTTTTCTTTTGTCCTTCTCTGCTTTTTTGCGTAGCAGGTTTAACTGATGATCGGTTTCCGAGATAGCGCACGCTCGGTCGCTCGATATGCTGTGGTATTGTGGAGTTTTAAGATGTCTGTAACTCCATCAACCCATCTTTTTCTTGGTCTGCCCTTTCTTGATGATTCCATTTTCAGGTTGTACGCTCTGCAACTGGTGTATTCGGGTTCATTCTGACCAAGTGGCCAAATCATTTGAGTCTCTGTTTTTCAATAAATCTAATAGCAGCTGTTGTTCCGACTGTTCTTCTAATTTCCTCATTTCTTATATGGTCTCTTCTTGTTTTATTTACTGTTTTCGTATAAAAGAAGAACAGCAGACTTTTGATATTGTGCTTCACGTTAAGATGTTCCTTTGATTGTTATGTGGTGACAGCAGACTTTTGATATTGTACTTCACGTTAAGATGTTCCTTTGCTTGTTATGTGGTGACAGCAGACTTTTGATATTGTACTTCACGTTAAGATGTTCCTTTGTTTGTTATGTGGTGACAGCAGACTTTTGATATTGTACTTCACGTTAAGATGTTCCTTTGCTTGTTATGTGGTGGATTAAAACATCTTTAAGAGGAGACACGCTCTTTCAACCTGCGAACTTTTTATGAGGGATGGGGGCCTACCCGACAGTACCGCAACGAGTGTACCAAGTACGGTTGAGTAAAATGCCTCCGATTGTCGCATCCTTACGAATGAGCTGTTCTAAGCTTGTTTAAGTGTATTAGAATGTGACATTGACATTTAAGGAAGGCCCCCCACCGTCTGGACGCAATCGAGCATTGAGCACTACTCTTTGATCTTAATCAGAAGGTCGAGAATTGATTTTTTATGATTATATCAGAGTGTATATGCTAACACATATGAAAAATAAGAATTAGTTTGTTTGTTTGTTTGTTATGTAGACAAATCACTTGGCAATTGTTAACGCAAATTACAGCCTCTTTAAGCCGAGGCACGCATTTAAACATAATGACGAACGTTTTGGGGTTATATTAGAGAGTCTACCTTCTATTCTGAAGCATCCTGCTGTGTAAGAACAGATGCAGGAAACTCAGACTGGTTCACAGTCAATTAGGGTGTGAATCAGGGCTGCATTATGTCTCTAATGCTTTTTGGGATAGCTATAGACTGGATCATGCGTAAATGCAACCAAGATGATCAACTAGGCATCAAATGGCTTAGTATCAGCAGACTATTTGATCTTGACTTTGCCGATGACGTGGCCATATTGAATTAAACCACACAAGGAACCCACAAACGAACGAGTAATCTTTGCACACTTGCAGAACAGGTTGGTCTCCAGATGAATTCTATCAAAACCAAAATTATAGACCTCACAAACTCGACAGACAACATTGTAATAAATGGTCAAACACCGGAGAAAGTTAAACATTTTACATATTTGGGTAGTAAAATGTCAAACACTGGAGAAAGTTAAACATTTTACATATTTGTGTAGTAAAATGTCAAACACTGGAGAAAGTTAAACATTTTACATATTTGTTAGTAAAATGTCAAACACTGAGAAAGTTAAACATTTTACATATTTGGGTAGTAAAATGTCAAACACTGGAGAAAGTTAAACATTTTACATATTTGGGTAGTAAAATGTCAAACACTGGAGAAAGTTAAACATTTTACATATTTGTGTAGTAAAATGTCAAACACTGGAGAAAGTTAAACATTTTACATATTTGGGTAGTAAAATGTCAAACACTGGAGAAGTTAAACATTTTACATATTTGGGTAGTAAAATGTCAAACACTGGAGAAAGTTAAACATTTTACATATTTGGGTAGTAAAATGTCAAACACTGGAGAAAGTTAAACATTTTACATATTTGGGTAGTAAAATGTCAAACACTGGAGAAAGTTAAACATTTTACATATTTGGGTAGTAAAATGTCAAACACTGGAGAAAGTTAAACATTTTACATATTTGGGTAGTAAAATGTCAAACACTGGAGAAAGTTAAACATTTTACATATTTGGGTAGTAAAATGTCAAACACTGGAGAAAGTTAAACATTTTACATATTTGGGTAGTAAAATGTCAAATAATTTGGGCACGATGAAAGAAATAAACTCTCTCGTATTGCTATAGCAGTTAGTGTCTTCACCAAGTTAACAAATATCTTGCAATCTAAAGACCTTAGTATATGTACAAAAGATAAATTATTTAGGTCCTCGGTGATTCCTGTGAAAGTTGGAAATCAACAAACAAAATTGATAAGAAACTTGACAGCTTTGAGAATAAATGTCTTCGAAAATTACTAAAAATAAAATTAAGTGATTTCATTTCGAACAACGCAGTGGAGATAGAACCAGCGATAACCCGTATTAAATATTATAAGGAAACGAAGGTGGAGATTGAGAAACAAAGAATGAAGTGGTTTGGCCACTTAATACGAATGCATCCACACTCCACAGTATACACAGTCTTCTACAATAGAACATCAGGAAAGAAGGTGAGAGGAAGACCACGAAAAGATGGTTAGATTGCATAGCAGAATCATGTGAAAGAGCAAAAATAACAATCACCCAAGCCACCAGAACAGCGCAAGATAAAAACAGAAAACCACGACACTGGGCAACAACCCGGTAGCAGTGTGGTGACAAAAGAAGAAGAAAAAGACCTAAGACCACTCTTCGAAGAACAATCCTACAAGAAAGTAAACTATTGGGATGTAAAAAACCATACAATGAGATCTCCAACTGCTAGCAACGAACCGCATCACATGGAGATCTAAAACCTCTGTCCTATGTGTCACCTTTGGCACGAAAGGAACAAACTAACTAGGCTAAAGCTATGTCAACAAAAATGAAAAATATGAATTAACTGTTTTTTTAATTACTTTTCTTTTATTGTTGCCCTTACCTCGAAGTGCCAAAGCGGGTTGACCCACGTAAAAACTGTTTTGAAACATGTAAAACCCAGATCTTTCGACGTTATTCTTTCGAATGAGAGCTGCTCGGAATGTGTTTACTTGAGTTGCCTATTAACTCTATGAAGGCTCCCATTCTTTGACGGCGATCAAGTGGGCGCTACACTTTGATCTTAGCCAAAAAGCCGAGAAGTATCCAAGATGACCATTAACTTCTTGCAAAGAATCCAAGGAAATTATATTTTTCTAGATCATACATTCCCAAACTGTTTCTGCTCACCGCCCACTTTGTACAACATAAAACTTTTAACGCCCCCTCCACATTATAACAGTTTGACAACGCTCCCCCATCTCCCCTGACATATATACATGCTCTATGTTCTCTTTGACATAGAAAATTGATATATGTTTCTGTAATACATAGTCAATTTTCAAATGATTATATTCATGAAATAGAAAATTGATGGAAAAATAGATCGTGTAAGACGAACATAAGATGAATTTAAATGCAGAATTCAAATGTTAAATGATTATTCAATCGCAAAATCACGAAAATACTTTATTTTAAAATATTTATTGTTAATTTCTTCTCTAAGGAACCACCGATCCCTAATCGCCTGAACACTCTCCAAATTCTTCGGAACACACTATCGCCCCGCCCCCTTTAGCGCCAACTGGGGGGCGGTACCGTCCACTTTGGAAAAAGCTGATCTAGACGCTATGATGTTTAATATCAGATGCAATTCATAATTTACTGCTAAATTATCATTACACTATACTTCTCTTTAATCATATCTTTATTGGTCTCGATGGCGTAAAAGTTAGCTGCTCGTCTCTCGTGTCAAAGGTACCAGATTCGCTTCCTCCTGGAGCCATCTGGATATTTTCCCAGAGATCCATGATCTCAGTGTAGGTGAGATCGAGTTCCTAGTCCTATCGAAGACGGACGATAAAATGTAAGTCCCATGTTCAAGTTTAGCATGTAAGAGAACTCTTGGCAATTAAAAATCGAGAAGAGCAGGCTGGAAAGTCGATGCCCGGGAAAAATTCTTTAGAAAAGATTACAAATACAATTCCCACAGAAATATCTTTACCATCTTCAAAATTACATCGTGAACTCTCACCGGTGCTACGGAATTCGTGCACTGCAGCTGAGATCTTCCTGTGTAAGAAAGAGATCGGATCACACATGGTTACTCACCGAAGTGCAATGATGATGGTCATATTAATCAATCGCTCAATTTCTTAATAAACCTCTTAAATTTCTTTTGTGGCTACTTAATTATACAACATTATTATCCTATTATTTTTATAACACTACAATAGCATCAATAGCTACTTAGCGACCATGCAGCGGAAAGACAAAGTAAATTCACCTCCCTTGAGCGATCGCTTGCTTGCAAGTTACCGCCCTTGACAACGAAAACGAATAATTGACATGGGCAGACTGCAAGCATCCGGCTCGTTCTCAGGATTGATTTTGAGTGATTATGCATAATAATTATCAATAACAATTTCTCGCCAAAGTTTGGTCCCGCGACGTACTGTGTCCCAGATAATGAAAAATTTGCAAACGACAATATGAGGAAGAGACATCCGAAGGCGCTGACGTCTGATTATCAACTGATCGCATATGGCGTGGTTGTGAGAGGAAGGTAAAAAAAGTGCTTCTGAAATGTCGGATAAGTTCGCGTATGCCGTGAGTTCTGGCACCAGTCTATGCCGATGTCGTGTTCTGAAGTTGGTTGCGTGGCTGTCGTTGTCGTGCGATGGTGTGGAGGTTGTATGTGACACTAAAGGTCTAGCGCTGTGGTCGATTCGCTGCTCATCGTTTCCAGCGACCACCATGTAAACGTAGTATTTTTAGAAGTTGTGTGTGCTATTTTTCTAGGGTAAAGACCTGTGTAATACCGCGCACGTGAAGGTTTGTGCAACAGTGTGTGTGTACTTGGCATATTGCTTTATTCTGCATGTATATTTCGGCATTTAGAACACTGATTGTGAATGTAAGCGCTTGAGCAAGACTAGTTGTTTCCACGTTAATGCTACAATGTAATTGTAAGTGAAGACTGAACAAAACTATATTTGTTAAAGTTGACGTTACAATTAGCTTGTATTTGAAAGATTGAGCAAGACTAAGACTGTTATGTGTCAACGTTGATGTAATAATGTGTTGGTATAAGTTTGCTTGAGCAAGAGGACTCTATGTGTAGACCGTTTTATTTTGTAATACTGTTTTTGTATGTGAAGATTTGAACATGATTGCCTATGTATGTGAAGATTTGAACATGATTGCCTATGTATGTAAGATTTGAACATGATTGCCTATGTATGTAATTTGGTTGCTATAGGAGATTTGAACATGACTGGCTATGTAAGTAAAGATTTGAACATGATTGCCTATGTATGTCAAGATTTGAACATGATTGCCGTATGGAAGTTTTGAACATGATTGCTATGTATGTAAAGATTTGAACATAATTAGTATGAAGATTTAAACATGATTAACTATGTATGGAAAGATTTGAACATGATTATGTATGTGAAGATTTGTACATGATGCTATGTATGTAAGATTTGTACATGACTGGCTATGTATGTGAAGATTTGTACATGACTGGCTATGTAAGTAAAGATTTGTACATGACTGGCTATGTATGTGAAGATGTGAGCATGACTGAGGATTTCTATGAAAATTTGAACAGGTCTAATACAAATATGTCACAATGAACACGAAAAGAGCATTGTGCAATATGATCTTTCTCACGACATTGTGCTATCAGTGCCAAACCTCAACGCTGACTGACATCAAATGATAGAAGAAAATTAATCATGACAGTGATAATCATGATAGTCTACACAGAATGCTGGGAGTATAGAGAAGAGACCGGTTTAAAAATGAAGACAGGGGCAAAAAGTGTATACAAAATCAGTACTGAACTTCATCAAGAGACAACAAATCAAATAGTTAAGCCACATACGCAGATTACCAACAGTTAGTGATCCTCAAAGGATAATGCTGCTCTGATACAGTGTATACAAGGCAAAATGTCAACCACACAAAGATGAGCCACAGAAATAACAGAAGCTGGGGAAGATACCATACGCGAAGCGCACACTAGAGCCCGTCCTATAAATCTCTTGCTATCCTGAAGCTGTTATGAAAAAAATGGTTAGGGACAAGAAGAAGAATAGAAGAATGAAGTTATTGAATGAGAAGACCCACATTTTGTCTGTCTCTGTAAATGTTTTTACTTTGTATGTCAAGGTTTGAAAATACTAAATGCTGCAGTAATACTATTTTTGAATGTGAGTATATTAAGTAAAATATACATGTGAGGATTTTTATAATATGATGCCCACTTCTCTGTACTGTGAATTCTCCAATCATCCAGGTTGACAATTTGTTTCAGAACGTTCTGAGATGGAAATAAGGTCAGTATCAATGCCGAAGATACTGCGTAGGTGTTCTGTCACCTACATTCTTAACATAGCTGTCACATACTTGAAATTATTCTATCCCCAATTAGTGCATCCTTGCGCATGTATGTTCTATGACGTTTTACTTTTTTATTTCTTGTTTGTATGCGAAAACTTTATCAAGACTATATCTGTTTTACAGCAGCCCTATATCCCAGATCATTTGAAGCTGATTACTGTAACCATTTGTTATCTGGTT
The DNA here is from genome assembly GCA_020796225.1 of Arion vulgaris. Lineage (NCBI taxonomy): Eukaryota > Metazoa > Mollusca > Gastropoda > Stylommatophora > Arionidae > Arion > Arion vulgaris. The sequence goes on from CM036763.1 coordinate 5,860,843, forward strand.
ATCAGGGTGTCTCTGTGGCTCCTCAATATGTTGTTCTGCATGTGTAGGATTCAAGGTGAATATATGTGAAGGCTTATGTCAGTTATTAGTTATATGGGTACTATCATCATAGCACTCCGGACATGTCCATAGATGCTCCGATCTTTGCCTCAGCAAATCCAGCAGCGTCCAGCGGCCCAACACGCCAGTTCGATGTTGATTAATCAATCTCTTTGCATAATTAGTATGTCGTTCTTTTCGGATTGCACTAATATTCACACCCATCTCTCTCAATTTGGGGTCTCTGTGGCTAAGTGGTTAAGCCCTTTGCCTTGCGAGTCGAAGGTCGTGGGTTCGAATCTCTCAATCTGGTCAGCGAGTGGGATTCACAGCCCTGAAACTCATCTGTTCGGAAAGGCTTTCTCACTGCGTGAATAATGTCATTTCGGTCCATAGCAGCTCCTGATATTGTAGCTGCCAGTCAATCTATCAGATCGTTCATTACCCCTAACTCCTGCGTGCCCAGGACAAAAATGAAGGTGATTTCTCTGATCATTGTCTGTACTAGTATCTCCACCCAGTTGCGTCTCACCATTCCTGATCCACTTGGTTTTGGTATGGGAGTGTGATGGCATATGTGTAAGGCACATTGCAGTGTCACTTGTGCGTTAAGTGTAATTGTATTGAGTTGTCTGGTATGCATGTTGTATATACATATATATGCGTGTATGGGAGAGAGAGCTAGAGAGAGAGAACGAGAGAGAGATGGAGAGAGAATCAAGCAGTTTTTTGTGACAGTATTTCTGATTCAAAAAAAAAGATGCAACACTGAAATCGAATCACAACGTAACAAAACACACACCAGAAAATCTCGAGAGTGCGCGTGGGTATAAAGAGAAAAAAAAAAAGAGAGAGAGAGAGTGTGTGTGTATTAGAGACAACAAGTTGACAGACAACATACTGGATAGTCAAGCATTATGAGTGAGTGGTACTTGCTCGCGTACTCTCATAGGTAAGTGATGGATGACTGCGCGGGCTGCTCTTATATAAACATTGTTTGAAATATGACTACCAAACGTGACTGATTATTCAATCGTAGAAAATTTTCATGACAGAAGTGGAGTACACAACAGTGTCTAGGCCATTTCTTTTTCATTTCTAGTTCTGCGTATAAAAGGAAAGGGGTAAAGGAACCCTTTCATACCTTGTGGTATATAGGGCAATACAGTGTTAGGCCTGTATTATTCATTGACCGTCGGCACACATTGGGTGATGTGGTCAGCGTATAGTTTTCAGAAATACTGGATTATACCTGATGATGAAGTTACTATTGAGTTCCCTGTCGACTTGCTTATGTAGTTTCAGAGTTTGCAGTCAAATCATTATTTGAAATCAAACATATGATGATTTTTGTGAAAAGCTGTAAGTATGTCCTCAAAGTAATGTTGTGATGTTACATATGTGTTCTGTACAACTCTATCGTCTGTAAATAAATGTATATATGTATGTTATGGTATTTCTGTATGATTGATCTCTCTCTCTATCTCTATCTCTCTCATATTTATACTGCTATGATTGATTTATCTCTCTCTCTCTCTCTCTCTCTCTCCCTCATGTCTTTATTTAAAGAAAGGTTTGAATCTTATTTGTAGTTAACTTGATAACTCGTCACGATTACTTCTTTCCACTGAATCCTTACGATAGATTGAGAAATACTTCTATACAGAAAAACGAAAGCCGTTTATTGATGTTGTCTGTCCTTTCCATGTCACACATCGTTGATGATGGGAAGAGGGAGGTGATATGGGATATATTGTTCCATCAAATAAAACACATTTTTTATAGAACTGAAGTTTGTTATGTGATGGCACCCTTCTTTTCTACTTCTTCGAACGCTCCATATCGACCACTTGTTAATCACTCTGTGGGATTTGTATGTGATCTGAGTCTAAGAGTGATTGTACGTTGTGCAATTTATGCGCCTACAAGTAGGTCAGCACATCCGATTTCTGCAACGCTTTTTATTTACTAGGTAGCTTTCCTAGACCCCTACCTCAGTCGCCCTCTTGGCATGCCTTGTAGGTCACAGTGTTACTATTCTATTCTCCTATGACCCAACCAGGCGATTAACAACAACTCGCCTAATGACTTCTTTCCATGATCCTTACATATATTGAGAAATATTTTTAAATAGAAAACAAAAGCTGTTTATTGATGTTGTCTTTCTTGTCAGGTACACATCGTTGATGATTCTTGTCAGAGTCACACATCGTTGATGATTCTTGTCAGAGTCACACATCGTTGATGATTCTTGTCAGTGTCACATATCGTTGATGATTCTTGTCAGTGTCACATATCGTTGATGATTCTTGTCAGTGTCAGACATAGTTGATGATTCTTGTCAGTGTCAGACATAATTAATGATTCTTGTCAGTGTCACACATCGTTGATGATGGAAAGCGGAAGGTGATGTGTGACATATTGCCCCATCAAATAAAACAAGTTTCTGTAGAACTGCAATTTTTGATATAATGGCTCCATAAGGTGTAAACCTTTACGATGTCAAGTTTCTTCTGCTGTGTTTTTCCTGTCAATTTACTCAAGACTTTTTCTCAGAGTATAATAAAATAAAGTTCCCTTAGCTTTTTCAGACCTTAGGGTACGAAGTGCTTACCACTTCATATTTCTAGGCCCTAGTGTGCCGGAGAAAGGAGGGTCAATTTCTTAACTCAAGTGTGGAACGTCGAGTGTGGGATTTAACCCACAACGCTCTTGAGACCGAATCGATAGGCGATCGTTTACGTATTACACGAATACCTCCCACTTCTTTGAGTATGTTCTTCACATATTTATTTCCATGTCATTATTTAATGTCAGGTGGCTTCCAATTGTATCTGTTATTTCTATTTTTGTCCTATTGTACTCTTTGACGTTTTCTTCATGAGTTTTTTTTAAAAATACCATGAATGTCAATGTTAATTGTACTACCAATACATTTCGGTCCAATTTCGTAGCTTTGTGCTTATCATCAACAAGTGACATGCCGGCTGGCGTAGACGAAACACTTATATAGTATGAATGAAAATCGTGGCATATCATAAAAGACGTAACCATCAACCACAGTAAACGTATCGTTGATTTTTTCTAGGCATCACTTATACGTTCAGTAGTTTGCCATTGATTTATGAACGGTGAAGTCTATTTTTACCTTTGTAAAAATCCCGCAGAAACGAATTTGCTTCCAAACTTCCCACCGAGGGGTTTGAACCTAGTACGCTTGGGTTCGTGATCGAGCTCTCTACCGCTAGAGCTACAGACGCTCAACTACAATATATAATATAAAGTTGTCTTAATGTGTAAGAAAACGACTGCAGATACTTATTGATATATCATAAAAACGTACACTTAGCTGAAACGCAATATAACACATCTAAACTAATTTCACGCTTCAAATGAGCCATCACCACCATCAGGTGCCACGCCAGCAGACCTAGGTTGTCATAAAGGATATAACGCTGAAGGATTGACTTTACTGCACCGGGTTTTACCACATATGGCCCAGTCCTCTTGCAGAAATGGCACGCCACCTGCCGAGAGTATTTCACAAAGCATGAAACTCCCTAGCTCCTGCAACCATTATAGATTTCTCTGAAAAGCATGCAAGCGTGTACAGAACGACGCAATCGGAATCTCACCACGACTTTTGGGAAGCAAGGCAAGGTCTTAGTCATAGAGATCCTCTAGGTTATTGTATCCTTCCATAACTCTATGTCTTTTGTTCTGGCTATGAGTTCTGATACTGTCTTCCAGCCATGGGATGATATTTGGCGATCTATATCTCCCTTGCCCACTGTCTTGTGTATTCAAGCCTCTCTCTTCCCTTGTATCTTGGTATCCTGCCCACTGTCACAATGTATTCAAACTTCTCTCTTACCTTGTATCTTGGTATCTTGCCCACTGTCACAATGTATTCAAGCTTCTCTCTTACCTTGTATCTTGGTATCTTGCCCACTGTCACAATGTATTCAAGCTCTCTCTTACCTTGTATCTTGGTATCTTGCCCACTGTCACAATGTATCCATGCCTCTCTCTTCCCTTGTATCTTGGTATATTGCCCACTGTCACAATGTATTCAAACTTCTCTCTTACCTTGTATCTTGGTATCTTGCCCACTGTCACAATGTATCCATGCTTCTCTCTTACCTTGTATCTTGGTATCTTGCCCACTGTCACAATGTATTCAAACTTCTCTCTTACCTTGTATCTTGGTATCTTGCCCACTGTCACAATGTATTCAAGCTTCTCTCTTACCTTGTATCTTGGTATCTTGCCCACTGTCACAATGTATTCAAGCTTCTCTCTTACCTTGTATCTTGGTATCTTGCCCACTGTCACAATGTATTCAAACTTCTCTCTTACCTTGTATCTTGGTATCTTGCCCACTGTCACAATGTATCCATGCTTTCTTTTACCTTTTATCTTGGTATCTTGCCCACTGTCACAATGTATTCAAACTTCTCTCTTACCTTGTATCTTGGTATCTTGCCCACTGTCACAATGTATCCATGCTTCTCTCTTACCTTGTATCTTGGTATCTTGCCCACTGTCACAATGTATCCATGCTTCTCTCTTACCTTGTATCTTGCCCACTGTCACAATGTATCCATGCTTCTCTCTTACCTTGTATCTTGGTATCTTGCCCACTGTCACAATGTATCCATGCTTTCTCTACCTTGTATCTTGGTATCTTGCCCACTGTCACAATGTATCCATGCTTTCTCTTACCTTGTATCTTGCCACTGTCACAATGTATCCATGCTCTCTTACCTTGTATCTTGCCCATGTCACAATGATTCAAGCTCTCTCTTACTTGATCTTGTATCTTGCCCACTGTCAAAGTATCCATGCTTCTCTTCCTTGTATCTTGGTATCTGCCACTGTCACATGTATTCAAGCTTCTTACCTTGTATCTTGGTATCTTGCCCACTGTCACATGTATCATTCTCTCTTACCTTGTATCTGTATCTTGCCCACTGTCACAATGTATTCAAACTTCCTCTACCTTGTATCTTGTATCTTGCCCACTGTACAATGTATCATGCTTCCTACCTTGTATCTTGGTATCTTGCCACTGTCACAATGTATCCATGCTTTCTTACTTGTATCTTGCACACTGTCACAATGTATCATGATTCTCTACCTTGTATCTTGGTATCTTGCCACTGTCAATGTATCCATTCTTCTCTCTTACCTTGTATCTTGCCCACTGTCACAATGTATCCATGCTTCTCTTACCTATCTTGCCCACTGTCACATGTATCCATGTTTCTCTATGTATCTTGGATTTTGCCACTGTACTGTATCCATGCTCTCTCTTCCTTTATCTTGATATTGCCTGTCACATGTATCAACTCTCTTTACCTTGTATCTTGGTATCTGCCCCTGTCACATGTATCCATGCTTCCTACTTGTATCTTGGTATCTTGCCCACTGTCACAATGTATTCAGCTTCTCTCTTACCTTGTATCTTGTACATCTGCACTGTCACATGTATTCAGCTATCTCTTACCTTGTATCTTGTATCTTGCCTGTCACAATGTATTCAAACTCTCTTACTTGATCTTGTATCTTGCCCACTGTCACAATGTATCCATGCTTCTCTTACCTTTATCTTGGTATCTTGCCCACTGTCACAATGTATTCAAACTTCTCTTACCTTGTATCTGGACTTGCCCACTGTCACATGTATCCATGCTCTTACCTGTATCTTGGTATCTTGCCCACTGTCACAATGTATCATGTTCTCTTACTTGTATCTTGCCCACTGTCACAATGTATCCATGCTCTCTCTTACCTTGTATCTTGGTATCTGCCCACTGTCATAATGTATCCATGATTCTCTCTTACCTTGTATCTTGGTATCTTGCCCACTGTCACAATGTATCCATGCTTCTCTTACTGTATCTTGCCCACTGTCACAATGTATCCATGCTTCCTTACTTGTATCTTGCCCACTGTCACAATGTATTCAAGCTTCTCTCTTACCTTGTATCTTGGTATCTTGCCCACTGTCACAATGTATTCATGCTTCTCTCTTACCTTGTATCTTGGTATCTTGCCCACTGTCACAATGTATTCAAACTTCTCTCTTACCTTGTATCTTGGTATCTTGCCCACTGTCACAATGTATCCAATGCTTCTCTTACCTTGTATCTTGGTATCTTGCCCACTGTCACAATGTATTCAAGCTTCTCTCTTACCTTGTATCTTGGTATCTTGCCCACTGTCACAATGTATCAACTTCTCTCTTACCTTGTATCTTGGTATCTTGCCCACTGTCACAATGTATCCATGACTTCTCTCTTACCTTGTATCTTGTCTGCCACTGTCACAATGTATCCATGCTTCTCTCTTACCTTGTATCTTGGTATCTTGCCCACTGTCACAATGTATCCAGCTTCTCTCTTACCTTGTATCTTGCCCACTGTCATGTCATGCTCTCTCCTTGTATCTGCCATGTCACAATGTATCCATGCTTCTCTCTTACCTTGTATCTTGGTATCTTGCCCACTGTCACAATGTATCATGCTTTCTCTTACCTTGTATCTTGGCTCCACTGTCACAATGTATTCAAACTTCTCTCTTACCTTGTATCTTGGTATCTTGCCCACTGTCACAATGTATTCAAGCTTCTCTCTTACCTTGTATCTTGGTATCTTGCCCACTGTCACAATGTATCCATGCTTCTCTCTTACCTTGTATCTTGGTATCTTGCCCACTGTCACAATGTATCCATACTTCTCTCTTACCTTGTATCTTGCCACTGTCAATGTATCCATGTTCTCTTACTTGTATCTGCCACTGTCACAATGTATCATCCCTCTCTCTTCCTTGTATCTTTGTATATTGCCCACTGTCACAATGTATTCAAACTTCTCTCTTACCTTGTATCTTGGTATCTTGCCCACTGTCACAATGTATCCATTCTTCTCTCTTACCTTGTATCTTGGTATCTTGCCCACTGTCACAATGTATCCAAGCTTCTCTTTACACATAGCATGATCACATAATGTTGTTTTTTCTTGTGCGTTTTTCTAAGCAATCAGTTCTTGCTTGCTTTCATAAGAAAATGACCATTTATCCTCTTTGCTGTCTATTATACTCTCATAGTTCTTCTGTAAAACTACATTTCTGTAGTAGCTAATAATTTACTATTCCAGTATTTTATTGTCCATGATCCACATCAGTATATCAGAATTGACTGTACATACCACTAAAGTAACACTAAGGGGACTATATGGCTAAGTAGTTAAGCCCTTGCTGTGCGTTAAGAAGGTCGGGGGGTCAAATCCGGACTCCTCCGTTTTATTAACGAGTCCATTTTGTTCACACAGACCCCTAGGATTTTTGCAGGTGCTTCGGAGTTCATGCTTTGTGTAACACACTAGGTGAATGGAGGACCAGTTCTACCGACAGGGGCGGTGAAATATGGGGTAAAACCCGGTACAACAAAGTCAATTATTCGCCCTAAGACCACTGTAATACTCTCTTTCTCACTTCCAATGAAAAATCTTTCATTACAAATTTGTCATCTTTTCAAAAATCTCTGCCTTAGATTGGTTGGTTCTACTATTTATTTCTCTATTGATCAAAGGCGTATCCAGTATATTATACCACATATTTTATATCAAATTATTATAAACAATTATTTTATTAAGTTTCAAGTGAGATATGTGTAGAGAAGTAGTTGGTGCACTTGCTTCCTAGGCACGCAAGCTACATGATCAATTTCCCCAGTTCGAGTGGGATATCTTCCAAACGTGGCAGCTTGACCCAGACTGAATTAAATATCAAAGAAATGCTGAAAAGTAAGGAGACTGGTGTGATGCTGACAAGTCAGGAGACTGATGTGATGTTGATCACACTACCCATCTTGTGTTGCTGATTAGAAAATAAAATACAGGTCTAATACATTATTTCCTAATGTACCACATGGTATGAAACATGCTCTTTATTTTTTTACTTGATATAGCTTTCATTTATAAAGATGTGGGACGTTAAACTTTATTTATACATTAACCTTTTCGTATTTCTGAGCCGATGTTATGTTACGTTATGTTATACGATCGATGTCATGACACATTGGACAGTCCCATGCGTGCTCTGTCCTCCGCTGCAGCAGTCATTCCAAAGTCCATTTGCTCACCGTACCCATGAGAAGTTGAGTAGTATATCTCCTATCTACCACGAGGACCACACTGTCTTGCTTGTTCAAACTTAATTTCTAATTCTCGCACTCGTTCCGGTGTCGGAGACTCGCCCATATCACATAAATGAGCGTGTACTGCATTGCTGACAATCGACTCTGTCCAGTGACGGCTCCTCATTAAGGGCCAGTGGGGCCGAGCCCCACCAAAAATATTGTGTAACATGTATAAATTAAAAATAACCTAACCCAGTACCGTGATTTTCCACACAAAAATATGTCTGGGCTCACCAACAAAACTTAGCATGAGCCGCCACTGGCTCTGTCCATACTTTGAACTATCAGACTGAAAGAAAGAACATGAGGTAAACAAAACTAACCACACATGAATTACGATATTTGACAACAATGAGTGGTTGATTGATTGACAGTATCATTATCATTACACTTTAGTGAATAACCATGTGTGCTCCGATCTCTTTCTTACACAGGAAGATCTCAGCGGTGGTACACGAATCCGTAGTTCAGGCGAGGGACTAAGATGTCATTTTTAAGATGATAATTTTTTGCATAAATTTTATTTTAATATTTTTAAATGAATATTTGCGATCAGCAACTTTCCAGCATATTCTTATCCATTTTCAACCACCAAGGGTTCTTTTCTGGTCCGTGTTCTGGGTATGGTAAGTTGGTTACGCGCGACCTTGGCGATCTTGGTCAATAGATTCTTAGTACAGTAAGATTTGATAGATATATCTATAGCGTTTCTTCATAATTTATGGTCACCTAATCAGTGGCGGCTCGTGATCCTTTTTATTGGTGGGGCCAGACACACATTTTCGGAAAAATCATTGTTCTGGAATATGTTGCATTTTATTTTATAATAATAAATGCACGTTACACATTATTTTGATGGGGTCTGGGCCCCACTCGCTCTTAATGACGAGCCGCCACTGCACCTAATACTGTTCAGTTTTTGGATGGGCTCAACTTGGGCACGGGAATTACGTTTCATCGTCCGTCACCGATAGGACTAGTAACTCGATATCACATACAATAAGATCAGTGATCATAGTACAATAATATCCCATTTGTTCCATGATGTGGGAAACGGACCGAGTAACTTTGGAACTAGAGGCGAGCACCTTACTTCCACGCTACAGAGACCTTCTTGGCAACAGTATTTGACTTAAGGAAACCATCATTTTCTTCTTCGAACGCTCCATATCAACCACTTGTTAACCAATCTTTGTGATTTGTATGTGATCCGAGCTGAAGAGCAATTGCACGTTGTGCCAGTTATGCGCCTACAAATAGACCAGCACATCCAATTTCTGCAACGCTTAATATTTACTAGGGTAGCTTTCCTAGGCCCCTGCCTCAGTCGCCTCTTACGACATGCCTTGTAGGTTGCAGGGCTACTATTCTGTGTTCCCTTGCTAACCCCGACAACACACCGGCGAGGAAATGATCATAGGATAAGGCAACATAAAAATGAAGAAAACAGAAGAAGACATTTAATAACTTGTGAGGGATTGTATAAAACAGAACCAGCAAACAGACAAAGATATCAATAATATATTAGACAAGTGTCTGTGCATGAGGGCCTTTCAGACATTGCTTTAAAAAAGCGTTACGCCGTAATACATTTCCAGACACACAAATCCACTAACTTAAGCTCTAATGTCAAGACAATTTTCACGTAAGGACTAGAAACGTGGCCAATAAACAGAACAGCACTAGACATACCGTAAATTTCTGAAAAACCCCCCTAATTTTATCTTTAAAATATTACTGTACTTAAATCTAAGGACCAAGGTCGCACGTAAACAAGTTACCATGCCTAAAATACGGACCTTTTCAAATCTGCGTCTTTCAGTTACACACTCACTTATTTCGTTAATGGGTTTTAAAGACACATTTTCTGTAACACCTTTCATCTTAACCTTAAGTCCTGCGGTCAAAGTTCAAGGTAACATACAATTGACGTCATATTCGTGAACTTTTATGCTCGAGATTAAAGTTACATATTTACTTGCAGGAACACCCAAGAAACACCAGAAGATTGGAGGGATGCAATAATAATCTGGAAGAAGAAAAGTAGCAAAATGGATTGTACAAAATATAGAGGAATAGCTCTACTGGATTACACCTGAAAATGTTATGTAGAATATTCGGAAAAAAAGCTGCGGCATACCACCGAACCACAGCTTAACGACTCCTGAATCTGGAAGATTATAATATTCGCCCTCAGACTTAAAAGGACTGTTGAATCCTATGTATATATCTACAAGTTGCGTTCGTGGATCAGAAAAAGTGTTTACGATCTCGTAGATAAGAAATGTAATTTTGCTCGTAGCAATCTTAGTAATTTTGCTGGAAGTAATTTTGCTGGTAGCAATTTTGCTGAAAGTAATTGTGCTGGTAGCAATTTTGCTGAAAGTAATCGTGATAAAATAATCTTTGTGAGTCTTACTAAAAGCAATATTTCTGATAGCAATTTTGCTGAAAGTAGTCTTGTAGAAAAAAAATTGTTGAAAAAAGTTTTGCTGTCAATATTAGTGGACTATTTCTCTTACATCAACTATAATATTGATTTCCCAGAATTCTACCGTAAACAAGAAAGTCGAGACCAATTGTCCATATGTAGACCAGAAAATCAAAGTTATCGACAAGAGAAAAACAATCTCTCTACGTTGGTCATTGCATTCGGTAGTCTTCAACTGTAGAGTTCTGTCTTTCTAACTGTCCAGATATGTTGCCATATAAGAGGAATATTTGAATTAGTGAAGGATGAGAGGGAATATTTGAATTAGTGAAAATGTGAGGAATATTTGAATTAGTGAAGGTGTGAGAGGATATTTGATGTGAAGAGTGAGGAATATTTGAATTAGTGAAGTTTGTATAGTGAGAGAGAGGAATATTTGAATTAGTGAAGATATGGGAGAGAGGAATATTTGATTAGGAAGATGTGAGAGAGGAATATTTGTATTGGAAATTGAAGAATATTTGAATTCGTAAGAAGAGGAAAAAATATTTGAATTAGTGAAGTTTGGAGAGGAATATTTGAATTAGGTATGAAGGAATATTGATGGAGAGGAATATTTGTTAATTAGAGAAAAATATGAGAGAGGAATATTTGTATTAGTTTGAATAGTAACGTGTGAGAGGAATATTTGAATTAGTGAAGATATGGGAAGAATATTTGAATTAGGGATGACGTGACAGGAAACTGCTGCATCAAATCCTTGACATGAATACTTAATGCTGGCCAAACATCTACTGAATTATGCACTCTTAAGTTATTGACCTCTGCTAATGTCTCAAGTCTTCCTACCGGCACCAGCAACGAACATGTACCGGAAGTAAATTAAAATTGAAACGGCAAATATACAGGATCAATAGTTTATGTCCACATTGACTTTGCTACCAGTATCATACACCAGCAACAAAGACTGGGAATAAATTAAAGTTGCAACATCAATGCTAACTAATGAAAGAACAGAGAAAGATAACGATAAACCACTGTCAAGATCTGCATAGGACAAGGGTGAATAAATGAGCCATTAGAGAGCCACAAGAGGGAGGGAATTTAGAGGCCCATAAAATTTAGAACGTGGCAAATGACAGGATCATGAGCATGTTATTGTTCTGAAATTGCAGATCTGTGTTGTGCGTTTTATTTCTCAATAAAATGTTAGCTATTCGATTTCATATGAAATGGCTGCTGTCATTAATGTTAGTTATAATACTACCATTATAATCATTGTCATGACCATCATTAGTGGTAGCGATAGCTGCAGAAACTGCTACAGTTGATTGATTGATAGGACCATCATTATTGCACTTCGGTGAATAACCATGTGTGCTACGATCTCTTTCTTACACAAGAAGATTTCAGCTGCAGTGCACAAACTCCGTAGCACTGGCGAGGGTCCACGATGTAATTTTGAAGATAGTGAAGATATTTTTGTAGGAATTAACAAAATAAGTCTTCTCTAATGAATTCTTCCCGGACAGCGGCTTTTCAGCCTGTTCTTCTCGATGAAGAACGGCCAAGTGTTCTTTTACGTGATGACGTGTTCAAGTTGAACATGGGACCTTCGTTTTATCGTCCGTCTCCTATAGGACTAGGAACTCGATCTCAACTACACTAAGATCAGGGACAGTGGTAGTATTAGTAGCAAGTGTAGTACTTTGAAGTACCAGTGTATATATAATGATTTACTTCTGCATGTTACCTCTTCTACAACTAATATATATATTTCACTTTGTACATAACTAGTAGTTTTCTGGCACAAACTATATACTGAGAATTGACAGTAGGGGCAAGCGGTCTTTATTTCTCGATCTAAAAATAATACAAACAAACAACAGAATTGCTTATGTGAAATGTTGGTTGGTTTCTGTCTTTCTCTCTATCAATAAATCAAGTGACATGCCTGCCGGCGTAGGCGATCATGTCTCTCCATAACTCTCTCCTTGGTGCAGGTAATCAGTTCTGATATCGGTCTTATGTGGAACCACGACGTCAGACAATCCAACATATTCTCCCTCCTTCTTTCCACGATCTCTCCTTCCCTGAATTTTACCTGTAGCCACCACATTTTTCTAAACCTCCTCTTTGCATTATATGCACGAAGAACCTGGATTGTCTGATTCCTATTCTCTCTCAATATCATCATCATCATCATCAAGGTGCGTATCCTTTATAGGACGTTGCTCTCTTTGCAGCACATCTGAAATTCACTATGTCTCTTGCCAGTTCACCCACTTCATCGATGGTCATACTCATGTTTCTATAACATCTTGTAGCCATCTTCTTCTTGGTCTGCCTCTGCGTCCTTGGACCCTGCCCTCTAATTTTGTTCTTTCCAGGCCATCTTGACGCTTAATGTGACCAAAGTATCTAATTTTTCCGTATCGTATGTTGTTTATCAGCCAATTCTCTTTAACATTTGATTTTTCGGGACATCAGTGTTCTTTCTTTTTCTGTCCATGGTATTCGTAGGATCTTTCTGTAGCATTTAGTTTCAATGGACTGGATTTTCGTTCTTGTTTTTTGTGTAATACCCCATGATTCATAACCATATATACAAGCACAATAAGCTTATAGCATGTGCTTGTGCAGACACTGTTCGAACGAACCCTACCTGATTGTTCGTGTCTAGTTATAACGAGCGTTTGAAAAGACACTCCCCGTGAGAATATTTTTTGAATGGCTCATTGGTTGTGTTCGTAAAGACGCTCGTATTGCTAGACTAGGTGATTGGTGTCGTAAGGACTAGGGTAAGTGGTTCGAGTCCCGTGTTTGTCTATTTGTTTTTCGGCAGCTCTTAATACCTGTACCCTGTTTATTTGTTGATCATATTCGTTACTTCCATTGCTTCCTCTGGGGTTCTTGAAAAAAAACTCCTTGTGCTCAACCATAAGTAGCCACTGGAAAAATACATGTTCTCAGTATTTTTAATTTTAATATTTTGCTGGTGCTTTGCCACATGTTCTTCATTGTGCTTAACTTCTTGATCGCTATTGCCAATCTTCTTGAGATCTCTTTGGAGCATTCACCGTTATTCTTTCCCATTATATCTTTCCCTTTTCTTACCGTTTCTAATTGGAACAGATTGTTTAAAGTCTAAAGGGTATTAGGAAATAGGCTAAAAACGAAGAATTGATCTCATTGCACACGTTTTACAATATAGGTCAGTTCGTTCCTCATAAATACACGGCTCTACGAAAGTATTGCATGGATCTGGATTCTCAAGGATTATTTATTTTCATTTTTTGGCCTCACGCTCTGATATAACCAATAAAGGTTCGCCTTAGGTTGAAGGGCGTGCCTCGGTTAAGAGCTTAATCCTACTAAACAAACAAACAGTATTAAAACACAATCTCCGTAGATCTGGAAACAATTAGATGAATTTCCGAAAAAATGCACTAATGAACAGACCAACGCGGTCCAGATTCAAACCCACAATACTCAGAACTAAGGGCAATCTGTTTAACCAGTTAGTCACACAGACCTCTCGAGATGGCTGCAACTTATCACTAGCTTTTATGTTAACGTTTTCTTCTTTTTTTTCTAACAAAACATAGTTTTTCTTTCGCTTCTTCTTCTTCTTACGCTCTTTATCGACCACTTGTTACCCCACTCTTTGTGATTTGTATGTGATCTTCTTCAGCGATCTCTGATCATGCGCTTTATTTACTATGGACCACAAACTGGACAGTCAGCTTCAGGTCTGTCAGGTTTCCTTAGCTTAGTTATCTGGTCGACTGCGTGTGGCCACATGTTGCTTCTCAGCTCACCCAGTAGAGGACAGTCTTGCAGGTCATGCTCCGGGGTCTGTTCACTCTGTCCTCTAATGGCTTTGCAAGAATCAACAAGGCCGCTAGTAGCTAAAGGTGGACCCTTCAAGGCATGGGGTCTGGTCCCATCACCATCTGGCTGTTTCCCATGATGGTGGTACCACAGTTATATAGATATTTGCGCATGGCCATTGAGTCATTCGTATGTTTCGCTTCCACCCTGTTAATAATGGCTTACGCATTCCGTTTGTGATGACATATTTTTATGAGTTTGTTCTCTAGACAGTTGCAGTCCCCTGCTGATGAGATCTGTCTTCCCGGGAGTGTCTGGAGTCGTCCTACTCTTGGTGACTTCAGCCTTCTATCACCAGGCTCACCAACCCTGGCTTTTATGCGGGTAATTTCATATAAACTCGTATTGCTATAGCAGCTAGTGCCTTCACTAAATTAACGAATATCTGGCAATCTCAAGACCTTAGTATATGCACAAAAGTTAAATTATTTAGGTCATGTGTGATTCTGTACTGACCTACGGTTGTGAAAGTTGGAAATCAACAAAGAAAATTTATAAGAAACTGGACAGCTTTGAGAATAAATGTCTACGAAAATTATTAAAAGTAAAATGGAGTGATTTCGTTTCTAACAACACAGTGAGAGATAGAACACACCAACAACCGTATCAAATATTATAAGGAAACGAAGGGAAATATTTAGGTCATGTTCTTAGATCAGACGAAAAGAGACTAAATCGACAAGTCCTTATGTGGTCACCAGTTGGGAAAAGAAAACGTGGAAGACCAAAGACCACTCTTCGAAGAACCATCCAACAAGAAAGTAAACTATTGGGATGTAAAACCATACAAGATCTGCAACTGCTAGCAAAGAACCGTATCACATGGAGATCTAAAACCTCTGCCCTATGTGCCACCTTTGGCACGAAAGGAACAAACTAACTAACTAACTAACTAATTTCATATACTTAAGGAAAAGTATACGCCTCTTAAGACATGCCTTGGAGGTCACAGAGTGACTATTCTTTGCTCCCCTTGCGAGCCCTGTCAACACACGTGCGAAATATAGTACATCAATTATTCTGAACACTAAGATTAATGTAAGAAAATATAGTACATCAATTATTCTGAACACTAAGATTAATGTAAGAAAATATAGTACATCAATTATTCTGAACACTAAGATTAATGTAAGAAAATATAGTACATCAATTATTCTGAACACTAAGATTAATGTAAGAAAACATAGTACATCAATTATTCTGAACACTAAGATTAATGTAAGAAAATATAGTACATCAATTATTCTGAACACTAAGATTAATGTAAGAAAATATAGTACATCAATTATTCTGAACACTAAGATTAATGTAAGGTGGTAAGTTTGTGATGTTGCTAGGCCCCCAATCCACTCAACCACCTCTCATCGATAACCTATGAAGGAGTTTGCTCAGGAAGACACACAAATGTAAAGTTCAGTTGAAAATGAAAATGTCTCTTAGCCTTATGGTATGAAATACATGTCACTTCATATTTCTAGATCCAAGAATGTAGTGGGTGGGAGAACCAATTCATTTCCTCACTTTTGAAATGTCAGCTGCAGGAACACCCGCGTTTGTATACACTTGTACTCTTCTTCTTCAACCAAATATATCTTATATAAATTAGACTGGTTTTAAAACGGTAAATTATATTTCAGTTAGTTTAATTATTTTTAAAAAAAAAGAATAGAACAACGCTTCAATACCTGATCTGATTACAGCTGTTGTTCATTGCTATAAGAAAGTAGCCACACTGAACGTTCACTACTGCTTAGATCTATTCGATTTGGCAAAGACTTGAGTTACCCTGCGTCAACAGTAGCGTGATTATGGTAATTTAGTTTGGCTGGAGGATGCGATATCCTATCACAACAGATAACGAACGAGCGGTTTTCCTGTTGCCTGTTTGGTCAGCAAGTTTTGTTACTTTGGCTTGCATTGTTGAAATTGGTCGACACATTGAACACGAGTGAATGCTTCGGATATTATTGTTTAATGAAGAATACACAGAGAATGAAAACCAGTTCTATAAATCTAACTGAACAAGTAGACTATAAACTTCTTCTTCTTTTCGAAGACTCCATATCAACCACTCCTTAACCACTCTTTGTGATTTGTTTTGTGAACTTATCCTAAGAGCAATTGTACGTTGTGCCAGTTACGCGCTTACAAGAAGGCCAGCTTTTCTGATTTATGTGAAGCTTTTTATTTACTATGGTAGTTTCCCTAGGCCCCTACCTCAGCCAGAGGTTCCAGAGGCCCCGCCTCTTACGACATGTCTTGTAGTTCCCAGTGTTACTATTCTTTGCTCCTCTTGTGGGCTCCGGCAATACACATGCTTCCATAAACTAGTGAATATATCTTCTTTATCTTTCAACTTCCAACGGAGAATAGGCCTTCAACAAACTTCTTCTTTGAACTTCTCCAGCGGGTTCTCTTTTTCTCTCTTTCTTTCGTCCGCTTTCAACTCAGACGAAGTTTCATCTCTGAAACTGATTTTTGCGTGAAAATCCGTTTTTCCAATTTCTTACAATGGCAGCAGCGTGCACATTGTAAATTACTTACACTGGCAGCCGTGTGCTCAATGTACTCGTAATTAGTATTCCCTCGCCATACAGGCAGATTTTCTCCGACTTCAGAGGTACTCACGTTATCGTCCTGAGTAAGACCAGGGGACTCGAACAAATGCCGGACAGTAGGTTCGAACCCGAGCTATGAGGCGTCTCACAGCTAGCAGGCCGAGCTACTATCAACTACTCTAGGCAGTCCCCCTCCAGCGGGTTCAACTCCGCGGACTGGCAAAAAGCTACAGGTTCCCCAGATTTACGGTGTTCGTGGCACCGAGCAGAAGGGTTACGATGTCCATGACACCGAGCCGAAGAGCTTTCAGCTCAAGTGCTTCTGGATCAGGAAAAAACCAAAAACAAACAAACAAACTTCTTCCAGCTCTTTCTCTCTCCTGCCATCCCTTCCATTTATTTTCATGTTTTATCTATCCTTTTAATATCAGTCTCTAGCTCTCTTCTCCATGTATGTCTAGGCTTTCACCTACTCCTCTTTCCTTGCGGGCTCCGACAACATGTGGGCTACTATAAACTAGTGAATGTGAACGTCATATAAATGTTAGAGAGAAAAGTGACAAATAATGATGGAAATTTAAAACAAACAGAATCGTTTTGCATTACTGAACAGATACTTCGTATAAGAAAATCATTTTCTGTGTCTTCGATATATAATATAATTGTTTTAGAGTACAAGAAGAAATTAGGAATGTACAAAAGTACCCATCAATAAATACCTACATAATTATTGTATTCATCTCTCACTGTTATACGTTACATAGTGCATGCAAGCAATTTCTCCATACCACTCAATCAAGGACAACTCATTTAATATTTTCAATGCTATTGAGTCGTTTATTTATCGCATCTGTCATTAAAATTCGTTTCCAAAGTCAGGCATGTCAGATGTATGTGGGTGACTTTCAATAAAACTTACAGAATGTTTTAGTAAGTTGACAGATGATTTCTCATACCATCAATTGACAATGTTTAATATTTATCAATGTTTAGAATGTTGATACGATCTGTATTAGAATTGTTACAGAATGTCGTTCAGATGTATGTTGACTTAAATCGTTTTAGAACGTTGACAGAATGTTTTAGAATGTTGACAGAATGTTTTAGAATGTTGACAGAATGTTTTAGAATGTTGACAGAATGTTTTAGAATGTTGACAGAATGTTTTAGAATGTTGACAGAATGTTTTAGAATGTTGACAGAATGTTTTAGAATGTTGACAGAATGTTTTAGAATGTTGACAGAATGTTTTATAATGTTGACAAATGTTTTAGAATGTTGACAGAATGTTTTAGAATGTTGACAGAATGTTTTAGAATATTGACAGAATGTTTTAGAATTTGACAGAATGTTTTAGAATGATGACAGAACTTTTATGTTTGATTCGACAAATGGTCGTTCAAAGATTTTCACTAAACTGTCCTACTGAGAGACTGTCCTACTGAGAACTGTCCTACTGAGAGACTGTCCTACTGAGAACTGTCCTACTGAAAACTGTCCTACTGAGAAACTGTCCTGACTGCACGAGACTGTCCTACTGAGAGAGGTCCACAGAATGTATACTGAACCTTTTACAGACGTTCAATTTTGCTTTAGACTTCAGACGAATTTATATTACAATGCTATAGATTCTACGAGATGTCTACTAGAGATCAGAGAACTTTATATTCAGAAACTGTTAATGCAGTAATTGTCTACTAGAGACCTATATAAACTGTAATAAGTTGCAGTTCTATAGTCAGTCATCTGAGAACTTTATATTACAAAATGTATAATTACAGTCAATTTGTTAGCTTCAGACGAATTATATTACAATGTATAATTACAGTTATATTAGTCAGTATCAGACGAACTTATATTTAAATGTATAATTACAGTTATATTAGTCAGTATCAGACGAACTTATATTACAATGTATAATTGCAGTTATATTAGTCAGTATCAGACGAACTTATATTTAAATGTATAATTGCAGTTATATTAGTCAGTATCAGACGAATTTATATTACAATGTATAATTGCAGTTATATTAGTCAGTATCAGACGAACTTATATTACAATGTATAATTGCAGTTATATTAGTCAGTATCAGACGAACTTATATTTAAATGTATAATTGCAGTTATATTAGTCAGTATCAGACGAATTATATTACAATGTATAATTGCAGTTATATTATCAGTATCAGACGAACTTATATTACAATGTATAATTGCAGTTATATTAGCCAGTATCAGACGAACTTATATTACAATGTATAATTGCAGTTATATTAGTCAGTATCAGACGAACTTATATTACAATGTATAATTGCAGTTATATTAGTCAGTATCAGACGAACTTATATTACAATGTATAATTGCAGTTATATTAGTCAGTATCAGACGAACTTATATTACAATGTATAATTGCAGTTATATTAGTCAGTAAGACGAACTTATATTACAATGTATAATTACAGTTATATTAGTCAGTATCAGACGAACTTATATTACAATGTATAATTGCAGTTATATTAGTCAGTATCAGACGAACTTATATTACAATGTATAATTGCAGTTATATTAGTCAGTATCAGACGAACTTATATTACAATGTATAATTGCAGTTATATTAGTCAGTATCAGACGAACTTATATTACAATGTATAATTGCAGTTATATTAGTCAGTATCAGACGAACTTATATTACAATGTATAATTGCAGTTATATTAGTCAGTATCAGACGAACTTATATTACAATGTATAATTGCAGTTATATTAGTCAGTATCAGACGAACTTATATTACAATGTATAATTGCAGTTATATTAGTCAGTATCAGACGAACTTATATTACAATGTATAATTGCAGTTATATTAGTCAGTATCAGACGAACTTATATTACAATGTATAATTGCAGTTATATTAGTCCGTATCAGACGAACTTATATTACAATGTATAATTGCAGTTATATTAGTCAGTATCAGACGAACTTATATTACAATGTATAATTACAGTTATATTAGTCAGTATCAGACGAACCTATATTACAATGTATAATTGCAGTTATATTATCAGTATCAGACGAACTTATATTACAATGTATAATTGCAGTTATATTAGTCAGTATACTGTCTTTATAGATTAGGGTAATGCTTAAGCGTTGCTTATCGATTAGGACATAGAGGGTTGTGGGTTCAATCCCAAACTCGACGTTCCACACGTGAGGAAAGGAACTGACCCTTCTATCTTCTGTACACTAGGACTTAAAAATGTGAAGTGAAGAAACTTAATACCATAAGGTCTGAAACGGCTACGGGAAATTTTATTAGTATACTGGCTTTGCGTAGTGGCGTAGGCTGATAATGCACCTATTTATCCTGCTACTTAAAGTGAATATGTGCCTCTCCTATTTAACCTCTTTTCCCTTTTAATTGAAAACGAACTATATACAATTACGCAAAGATAGTTATTGAACTGGGAAAAATATTTTAAATAATACATATTTCCACTGACATGTTTGACTTGAAGATCAGATCAATTCTTCTATCCTTTGGCAGAAACTTCTTTATTATGGCAACATAAACATCAATGAAACAAAAAACCTGCACTGATATCACTTTAGAATAATACGTTTTTTCTCAGAATTTTAAAATGTGGGATAGACCCTTCTTCCACCAAGCTCTTCAATTGTTAGTGCTGATTTTTACCCGCACGCCTTCTCTATGTAAAACTCCAACAT
Source organism: Arion vulgaris (assembly GCA_020796225.1). Lineage (NCBI taxonomy): Eukaryota > Metazoa > Mollusca > Gastropoda > Stylommatophora > Arionidae > Arion > Arion vulgaris. The sequence goes on from CM036763.1 coordinate 5,881,693, forward strand.
ATCCATCAATCTCCCCCCTCACCCACTCCATAAAACTTTTTAGTTTGCGTTAGTCTACGAAGACGCGACGCGCCGACAAGTGTCGTAACTCCTAACCTAAAACCTAACAAACCGCAAATACGAACCATGCGTACGTCGATAATAACGCGTCACTAGAACAGGCTGCGTGGCCGCTTAAATTCGACAATAGACAGCTACTTATAGCTACTATATAAATATTTTATAATAAATATTACTGTGAATACTTCACAGAATAAAAATTTTATTTTTATTTACCTTCTGGCCTGGCATAGGTGTACGCAGCACACCAGCACACACTGAGAACACGCCACTGCCTTTGCATCTTCTAAAACAATACCTCGGGCCATAATTCGGTTCAGAAGAGAGAAAGGGTTAGGAATTCCTGATTTAAGCACAAGTTTGCAAATCACGAGATGCCAGACGAAACCTTTACTTTAAAAAAGAGACTGATGCGAAGTCTCTCTTGTAATTTATTTTGATAACTATCAGTTGCACACTGCCTGTGAGCACAATAATGATGACAATGCATGTCCTGGTGTACTATACTCACATGGCAATCATAATATCGATTTCTACCACACCTGAAACAAGCGCATGACGTATAATGATTCGATAGTACACATCAACTGTTAAGTCTACATAGTTCTATATTGACACGACCTAGCAAGTAACCCGCTATATGTTATTTAGACTGCGTCTGGCTATTGTATTATGTACAATTGTTGAATGTGTCTTTCTTCGCGTACATATTTGTTCAGTACAATTTGACAACTATATTTTCAAGCATATTTTATTGATTTTATGACTTGTCCTTTCCCTATTCTATTCTGGATTCAGGTATTTTATATTTCTAATATATTCCTCCTTCATTATTCATGTATTTATTTGATTCATGACATTATTGTTTCTTTTCCTAATTCCTTCATTTGATCTGTTTCACATACCAGCTCACACACATATACATACACACATTCGCTCCTCCGTTTAGTCCTGCAAAGTTGTAGCAACTATTATATTGACCAATCTAATACCTAGCTACCTATCTAACCTACATACCTACCTACCTACCTACCTACCCATCCACCCACCCACCCATTACTACCTACCTACCTTACCTACCATACCTACCTACCTCTACCACCCACCTCCCACTTATCCCTCCTACCTACCTACCTACTACATCCTACCTCACCTACCTACCACTCTGCCTACCTACCTGCCAACCTACCTGCCTACCTACCTACCTACCTAACCTGCCTACTTACCTGTCTATAAATACTACCTAGCTAGCCTAGCCTATCTATCTACCTGTCTACATACCTACCGATCTACCTAAGTAACTTACCTACCTAATCCAACATAATCTAACATCATAGAATCTTATCTATATATATGTATGTCATGTCTGTCTGACTCTTTGCCTGTTTGTTGGTCAGTCGTCGGAATTATTTATGTCTCTATGTCTATCGGTCTCACGGTCTGAATGTTGTCAGTCAGAATTGTCTATTTAATACTAAATACGTAGTTCACATTCCACAAACACAACAGAAAATTAGAGATGTATATTAGTTTTTGTATGACTGTTTCATTTGTCTTTCTTTCTGAATACAATTATCGAGCCAGAAAGCTGCCAAGCAAACATTGAATCAAATGTTATGCGAACGATTGACTTCATTGCTCCGTGTTTCACCATATGACTTCGTCCTTCTCGACAGAAATATCAAATCATCTACCTATAATGTTACACAAAGCACGAACTCTGTAGTCTCCCCACCCCCTTCCTCAATAATTCTAGGGATCTAGAAAAAAACTGCACTGGTGACTTGTGAATCGAATACACAACCTTCAGAACTCAAGGCAAAGTCTTAAACAATAGAGACTCCTAGGATAACATTAGTTTATTAACTAATTCGTTATAGAGATCCCTAGGATAACATTGTTTATGTAACTATTCGTCATAGAGACTCCTAGGATAACATTATTTCATGTAATTCGTATAGAGGCTCCTAGGATAACATTGTTTCATGTAACTATTTCGTATAGAGACTCCTAGGATAACATTGTTTCATGTAACTAATTCGTCATAGAGACTCCCTAGGATAACATTATTTCATGTAATTCGTGATAGAGGCTCCCTAGGATAACATTGTTTCATGTAACTAATTCGTCATAGAGACTCCTAGGATAACATTTTTCTGTTTTATAGATTCCGATAACATTGTTTCATGTAATAATTGTCATAGAGACTCTAGGATAACTTTTCGTTATACTAATTGACATCATTCTACAGGTGTTCACGATATTGAGCCCCATGAAATAAGTTCGTACAAATTGGGGTTTTTTTTTACTATTTAAACCGGTTTTGACTAGACTGTTACGTCAATTTGTTCATCGCACTTTCCCGCACTACAATTACACACCGTCACACAACCTTGACCTATACTACGTCGTAACTGAACCTTCCCATTTCCATACATATATGCCAGATTAGCTCCATTCACGGGCTGCTTTTAAGTTGAACACCCTGTAGATGTGATATTAATTTGTCTGATTTGAAGCTGAGGTCAAGCGTCTGGTCGAATGGGTTAGAGCACGGGTTCCCATTCGGGTGACCCGGGTTCGATCCCCGGTAATGTCAATGAGGTTTTTTCTGTCAGTGGCATAAAAAACCAATCCTAACCTGAAGAGTTTGGCAGTGACTGTACTAGTTAGGCGGTCATTAAATTCATCAGGTTCATGTCCCACTGTTCACAACGCCATAAAAAGTGGTATGACACCGCAATACAGTCACTTTTAAAATACATTTTTTTATTTGAAGCTGCTGTCAACTGCTTCTCAAATCGTTGTAATGAATATGCACATGGAACATATTTTATTGCCATTTGTTTGATTTATTGTCGTGTATCTGTTGTAACTGTTAAAGGAAGATGGCGATATGTTGGACACACCTTGAGGAGAAATGATCAACGAATATCAAATCGGGCGTTGAAGTGGGATGCAAAGGGTTGAAGAAAGAAAGGACGACCTAATGAGACTTGAAACGAACTTTGCTGAGAGAGGCAAAGGACATATCGGTCTCAGTTCCATGGAGGAGATTGAGCGAGTTGCCCAGGATAGAGCGGTATTTAGAAATTACTTGCAGGCCCTATGTAACACGGAGAGCCGATGTAGCGTAGTTGTTAGTGAACTCGCTTCGCAAGGCTAGTGGTCTGGGTTCAGCTCCCGCAATGCGCGTGGAATTTTTCCCGACCCCGACGGCTCTCAGGTCGACCTAGCCTCAACTGGGTACCAGACATGCTCTGGGAAAGTAAAGGCGGCCGGCGTGATGCTGACCACATCACCCATCGTGTGCCGACGGTCAATGAAAATACAGGCTAACACTGTATTGACCTATATACCACGAGGTATGAAAGGGTTCCTTTACCTATGTAACGTAAAACGGTACGACAGGAATTATTATTTTTCTGGTGTGAGAACACTGAATATTTATGTACTAATTTCAAAATTATTATCTACTCTTTATTATTTGAACAGATTATCTCAAAAAAAGTATCTCTGACAGACTCATTAAGTGGTCTCTTTAACGTGGAGGTTACGTGCTCGCCTGTCTCGTTCCACAGGTACTCAGTTTGCTCCCTCATGGAGCCATCAGAATATTTTTCCAGAGCTCCCGTGTTCAAGTTGAGGACGTAAAGAAACATTGACAGTACAAAAATCGAAAGAGCGGACTGTAAATCCACTGCTGGGTAACATTGACTACTAAGCTGACTTAATCCCGTCATGCCTAGTGACAAGGCTCAGAAAGGACTTTCCATGCTCTACTGTCAGTGCAACCTTAGGCGGAGAGCCCCACGTCAGAGATGCGGTGTCCAGTTCCTCTTCATCATGCGCCTCCATGTTGTACGTGAGTCTGCCGCTGTTCTCTTTCCTTCTGGTGTCCAAGTGAGGGCTACCCTTGCAGGCAATTCTTGTCTCATTCATAACATGTCAAAAGCCATTTCCATCTTCTCTTTGAGAGTCATCATTAGCCTCTTGTCTTGTATCTTGAGAGTTGGTTAAAGTGTGGATATTGTTACTCAAAAGATTCCAAGATTCCTGGGAAGACAAAGAGTGGTGTAAAGAGTACATTGACAGTACAAAAATCGAACAGAGCGGACTGTAAACCCACTGCCTGGGTAACATTGATTAGAAAGATTATAAAAATAACATTTCTACAACATTTGTTTACTATCATCTAAATTGTATCGCGAACATTCACCGGTGCTGCGAAGTTCGTCCACTGCCGCTAAGATCTTCCTGTGTAAGAAATAGATCGGAACACACATGGTTACTTTCCGAAGCGCAATGATGACAGTCCTATCAGTCAATCAACCAACCAAAGTACCACCATTTCTAAACGTATGTCTCTATTTGTCTTCATCTATTCCCACCTCCACCTTCTCTCTCTCTCCTGAAACACTCACACCCTCTCAGAAACCAGATATTACTCTACTAACTGCTCAGGAGGAAGAGGACAAAGTGGTGTTGTACTTCCAAATGAATTGAGTTCATTCGTCAGTCGAGCCCAAGGGAATATCACAAATATAAAGTCTGGAATTGATAAAGAAATGTGCCGGTATCTGGTGGCACCATTTTAAATGCAAATGAAGTTTTAGAAATGCTCATAGGAAAGTTTTATTTTCAGGGCACCTCATTCAAATCGATTTTCCCATATGTGTTTTCCCTGTCCCTTTGCAGCTTTGCCTAACATAACTCAGAGATTTTTTATAGGTAAGTGGGGATGAAGGATGAGCTGGGGTTAGGGGCCCGTGTCAGCGATATAAAACAAAAATAATAATTTTTTTTTTGTATTTCTTCAATTTACCACTGTTCATTCATTCTACCAACTAGTCTCTGTCATGTACAGGTAGGGTGCTTGTCTCTCGCTCTAAGGGTAATAGGTTTGTTCCCCGATTTTTATATATGTATTAATATAATCCTCTCTTACCGTTAAACGTTACATAGATGAGATGAGAATGAGAAATAGATTAAGAACCACAGGGGAAGCAGCGAAAGCAATAAATATGAACAGTAAATAAACAATGTACAAGTAGGGCTTCCGTAAAAAAAAACAATGACCAAACACGGGACTCGAACCACACACTCTTATTTCTTACGGCACCACTGCTGAACGTACAATACGAGCGCTTCTAAGAACACAACTAGAAAGATATTAAATACCAAATAGCTTTACTGAGGAGTGTCTCTTACAAAGGCGTCGGCTGAAGAACACAGAACACTCTTATTTCTTACGGTCATCGCTGAACGTACAATGCGAGCGCTTCTAAGAACACAACTAGAAGATTTAAATACAAATGGCTTTACTGAGAGTCTCTACAAAGGCGTCGCTGAAGAACACAGACACTCTTATTTCTTCGGCAACCATCCTGACTGACAATGAGCGATTTAAGAACCACAACTAGAAAGATATTAAATACAAATAGCTTTACGAGGGTTCCTTGACCAAAAGGACTCGCTAGAACACACACTCTTATTTCTTACGGCACCATGCTGAACGTACAATACGAGCGCTTCTAAGAAAACAACTAGAAAGATATTAAATACCAAATAGCTTTACTGAGGAGTGTCTCTTACAAAGGCGTCGGCTGAAGAACACAGAATAATCAGGTCAGATTCGATCGAACAGTGTTTGCACAAACACATGCGATAAGCTTATTGTGCTTGTGTATTTGAGACGAAGCAACATCATACATACATCCAGGTATATACATATAACATAAAATGTATCCATACCGCTCTATCCTGGGCAACTCGATCAATCTTCTCTATGCAGCTGAGTCAGATATTTCATACCTCTCTCAGTAAAGATCGTCTTAAAGTTTCTCTTCGGTGTTCCTTCTTTCATAAAACTTTGCCTCCACATTAAATTCTGTTTTGTGATTCTTTGATCATTTCATCTTAGAGTATGCCCAACATATCCCCATCTTCTCTTTCATATAACAGTTATTACTAGTGATTAACCAGACATTTCTTCTCAAGGTATACCCAACATATCTCCATCTTCTCTTTCATATAACAGTTATTACTAGTGATTAACAGACATTTCTTCTCAAGGTATACCCAACATATCTCCATCTTCTTTTCATATAACAGTTATTACTAGTTGTAACAGACATTTCTTCTCAAGGTATACCCAACATATCTCCATCTTCTCTTTCATATAACAGTTATTACTAGTGATTAACCAGACATTCCTTCTCAAGGTATACCCAACATATCTCCATCTTCTCTTCTTATAACAGTTGTTACTAGTGGTTAACCAGACATTTCTTCTCAAGGTATACCCAACATATCTCCATCTTCTCTTTCATATAACAGTTATTACTAGTGTTAATCAGACATTCTTCTCAAGGTATACCCAACATATCTCCATCTTCTCTTTCATATAACAGTTATTACTAGTGATTAACCAGACATTCCTTCTCAAGGTATACCCAACATATCTCCATCTTCTCTTTCATATAACAGTTATTACTAGTGATTAACCAGACATTTCTTCTCAAGGTATACCCAACATATCTCCATCTTCTCTTTCATATAACAGTTATTACTAGTGCTTAATCAGACATTCCTTCTCAAGGTATACCCAACATATCTCCATCTTCTCTTTCATATAACAGTTATTACTAGTGTTAACCAGACATTCCTTTTCAAGTATACCCAACATATCTCCATCTTCTCTTTCATATAACAGTTATTACTAGTGATTAACCAGACATTTCTTCTCAAGGTATACCCAACATATCTCCATCTTCTCTTTCATATTACAGTTATTACTAGTGCTTAACCAGACATTTCTTCTCAAGGTATGCCCAACATATCTCCATCTTCTCTTTCATATAACAGTTATTACTAGTGCTTAACCAGACATTTCTTCTCAAGGTATACCCAACATATCTCCATCTTCTCTTTCATATAACAGTTATTACTAGTGCTTAACCAGACATTTCTTCTCAAGGTATACCCAACATATCCCCATCTTCTCTTTCATATAACAGTTATTACTAGTGCTTAACCAGACATTCCTTCTCAAGGTATACCCAACATATCCCCATCTTCTCTTTCATATAACAGTTATTACTAGTGCTTAACCAGACATTCCTTCTCAAGGTATACCCAACATATCTCCATCTTCTCTTTCATATAACAGTTATTACTAGTGCTTAACCAGACATTCCTTCTCAAAGTATACCCAACATATCTCCATCTTCTCTTTCATATAACAGTTATTACTAGTGCTTAACCAGACATTCCTTCTCAAGGTATACCCAACATATCTCCATCTTCTCTTTCATATAACAGTTATTACTAGTGCTTAACCAGACATTCCTCGATTCCATTTGATTAAATGAACAAGAAACTTTATCTGGAACACGACAGCAACAATAGGAGTTTGGGGAGAAGGGCACACTTACAACTAATAAAGATGTATGCCTTAGGGTTAAAACACTAGTTCTGGCACTAACACAGAAATGAAGTCTGGCATTTTATCATTGCTGTAATGATATCGGATAACTGTTTGTCTAATTTAGATGGCTTTCTGACACGTTTTATCTGTTACAGAAATGATATTAATATCGTATTGTGAATATGAAATATGGTAAATAACTCTCATGGGGATCATAAACATTTCACATACAAGCGTCGTCAAAGCTATCAGTTTGTTTGGTAGAGTATAACATCAACACATACACAAATATACATAGAAGTAACATTAGTTTGCTGCGCTACACACACACACACACACACACACACAAACCACATATATATATAGTAGTGGACGGATAAGCGTAATGCGTAACATTAGTTTGCTGCGATCATCATCATCATCAGGTCGTCTCCCATCGAAGGTTGGCTGCAATGAATCTCCAGCATCCTCTGTCTTTCGCTTTGGTGTTCCAAACTGCCAGACTGTAAGCTGTCCATTTCTTAAAGTTTCACTCCCACTTATCTCTCGGTCTTCATCTTGCTCTTCCCCTCTTAACTTTCCCCCCCTAGTAAAGATTTTATCATGGTGTCATGTCTTTTTATGTGCCCAAAATACTTTATTGTCTGAATTTTATTTCTCTTAATAATTGTTTCTTCATGCCTAGTTTCCTAAAACTTGTTTATTTGTCTGTTTTTCTGGCCATGAAACTCTGCCTATTCTTCTATATATCCACATCTCAAAGGCATCAATTCTGTCTTCTAACTGCTTGTTCATTGTCCATGTTTCCGAGCCATACATTAATAGGATATATATAGCATTTGATCATTCTCATTTTTAGCCTGTTTGTAATTTGTTTGGATGTCAGTAACTTTCTCATACTATTGAAATTATCCTTGACCATTTCTATTCTCTTTTTAATTTCTGTTATACAACTGCCATCATCTTTGCTGCGATACATACACACAGAGTTCGTTTATCGTTTCGGTCATAAGCAGGGCGTGAGCTCTATCCCATACTCGGTGTTCCACAAGTGAAGAAAGAAATTGACACTCCTACCTCCTGCAAATAGAGCCTATAAATATGAACTGGCAAGCAATTAATACCATCAAATGTGAAAAAGCTGCTGGAAATTTTATAATTATTTTCATTTGGTGTAGTATATTTTGTTTAAAACAAAAAAGGTATAAAGGCGAAGTATTGACCGGATTTCCCCATGTGGTTTCGTCATTGCCGGGAGAAATTACACGAAATCTGTCGACACTATTGCACGAAACACGAGCTCCATAGCTATAGCAACATTCCTAGAAGTCTCATGTAACAATTGCACATGTTATTGGGTCTGGATTGGAACACACAACCTTCAGAACGACAGAGAAACGTCTTAACGACTTCGCCATAGAGACCCCTTATTCTGTAAATCTATGTCAACTACTGTGAGACGGATCAGAGTAACGCATAAGCGTTCACATATCGTCTCGGATTCAAGAGGGGTATGGGTTCAATCTCACACTCGACGTTCTGCATGTGAATAAAGGTTTTGGCCCTCCTACCCCCTACATACTATGGATTAGAAATACGAAATGATGGAACTTCATTCTCTATAATCTAAAAACGCTAAGTGACATTTTAGATATCAACTACTTCCGTGTTGCCACATAATATGACCTCCCCCTCACATGCGTGACATATCCTGTACTAGAGTTATGTTACTTGTGCGTGGACACAACCGCACGAAAGTTTGCAGTGTCAGTCATCAAACTAATATTTTTTATACGTTGAAGACACAAGCCTAAAAAATAACAAATAATGACACTCAGAACAAGAAATAGAGCAAATATTGTATTATTCATATTCATTATGATAAAACCCACATTGCTTTCATTTGAAGCCATATTATTTTTGTCTCCCTTTTTTGCAATGGGAAGTAACGTGAAGCGAAATCAATTTAGCTGGGCATGGACATATGCATATTATAGTCTGCATTACGGATGTGCTATTTTTAATATGAATAATTTCACTTATCAGACAGATAGATAAATAATATAATAATTCCTTTCGTATCGTTATACGTTACATAGGGCCTCCAAGTAATTTCTAAATACCGCTCTATCCTGGGCAACTCGCTCAATCTCCTCCATGGAACTGAGACCGATATTTCCTGCCTCTCTCAGCAAAGTTCGTTTCAGGGTCTCTTTAGGTCGACTTCTCTTTCTTGAACCCTTTGCATCCCACTTCAATGCCTGCTTTGATATTCGTTGATCATTTCTCCTCAAGGTGTGCCCAACATATCTCCATCTTCTTTTTCTTATAACAGTTTTCACTTGTGGTTGACCAGACATGTCTCTGATTTCATCACTTCTTCTGAATTCGTAGAGACAGATATATAAACATCATAATTAGGAAGTGACATAGTATGTGTGCGATTGTATCATTGATAAGACTAGTTTATATTTGAAAATAGACTGGAATAATAGAATTTAGTTCTTAAGTTTGATAACAGATACACGTACAATTATCTATCTATCTATCTACCCCACCCAACCCTATAAACACCTTCCACCCATCCAACAACCACCCACGCATCCACCTATCCATCCACTCATCCATCTCTCATCCATCCAACCATCCACCCAAAACATCACTCATCCACCCAAATCATCACCATCCACTAAACACTATCCACGCATTCACCATCGATCCTCCCATCCATCTCTCATCCATCCACCCATCCATCTAAACACCATCCACCCATGTACCCATCCACCCAAACACCATCCACCAAAACAACATCCACCAATCCACCCCCATTTTATCATCACCAGTGTCTCTCAATATTCAGGCGAACCTTATCCTCAGTTCAGAGGTACATGCAATTTAGATCCCCAAGTCAAGAAGTAATGGTAAAGCAACGAATCTCTAGGGGATCTCTGTGACTAAGTGGTAAAGCCCATGTCTTGCGAGTCGAAGATCGTAGATTTTAATCCGGACCGTGCCGTCCTGTCCACGAGTGCATTTTTTCCAGATATCCTGTTTTCTGCCGAGGTACGAGTTCATGCTTTGTGCAATACTCTCAGCAGGGATCGTGCCATTTCCGCTGATATGAACCGAGCCATATGGGGTAAAACCCAGCATAATGTAGCCAAAACCTTTGGCTTAAAAACCCCTTATAAGAAAATAATATTTTATTTTAAGTGTTATTCGATACTATCGGATCCAGACACAACTATGCATTCGATTAACGAATATTAATTATTTGCTCGTCACTACTAATTACCACCCCCTTTCTCAGTTTCAAAGT